>JARHVA010002023.1:1467500-2067500 GCA_037957365.1 Torreya grandis
TAAGCACACTTACTCAAATTCAAATATTTAAATTAATTTTTTAGAGTGAAAAGTTCCTAAGCCAAAGAACCTCCACACTAAGACTCCTAATGGCCTTTTTAAAGACTCATTTCCCTTCCATAGAATGCTAAGAAACCAAAAATAATTACACATGACCAAAATTTACATTAATTTCTTGATGCCCCTGCATCACTCAACCACTTACTTTTACATTTATAAATGAGTCCATTATGACCATATCAAAAATAACTCCAGAAGAGTAGCCATGTAAACTATATTTAGATGGTTCCTTCACTTCGCATGGGTTAAGAGTAGGTTTGTTATTTATAATAGCACATAGGGATCTCATTTCAAAATCATTCTATATCATCTTTCTTTGTACCAATAACATGGATAATTTTGCATCACTCATTATGGGACTTCATTTAGTGGTTCCATGAAACATTCATCATCTATTTTTTTATGGCAATTCATAACTGACCATTAATAATGTCAGACCAATTCTAGACCAAATATGACAAAATACTAGCCTATAAAGCTATGATGGACACTCTCAAAAATAAGATTGATCACATGTAGTTTGAGCACATACGTTAGGCCAATAATTAGATAATGAATGCCATGGCTATAATTGATTCTTTGATTTGCAACATAGATAAGGTAAGAGATTACCAGTTTCTAATTGAACATCTTCTAACACTTGGTCATAAACCCTCAATTATTGAAATGATCTATGATATTATTGGTACCACTTCTATTTGGCATTATGAATTATATAATTAACTCCATGACCAAGTCATTCCACTAGACCTTTCATGTAACAATAAAAAACTTTCACACACCAAGCCTCTCACTATACCTAACTTGTACCTACACTTTATTGAAGAATCTCTGATGTAACTCTACTTCATTGTTTAACTTTAAAATAATATGGATTAGCATTTAGGGAAGTTCAAAAATGAGCTTGTGGGGATAAAACTAGTGGTGATGTCCTTACCAAAAAAAATTGATGTACTAGTTATTATTGGTTGACCATGGAAGCAGATGCAACTACTTACATTAAAATGTGTAAATAGTTTTAGAGGCATGCAAATTTGATCCATGCTCTGGAAAAAATGCTCAAGCCAATGACCATAGCATGGCTATTTTCAACATGAGGACTCAAACTTGTAGAGAGGATTAACTCTACCTCCTCAAATGGACATAAACATATCTTTACCACTAATGAGTACTTCACTAAGTGGGTTAAAGCTATACCCTTCACTTACATGGAAGGTAACAAATTTTTAAATTCATCTTAAACCATCTTTTTTTTTAATGGTATCCCTTCTGACATTATATCTAATAATGGTAGTTAATTGAAAAATAAGGATGTCAAAGCACTATGTGCCAAGTTTAACATTACCCAACATTTTTCCATTGCATATTACCCATAATGTAATGTCTAAGTAGAGAAATATAATAAAACCATTTTAAATATTATTAAGAATATTATCAATGATGCTTGTCATGACTATCACTTAGAAATCTTCTATGCCCTCTAGGATTACCATACTAATTACCACACTCTAATAAGAGCCACCCCATATTACCTTATTTATGGTATTGAGGCCATTCTTCCCATTGAGGTTGAGTTACCTTATTTGTACATTTCATTGAAGCACATCCTTGATGATGAGGATTATCGAGTAGCTCATCCACAAGAATTAGAACTACTAGATGGAAACACATGGCCACTATGATGGCCTTCAAACATAGAATAATTGGTTACTTAGCTAGTATAGTAGGTGTGTGAAGCATAGAGAGTTCAAGATTAGTGATCTTATTCAAAAGAAAAACAAAAAGAGCACTATTTTCAAGAAAAAGAAGAAAGGCAAGCTCAAGCTGAATTAGATAAGACCTTATGTGATTATTGCTAATTATATCTCTAGAGCATACATAGTGGCTACCCTAAAAGGAGATAAACTTTATGAGCCCATGAACATAATACATCTCAAGAATTATTTCTCTTGAGAGACCTAAAGTTTTGTCTATGAGGATCATTTAAATTACACCATAATGTCACCTTCCTTATACTGTACCATATACAATTCCTCCCATACCTTTCCCATCAGTCAAAGATTTTTACTCTCCCCTAGTCAACCCTTTTTGACCTTGGTTTTAATCTATTAGTAATTAGGGAACCTTCAGTGATTGGATTCAAATGAAGTTTCAATAGTTGATTCAGTCTTGTAGTTATTTGAGAACATTATTTTAGAAAGAGCTAGTATATTGGGATAGTATGATAATGGTTTGGAAATTGCATCCTTCATTATTGTCACATTCCATCTCATTTATAAGTGCTACTGATTATAACTACCTTTGGGGAAATTAGTATCACAAATCCTTGACATTTTTTCCTATAACCTACGAGCAACCCATTTTACCCACATTGTTGC
The DNA here is from genome assembly GCA_037957365.1 of Torreya grandis. Taxonomy (NCBI): domain Eukaryota; kingdom Viridiplantae; phylum Streptophyta; class Pinopsida; order Cupressales; family Taxaceae; genus Torreya; species Torreya grandis. The sequence goes on from JARHVA010002023.1 coordinate 1,469,939, forward strand.
ATCACTATTTTATACATTTCCATTTGCCTATTTATGAACTTAATATTACCTAGTTAGATTCCTCCACTATAATGTAAAACTACATTGATTTGGTGTCTATCAAAACTATGTAGGTAATGCTTAATTTTCATTGAGGTCATCTCGATCATCCTGTTTGCCATACTCTCACCATTTTGTGAGCATTTTAATTATCATTATCACTATTTTGTGAGCAACCTAAGCCACACTCTCATTATTTTGTGAGTTAGCCCATTCCATGTCTAGTAATTATCCATTGAGTTTAGATGCCTAGAAAAACATAACAACATGGATATACATTAAAAATGTATTATGCATACCTTTAACATTAGGCCATTTAGTTTATATCCTCACCACTTAGGATGTGCATCTCCTAGTTGATATGTATAACTAAAGAAATATCATAGCTTTAGTCATGACTATTTCCTTTTGCCTCTTTCATTTTATGATAGTGTTTCATATCATTTTTGGGAGAACTATATTGGGCTTAAATTTCAAGTTGGACCTTGTGTCCACGTGACTATGTAGGGAGTATCAAATTTCCTAAAACATTTAGAGTTAGCTCGACTAGTTTTAGTGTTTGATTTCATTCACCATTTATCTTAGATCATTCCTTCCTCTAGGTTTGTCTCCTTACACTCTCCTTATTTTATGATTTATATATGCTATAAACATTTTGTGAGTCAAACACTATTTTCTCAACCTATGCTATAACTAAGAGCTTATTCTTGTCTTTAGCCTTAGATGTAGTGATGGTCACCTTCTCTTTACTCTATGCTCTCACTATTTTGCAAACCCATTCCCACTTTCTTCTCTGAGCAAGTACTTTTTATTATCCTCAATTTTATTATATCCCATATCCTAGGATAACTACATTTATCTTGAAGTTCACAATAAACCTTATGTCCTTAGGACTATGTAGGCAATGCCCACTTGCATAGTACATCTAGAGTTATCTTAGCCACTCCTTCCTATTTCTTCTATCCCCCCCCCCACCCCCGCTTGATTGTTCTAGTGTTGTTTTTACATATAGCCTATGGGAAACTTTTATTGTCCTACCTTTGTCATTGTTTCCCTATAGCCTAGGGTTAACATTTTTTGTGCTGAGTGTAACACTTCTCTTACCAAATGCATAAATAGTTAGCTTAGTTGAATTTTTTGCATTGTTTTAGATTAATTGTTTTTTCAATTTCATTTGTTTGCTTTAGATTAATTTGTCTCATTTTGATTTAGATTAATTGTTTGTTCATTACCATTAGATTAATCATTTTCATTATATTAATTGTTTGATTTAGACTAGTTGTTTGTTTATTTCCCTTATGATGGTTTTAAGTTATTTTGTTTGATTTAGATTAATTGTTTAAGTTAGATTAGTTGATTATTTATTGTGCCTCAATGTAGGTTGTTTATTTATATTTTTTGAACTTAATTATTTATTTCACATTGCTTTAACTTAATTTTTTATTTTGTTTGCATTTATTTTGTTATTAGCTTCACTTATTTTAATTAGTTGTTGACTAAATTTTTATCTTGTCTTCATTTTTATATTTGTTTATTTGTTACTTAGTTTTTTTAATCTTAATTAGTTGATGACTAACATTTTTCAATTAGTTAGTACTTTTGTTGTTTTTCTTAGGTTGTTTATTTATTATTTCTTAGTTTGTTTGTTTTTTTTATTTTAATAAGTTGTTAACTAACTTATTTTTCTTTCATTATGCATTTTTTTCTTGATTGCCGTAGGTTTATTAAATTTTATTTACACTTGAGTCTAGATTAATCATATCTTTTACTTCAGTTGTGAATGTTTGTATGTATTCTTGCACTTGATTTATTGCATTATTTTCAATTGGTATTTGATTTTTCATATCTTACATATAAGTGGTTTGTATTTTGAATTTAAATTAAGTTTTTACATTCTTAACATACATATTATTATTATTATTATAGTTATCTATAACTATGATGCATAATATCACAAGCTACAATAAAAATTAGGGTAATGGATCCATCAAATAATGTAGTGGGTAGTATTTATCCTTGTTCACTACTGGCATATCTCCCACACCAATCCAAAACTCATAAGTAACCAAATACCCATGATTATGTTATGTGCTAATACATAGGTGAATATCTGAATAAACATAAATACTAGTCATGTATATAAATAGATAAAAATATTGCAACATCTTATATACATGGAAATACTAATAAATGAAATAGAATACATGTTTAAATGAAAATAAACATCAACAATACTAAATCAATGTAGCTAAAACATGAGATAAACATAACAATGAATAGATCATCACATATATCAAAATAATAATAGCTCATGCACAAATGAATCTAAGGACCAAATATGAATGCCAATGTATCTCACATAAAAATGTCATATACATCACAAATATATACATATTATAGTTTCCAAAATACAATAAATATGCCAAAGATATATCTTCTCTAATTTTACAAGTCCATAGGTCGTACAAGAGGTGGTCTTAGTGGTCTTAGTGATGGTAGTAGTTATGGCTACTATACTGATTGATCTAAGGTTGTTGTCGCATGTGTCTTTGTCTTCAACCTAGATGAATTAATACCAACTATCTAAGCATACCATACCTCAAATTTAGATATACGATGATCTCTAGGGACTATGGTCTCATATGACCTACAATAATAGTATGCCTCATCCTTATCTCAAAGGCTCTCAAATATCATCTATGAGAATCATGACTATGTGTTAGATCTTTGAACCTCATCTCACTCATGTTAGAGCCTCTATATATCTACCAAGGCTTGATCCCTATATTATATAACATGATCTCATTCTTCCTATATTTTTTCCTAAACCTACACCATTTGGACCACCTATACATTTAGCTAGGCAATCTCTGATTGAAGGGTGTATACACATAATATTTTCAAAATTTTATTGATTACTAACACTTTGTATATTATAAGAACCCATCGAGGATCAATCTCTCTAAGTGCATGCCCTAAGGGGTGTATTGGGAAAGGGGTGGGTAGACCATCGGTGCTTTGTAAGATTGTTTTACCTTTTTCTACTTGCCATCTACACATTTGTATCCTAAACCCATTTACCCTAAGCTTCTTCTTCTTAGTCCTGCCTATTCCATTATTTTCCTCTTTCTATTCCTCCTTTTCTTACCTTAAACCCTTTTGGATAGTCAGATGTATTAGGTCAACTGGTTGACCCAATACAATTTAGGGGTATTTTTCACTTTCTTGGCTTGTTAGCCTTTTAGTCGACCTAGCTCAAACCTAGTGATTTATCCCTGAAAACACACTGGGTGGATTGGGTCAACCCTGTATAGCATACAATCCTAAGAGGATTTAGGGAAATATTCTCCTATATATACAAGTTCATTTCCCACCATTTTATAAGAGAATAATTATTAATGAATAAGTGTTAATGAACATCTACTTATTGACCATTCTACTTGAGGAATAAATCTTAAGGTTCCATACTTTATTTGGAGATATGCATCTTATCTTGTGGAGAAGTATTTTGGATGCTTAGATAGGTTATATAGCCTAGAGTTGATTTATCTTGGTTATCCTTACATACCACAACAATCTCTTGTGAAAAACCTTAGCTAAGGGGGAGATTGAGGCTCAAAGGGTTTGTCTTCAAAGGTAAGTATTCCTAACTTTATTTCTCCTTTCTAAGAGTAGCTAGATAGTGCATTTATACTCTTATCCCATGTATTAGGATTCTGTATACATTGACGTGAGTATATGTCTTCTAATACATGTTTATTTTAGTTCTTTGTTTTATTATTTCTAACCCCCACTTTGTTCTATAAGCTTTGGTGTGCACTAGATTAGATTTAATTTCTTGTTATTATAATAAAGTGAATGCTTTAAACCTTAGGACACCATTAGGGTTGTAGTGCGATTATGTTAGATTGTAGGCTTTGGAACCCTTCCTAACATGATGTGTTATGATAAGTGATCCCCTAATTAGGTCTAACAGATCTCCATATTGGTCATGCTCTTGCTTAGTAAGTGTATCCCAAATCATAAGTTTAGGTATGATCTATCTTCTCTGAGTGAGGATTGATTTATAGACATGATGTATTTTTGATTTCATACATTTTGGTGAACTTGATGTGATACTAACCCTTGTAAGATTTATTTTACTCTTTTTCATTCTTTTAGTCATTATTTTTATCATCATTTTTATAATATATTTTTGACATACTGGATCAATTCTATCAACTTAGATATTTTTATTTGTGAATAGGTTTATAGGAATAGGCAACTAGATTGACCTAGTCAATCGAGTACAGGTTTTTAGCCTTTAAAACACCTAGTTCAACCTACTAGGTCAACCCATTTGGCCCCTTATAGTTTTATTACTCTCCAGTAGGTTCTAATACATCTTGATCGATACTATCGACCTAATTTATAGGTTTCTCAAGCATACTTCAAAGTTATTCATCAACAATCTTTCTTCATTGCATCTCTAATCCACTAAGGTTCATTCTTACCTCTCTATTTCTCTCTTTTCTATCTTTCCTTTCATAGTTTATAGTCTTTAAAACCACCCTTGCATAATTAACTAGATCAACACTACTGACCTAGTTTTATGTTCTATTTCTATCTAAAATAATTCGATTGACACTGATGACCTAGCTCATTTTTGGATCTTGATTCTATAGTATAAGTTTGACTTTGTTGACCTTCTTTTATATTTTTTGCATATAGTTTCAACACTATATCTTGTTTTAATTTATAATTAACCTCATATCTATTAGTAATTATTTCACACATTTCTTTTCTTGTTGTTTGCATGCTTAGAATATCTCACATAGTCTATTTAGGGATTTTTAATTAATCACTTAGTTTCACTATCTCTATTTTATGCACACACAAGCAAATCACAAAAACATAAATAAGAAATTTAACATTTTATCTACCCTATGCCAACCTACTTGTATTTCATCACTAAGGGGGAAGTTGACTTGATGCTTTGGTCAAGTATAAAACATGGTTAATGTTATATTATGGCTAAGCACCTGGAACCCTTATTGATGTAGTGTGTGAAGTGAAAGATTAGGCCCCAATACCAAGCTTATATCATTACCACTAGAGTCCCTTTTAGCCAAAACTAATTGAAACCATACTTAGATTACTATCTAGTACCTTACAACCAACTTCCAATCACATTAAAAATCATATCTTAATAATCTAATTAACATTGAGGTTGACCAATTAGTTATATTTATTTTTCAAGTTGTTTGCTTTCTCTTTGTTTAATTGTGTGTGAAAAAGCTTGCATTAGCCAATGTTAGTGCAATATTTTACTTTGTGTTGTAATTGGATTGTCTAATGTTAATCTAATTGACTATCTATTTCCTTTCAGTATTCATTGCTTTTCATTACTTATAAACTTATCTTATTTCATTTTGTAATATATTTTTATGCTTCTTAAATTCTTTGTCTATTGTACTAGATCAACCCAATCGACCCAATAGCTTTTATATCCTTTATACACTATACTGGATCGACCTAGTTGACCTTATATAGTTTTACAATTCCTATTTCTATATTGAATTGACCCAATCAACCTTATAGTATGTCAGTCACCTCTTTTTACTTTCCTTTCTCATATCTCTTCTTTTCCCTTCATCATTGAATTTTTGTGGAATAATGACATTGAGTTACAATCAACAGACATGATGAGCTTTACCAATCCTAATAAGGTCTCCCATAGATAAAGTAGGGCTCCTCTTTTGGATGATAGTAATCTTCATATTTCCACTTGCATAATAAACTATGGGACCCCTCCTCATACCTCTTCATAACATAATCCTCTTTTCTCATTACTATAATGAGTTAGATTATACTCCTAAAATGCTTTTCTTTATTTCCAAATTTCCTTAACATAGAGGAAATGATCCTTCTACCATTTATAACCTCATGATTAGTGGTCAAACCAAAGAGCCTCATTCACCTACTCCTACATTATCAATGGGATTTGGAAGTACCACTTTCTTTGGTTCTCAGTCTCTTCATTAAAATCTGACTCCTTATTATGCCATGACATCTTCTTCTCTAACTTCTTCTACCTCTATGCCTTGTATCTCAACTAACATGGTGGGTTCTACATCTAGTGTGCCTCTCATAAGATCCACTATACTTAATCCTTCTATTAGTTCATTGTTTACTACCCAAGGTAATCATGCTTCTAGTGCTTCTTCCTCTCAACCATTCATTAGTTCATCTTTTGTTTCACAAGAAAAATTTTCCACTAGTGCCTCAAATTCTCACAATTCTTCTCAAGATCATATCAACACTAATAGTGGTACCCAAGCCACTAATACCAACACAAATACCAATTCTATGCTTGTTAGGTTTTGGAGCTAAAAGCTTCACTGATGTAGACATGGGAGGAGGTTGCTGAGTGTCACAGTCACTGGCATCGGTTAGGCCAACTGACATCAGTCAGGGGTAGACAGAAGGCAATCAACATTGGTAGGAGTCGGCTGACGTCGGTCACCTCTAGACTAACAGGGACTGACGTCAGTCACCTGTGCGGTTTAGAACTACAAGTTTCATGGATAGTTTGTTAATGAACCAGTTGTTTGCATGATAAAGACTAATTTTAGTCTTGGAGCTGTGGATCTAATCATTGTAATTGGATGTCTAATTATTGTTTGCATGAGATCTATATAATAACTCATGGGCTATATTGTAATTTGTGCTAGTTAAGTAAGAGCAAGGTTAGCTCCTTCAGAGTGAAGAGAGTAAGGTGTGTTCCTCCTAGTGCCACAGTGCTAGGTGTGTATGATCAGGGAGATCTGTAAGTTGTTGTAAGGTCTGGTAGAAGATCCATAGGGGTGCTAGTATGGTAGAATCATAAGGACTTGGTGAGGTAAGGACAAGGGTTTTATTTGAGTGAGTAAGATCATTGATTTGCAGGTGTGTGTGTGCGAGGTCAAAGGAGGTCTATGGGGTAATAAGATCAAAGGTGACAGCAACACATCAAGGAGGAAGATTAGGTGAGATTTACTTGAAGTATGATTGAGTACTTGGAGTATGGTGTGTACTCAGATTTGGAGTGTGTGGAGCACTTGTGTACTAGTAGTAGTGATACTGACTGGTGGTACTAGCAGTAGTGATACTAACTGGTTGGAGGTGAACACCAACTCTGTGTTTGAGTTTTGTGTTGGAACTATAAGAGAGAGTGAGCTCTTGAAGATATTTAATATTTATGCCCTAGAGTTTTGGGAGCCCTAGAGGTGTGTAAGGAAGAAGACTGTGGCATCTTCTTTGTTGTATTTCCTTCTGGAAGAGTATTAATACAATTGGGTATTGTCTCTCATATTCTGTGTTATTTCTAAATTCTAGTTACTTGTTACTTCTGGTTTAATTCTACATGTTAAGTTGCTTGTACATGGTAATCAATTGTGCTTCCTAGATCTTAACAGTGGAGTCAGAGCATGTTTGTTGTTCTAGATTCCTGACAAAGTGGTATCAGAGCTAGGGTTGCAGGGAGCAAGTTTGTGTTTGGTTACAGGTCACTCTTAAGGGTTTTTGATTGAGTGGGAGTATAGTAATGGCAGAAGAAAGTACACTAAGAATGGAGGAATTGAAAAGCATGAATGGTCAATTACGGTGTTATGGAAAGAAAGAGTAGGAAAAGAAATATTGTTGGTTGGTAGAAGATCAACATGAAGGAACTAAAGAAGCAGATGTTGCAGGTGTTTTTGCACAAGATGCTCTGGGATGTTCCTTGGATAAAGTAGAATCTTGGTTTATAGATTCTATTGCCTCTTTCCATGCAGCCCTAAATAGAGGGGTTGGTGAGCCTTGTCAAAGTATTGGCAAAGGGGAAGTGTTGCTGAAATTACAGACGGCCAACACATGGGTGTTGAAGAAGGTCATGCAAATCCTAGTCTTGAAAATGTGGCTAATTTCTTCAAGAAAGTTGGGTGATGAGAGATGCACAGAAACTCTCACATCAGATGCACTTGAATTAGCAGGTGGTAAGAAAGTAGGTATCCTTTATCTATCTACTTATATTACTGATTTCACTTCTGTTACACAGGTGTGGCTTTGTAGGCTTGGTCACATAAGTGAGAAGGGAATGGATGTTCTTAAGTCCAATGGTAAGAGCTTAGCTTCAGAGAGCATAGACTGAGATTTTTTTAAGCAGTGGGATGCTACAAGAAAGGATTAGATTTATTACAGGAAAAGGAAGACTGATGTATTTGATAAACTTAAGAACTGGAAAGCCTTGGTGTTCTTGGAGGAGATGATGGATAGAGATCAGTGGATGGGATTGGATATCTCTAAGCAGGGAAGTTTGGATAGGGTTTTGATTCAATGTAAGCTCACAGGTAAAAAGTCATCACTCATAGGAAAACACAGGTACTGGCATTGATCAGGAGGAACCGGCATCGAACAGACAGGTATCAACATTGGTCATGTGTAAACCAAAGGAGTCGGTGGTGTTGGGTAGGTGGAGACTGATGTCAATAGGATAACTGGCATCAACAACCTGGACAGTCGCATGGAACTAACGTCGGTCAGATGTAGATTGTGTGGTGACTGAGGTCAGTTACTGGAACGGATTTTGGGCAGACAACAAGCTGTCAAGGAGTCTCAAATGCCCATGTGGAGGATTGAAAGGATAAGTAAGCCTCAGATTCATTATTCCTCTTCTTTATACTTGTTGCTCACTACAGAGCAAGAAGGATCTAGGAAATAGTGGGAGCATGGCATGATTTCTTTGGAGAAGAACCAAATGGGAGATTTGGTAGAGTTTTTAGCCAGGATAAAAGCACTGAGAGATGAATGGATTCCTTGGTTAAAGAATAGAGAGAATGGACACGTGAGATGGAAGGCTAGGTCATATGGTCTTGAGGAAGCTTCAGGATAGTGGTATAGGTTTGATAGGTAGATGACTAAGCATGGCTTTAGTCAGTGTCATTGTAACCATTGTGTTTATCTTACCAGGTGGATGATGGCCGTGACATTATCCTGTTACTAAATGTGGAGGATGAGGTTGTTGAAGGTTCAGACATACAAAGTTTTGTTGAGCTAAAGGTAAGGTTAGTTCAGTGGTTTGCCATGAAGGATTTGGGATCAACAAAATTCTTTGGCATGAGTAATCCTAGAGACAAGGAAGATCACAAGTTGATGTTGTCACAAGATGATTGTGTGAAGGTAGTGCAGGATGCAGAACGGTAAGCGCACCTATGGATGGATAGTTCATAGAATAGGGTCCCCAATCACATGATGAGGTTGAGTACATGTGTACTCCTTGAGTTTGCCCAAGCAGTGGGTGTTATCAAAATTTTTGTAGTCAATCCAAGAAGAAAGCATTGGAAAGTAGTTCAGTGGGTTCTCAGGTATCTGAGAGGGACCAGCAATAGGGATTCATGCTATGCAGGGTCAAGTACTTTAGATTTGGTAGGTTACTTGGATGACAGGTGTTACACCACAGGTTGTGTGGTGGTTGGTCTTCAAGATTGAGCTTGAAGAGGGATACAAGCCAAGAAACAAATTAGATGATGTATAGGTATAGGTACAGTGGAACTTTTTATCTCCAAGTGGGAGATTGTTAGGTTGTGGAGCTAACAGATTCACTGATGCAAACATGGGAGGAGGTTGCTAAGTGTCACCGTCATCGGCATCGGTTAGGCCAACCGATGTTGGTTAGGGGTAGACAAAAGGCAACTAATATTGACAAGAGTCAGCCAATGTCAGTCACCTCCAGACTAATAGGGATCGACATCAGTCGCCTGTGTGGTTTGGAACTGTGAGTTTCACAAACATTTTGTTAATGAATCAGTTGTTTGCATGATAAAGGCTAATTTTAGTCTTGGAGCTATGGATCTAATTATTGTAATTGGATGTATAATTATTGTTTGCATGAGATCTATATAATAGACTCATGGGTTGTATTGTAATTTGTGCTAGTTGAGTAAGAGCAAGGTTAGCTCCTTCAGAGTGAAGAGAGCAGGGTGTGTTCCTCCTAGTGTCATAGTGCCAAGTGTGTATGATCAGGGAGATCTGTAGGTTGTTGCAAGGTCTGGTAGAAGATCCACAGGGGTGCTGGTATGGTAGAATCATAAGGACTTGGTGAGGTAAGGACAAGGGTTCTATTTGAGTGGGCAAGATCATTTATTTGCAGGTGTGTGTGTGTGTGAGGTCAAAGGAGGTCTGTGGGGTAGCAAGATCAAAGGTGATAACAACACATCAAGGAGCAAGATTAGGTGAGATCTACTTGAAGTATGATTGAGTACTTGGAGTACAGTGTGTACTTAGATTTGGAGTGCATGGAACACTTGTGTACTGATAGTAGTGATACTGACTAGTTGGAGGTGAACACCAACTCTATGTTTGAGTTGTGTGTTGGGACCGTAAGAGAGAGAGTGAGCTCTTGAAGAGATTTACTGTTTATGCCCTAGAGGTGTGGGAGCCCTAGAGGTTTGTAAGGAAGAAGACTATGGCATCTTCTTTGTTATAATTCCTTCTAGAAGAGTATTAATACAATTGGGTATTGTCTCTCATATTTTGTGTTATTTTTGAATTCTAGTTACTTGTTACTTCTGGTTTAATTCTGCATGTTAAGTTGCTTGTACATGGTAATCAATTGTGCTTCCTAGATCCTAACAGTGGAATCAGAGCATGTTTATTGTTCTAGATTCCTAACAATGCTTATAATGTTAATCAAAAACACTAAATTTTATTAAAAACTCTCAATCAAATGAATAATGTTCAATCTCATAACCCAAATCAAATGATGAGAATGCAAAACCACCTTCTTAATTTTCAATCTCATCTACAACCAATGGCTTGGGGCATAAATAACTAGAATGTTCCCTGTCTTTCTCTTCAAGATTATCAAGGCAATCTCATCCCTTAACATCCTTTAGTCAATAAAATCATCAAACATATACAAAATGAACCTCTCACTACTCAAATTACTAAAATTGATATAGAAGATATAACACCTACAATTTCTTATAATGGGTCAACTGATCCCACCCTTCACCTTAAAACATTTAGAAATATTTACAAGGATTGGGTCAAATTAAACACCTTTGATACTAATAAGCTTTTATCCAAAACTCTCATGGGTGATTCCTTGGATTGGTATAATCAACTTAGATCTCATTCCATTTATAGTTTTGAGGACTTAGTAAATAAGTTAGTGAAAGAATTACAAACTAATGATCTTCTTGAAAATAGTTTGGCCCATTTCATTAATTGCAAACAACATGAGAATGAAACTGCCCAAGCCTTTGTTAAGAGATTGAAGACTTTGTCAAACGAATGTGAACATAATATGGTGGATGACAATCTTTTTCATCTCTTTACAAATTCTCTCTTTCCTAAATTATAATATCAGGTCCACACTCTCTCTAAACATACCTTGGAGGAGGCTATTGACCAAGCTAAATGTCAAGATTTCCTAATGCATCAATTTGAGCCACCCTAACCTTCTATGGGTCCTAATTTATTACTTAAGAACAAAAACCATAATATCACTAATGATGGTGTTACCAATTCTTATGACACCATTCACAATATTCAATTTATCATTCCTAACCCTTCTTTAAAACCAACTCCTTCTCAAAAATATACTAATACTCATTTCTCTTCACCTAATAACATCAATGTTCTCAAACCTCTATCCTCAACTGAAATACTTAAGCATCTACCTAGGCCTCTTCCACAAGAGCTTGACCCTACTCAACCTATGAAATATTGGTATGATCCTAATAAGATTTTTTGGTTTCACATTGGTTGGGGTCATTCTCATGAGACCTATAGACAACTTCATAATTTATCTATGGATTTTCTTCTTAGACCTAATTTTGATCATTATTTCATTATCTATAAGTGTCAACAAGCCTATGAGATTGATTTCAAGGACTATAAATCAAATGATAAAACTAAAGACTTAAATCAAGCAAATGCTCATTTAGCTATCTACAAATATCCTTTACCTAATAATCAACCTATCCAAGAAAATCAAGACAAACCAACCCCTTCCACCAACAATGTAGAAAGTTTCGTTGAACCAAATTTTGATTAAAATGTGGTTAGCATAATTAATATGTGAAGGGTGGTGGGTTTCATTGATTCCCAACCTATCTACACTCCTTCCATAAGACATATCGTGTTATCTAGTATTCTTATCCAACTCATTTAAATGAGTTGGGGCAATAAGATCTTATCACTTTTGATTGTCCAATTTTTGATCCCTAATTGGATAACACATCCCATTCTATTTATACCACTCTTCCATCATATTCCAATGCTAATAATAATCAAGCTTATATCAACACTTCTTTTTCTCCTTCTAAAAATCAACTTAAACTAACCACTTCTTCATATAGACATGATTTACCACCTTGTTCTAAACTTTCTTCTTCTTCTTCTTATGAACAAAAATTTCAATTCACTTTATCTCCTCCTTCTGAGGACCTCCTTAACCATGACACACCTATATATAACAAGCTTATTATGGGTTATGATGAGTGAGATCCCATTTTAGATCTCATTAATCTCTCATCTCAAACTCCATTCCTTGAGCTTATGAAGACTTACCCATGTCATAGAAACTATTTCATGCATCTCCTATTTAAAATGAATATCCCTCACCCTCCCCTTGTAGGATGGGAGGTAGCCTTATTGGTTTTGAAGATACTATTTTACAAAAATATGAAGAGATGTATATCAATGTTGATGAAACCATAAACACTTCTCTCCCTATAATTTCTTATCACATCTATGATTCTTGACAAATTTATGCTTCATGCAAATTATCCTCCCTTATTTATTACCATCCAAATTAGTGATATATAAGTTAAACATGCATTTATTTATGTCACTTCTCTTGATTTCATTAAGACTCTTGGGTATTCCAAATGTAATATTAAATCTACATGAAACACATGCCAAGGATATGATAGAAGGTAAATGCCTCCTCTAGATTGTGTATGGTTTCCCATTACCATCCTACCTATCACCATCTATATGAAGGTGATGATCTTTAATTTCCCCCTTTGTTATAACATCTTGTTTGGTAGGCTGTGGACTCACTACATGAGAGCTATCACTTCTTCCACTTGCCAATGCATTAAATTCCCTCACAATGGAGCCATTTATAGGATTCAAGTTCACAGTAACCCTTGGAATTTCAAACAATTCCAAGATCATGGTGTCTTCAATATTCCTACTCTTGAACTTTTACCAAGTGTTCCATTTTGTGAGTCTCAACACCCTTTCTTATTAACTCAACCCAAGGTTACAATGGGCATCCTAAACTCATTGGTAACATTCTTCCTAATCTTTTAGATTTTGATGATGATGATCTTGATGAGATTAAATTAAAGATAAAAACTTCCAATCTCTCACCTCATCTCATCTCATAGATTTCTACTTTCTCACAACCTTGTTCTTACAAGCCTCCTTGTGATGACATTCCCATAGTCTTGACCAAGACTAGGAATTTTATTCACCATGCTTCATTAGATGACAAGGTTTTCCTTGCCTATTTCATTGATCATCACACCCTAGATTATGATGATGGTTATTCCTTAGATGATCCATTTTTAGATGATCTTGTATAGGCCCATGATGTTGAGATTGTCTGTTATCATTCTTCTTTACTTGAGTCTTTTTGTGCATATCATCATTTTCTATCACTTATAGTTCTTGATTTTTGCATTTTCCCTTTTTATCGTATGGTAGAAATGGAACCAACACCTCTAATTTTTAAATAACCACGTAGGAATATGCTCATGGATTATGCTATGTCCAGGCCTTACCATTTTGCTAAGTACCTTGACCCTCATAACTGGTTTACCCTTGAGGTTAGTGTAACTCTCCTTAGACCTTATGTAGATCCCATTTTTCCCTTAGTAAAATTGGCTATAGTCTTCTTCCCACTCCTACTATAGTTGATCATATTCCCATTCTTACGATTATTGAGCCTACCCTTGATTTTGATTTCATCACTCCTTTTATGGATCCTAGTTCTATTCCTTCCTCATCATCACCTTTTATTGGTGATGGGTTACTTCCTTTTCCTAAGATAGCTCCTCTACCTATAAAATGGGTTGATGAGTGCTTTATGACTTATTCTAATCATATCATACTTATTTTTATGAGTAATTCTACTAAAACCACTCACAAGCATATTTATTGCTTCCATGGGTTAGATAACTATTATTTCACCCATTGTCATAAGTTATGATAATATATTGATACCTTTCCTCCTTCTTCCCCATCATTAGACAAAGCCATACCTCCTCCAAAGGTACTTCCTAAATATTTGCCTAAGTATGGTGAGTTATATTGTCTATGGCATCTATGCATCACCCATCACATTGATCATATCACATCCTTAAACAACATCTCAAAGATCACCTTATATCCATTCCCTAACCTTTTTTTACTCTGACCATTGGTCATTATCATAATAAGGCTCCTCCTTCTCCCATGCCTCCACCTCTAGTGGTTCCATCCCATCCTATGGTCCCTTCACCACCTTTTATGCCTCCACCCATGATTCTTTCACCTGTGGACCTTCCCTCACTTATGAATCCTTCTCCACCTATGAATTCTTCACTTATGGATCCTTCTCCACTAGTGATTCCTTCTCTTTACATATATCTTGATCCCATGAATTCTACTGACCAAACTTTACCTAATTTTACTCCTCAACATGATCCTTTGATAATTCCTACTTTTTCAATTGAGGAGATCATAAAATAAGTATTTGCCTAGTATTCATAGGAAATTGATGAAACTTTAGTCGCAGTTTGATTATAGTTTCATAAAGACCTATCCAATTTACTAGATAATGTGTGTGGACATATTTATCAGTATTTATGAGCACATGCATGGTGATTTCACATTTATATTAGATTAGATGTGTGTTCCAATCTTATTTTTATATCATATATCATTTGACATTGTGTCAAATTTCTACGTATCTTTTATAATGATTTCTTACTTGTACTATATCTTGCTTATCTTTTATATTTTGCATATGGTTGTCTTTTATTTATCATTATTTTCCTTTCTTTTCCCTTGGAGTTTTTCTCAAAATTCTCTTTCTTGTATCTTTATGATTGTTTTGCTTTCTTATCCTTATTTTTCATGGATAGTTTGTCATGGTGATTTATTATCTCCCTTTACCATGTGATCAATTAGAAAATAATATATCTTATTATTATCTCTTTCAATTGGTCTATTTTGGATCTCCTTTTTCCCTCTTCCTTTATCCATAAACTAATCATACACATAGTTGAGACTTGAGATCACATATTAGTTCAATATCAAGCCTAAGTATCTTAGTAAGTATTTGTCAATGGTTACTTAACTTCCTTTAGCCTTAGCCTATAACACATTCATGTGTATCAATATCTCTCTCATGATTAGTGATTACAAGTCTGTACAGAGGAGGAATATTAAAAATCCTTCAAAAGAATGTTAAAAGCCAAATCATTTAAACAAAAGGAAATGATATCAAAAGTCAAAAATATTCTTAAAAAAGTTAAATCACACTAAAAACATGATTCAAATCACATCTCTTTCTTTTATTCAAATATCAAACTCTACAATTGACCTCATGGTAGAGCTGAGGTTCTTTGAGGTATAGTAGGCCAGTACATTAAAAGAGGAGAATAAAAAAATATTTTAGTGCTACCTACTTTCTCACATAAGTACCCAATCTTTGTAGTAGATTGACAACTCTATAAGGGGTCTTGAAGAATGGGGAACATGTCATGGGAAGGTAGGTCCATTTTCTTTTCCTTATACAAATTTACTTTTATGAGTTGATCTTAGTAGCATGCTTACTTGCCTACAAAATTATTGTGTCTATAGCGAATAGGTTTC
Organism: Torreya grandis; assembly: GCA_037957365.1. Classification (NCBI taxonomy): domain Eukaryota; kingdom Viridiplantae; phylum Streptophyta; class Pinopsida; order Cupressales; family Taxaceae; genus Torreya; species Torreya grandis. The sequence goes on from JARHVA010002023.1 coordinate 1,485,851, forward strand.
CTTTAAACATAGATGACCACTAGTCACTTAATGTCTTCTCATGTCCTTAATATGCCTCTTGGCTCCTAAGGTATTTTCATAAGATTTCTAAGTCTTGATTTTTACACTCCCTTTTTCATTCCCTATATCCCTTAGATTTCCTCTTGAGAAATATTGTTTTATCTACTGATCACTCGCCTTGGGATTTCATTTGTGATTTGTTTTGTAAGATCATGGATAGGACCCAACTATCCTCACAAATTACCATATTTTCCTTCCTATTACCCACACCTTTAATTACCCAATTTTCCTATTTATTCCACTCTAGTGGCGCTCTCTTTGTCAAGTTGTAGTGTAAGACTATATATATGACCTGACTCTCCTCACAAAATTTTCTAATACCCAAGTCACCATCTAAATTACATGTGTCAAATTTGAGATAAGATTCGATCAAATATGAAGTTACACATCATTTTACATGCTTCCCATCTTGATTTAGTATGTTTTATGCTTACGTTATTTTTTTTCACCTTTTTATCTTTGTATTTTCTAAGTGTGTTTAAGATTTCAACCATTTCTTGAATTTTCCAAACTTCCTGGCTTGAATTAGTATGATCAATTTAAGACCAATCTTTTACAATTTTGTTTTTCTTTCATACTTCCCAACATGATTTAGAATGATTGATGGACTTAATTAATTTGTTTTTATTACCATTTGATTCCTTTTACATACCTTCCATTTTATTACTTTGTTTGTCATACTTCCCAATTTGTTATTAGTATGATTTTACTTATCTTAACTTGGTGAAAAACTCTTTCACATTGGTTTAAAAATAATTCATCTTTACCATCTTATTTTGCCATTTCAAGGTTATTTATACTTAATCATTTCTTGTTATTACACATTTCCCATCTTGAAATAATGTATAGTACATTTTATTGATTGATTATATTTTTCCAAGTCCTTTTGCCTATTTATTTTTAACCATGCATGTGTCTTTCATAATGCTAAAAAAGAAATCACATCTCATATATTTTCTAAAGCATATAAAAAAATGCTAAATACATGTGCTAGAAAGAAATATATCCTAAGAATCCATATCCTCAACATAATAAACAACCAGAATAACCCATAATGACAAAATACATATCCAATAAAAATATGCATACATACATACATATATATATATATATATATATATATATATATATATATATCACAAATATTATACAAAAAATGCAACCATATACAATGCTCTAAATTTATGGCTAGGTCTCATTATGTTTATCTCATGGCCTAGCCATGCTTCTTTCTAAGGCCTTGGTTTGAATCCTCTAAATGGTATTCTATAAGGAGGCCATCCAAGATCTCAATCCCTCTTCTTATTCTTGTAGGTGTATTGCCCATATCTGTGACTCTAATAGCTGTGTCTAGATCTTTGTGATCTATAAAACTCTAGTCAAATGTGCAACTCTCATCCTTTGGCTCACCTATGGGGTCATCCAAGATGGTAATAGTCTCCACTCTCTCCTCTGCCTCCTACCTCTATCAACACTGTATCCTTGATAACCACTACTCATCTCACTATGGAGTTGGTAGTGGTACATCTAGTATTTCTTCCTCTACATCCATATCCTCCTACTCAACTCCTCATCATGCCCAAACAATCCATGATCACTCTTGATGTGGCCTCAATGTTAGCCTCACCACTAGTGGCCCTAGTCCTCTCCTCCCCTATGGCTCCCTCACATGCTAAGCCCATTAATTAAGCATTAGTATTAGTGTCACTAAATGAGGTAGGCCCATCTACCCTAACACTTGTACACTAGATGTGGCTCTCTCCACTAGAAATAATGTCTAATAACTTCTATCCTCTCTGTCACTAGTGCAACTATCTCCTAGCACACCCATGTAGTTGTTATTTACTTGTATGGATTCCAAATGATGTCCATACATATCACTAATTATAACACTATCATATGATTCATGGCCCATGATAATTTATCCTCTTTCCATATCTATACCTGATGTGACCTATAATCAATTGCATGGGGAAACCTAGCTAGTTGATACATAAGAAAGCTCTCATAAATCTAAGCTATCAACAATATGTTTGATCTCATGGTCTTCTACCCACTAGCTAACATCTTATACATATCATGTACCATCTGGACCTAGATGACAAATCTCAAGTCATATAAGACTCACTCCTTTAAGATCATCTTGGTCAAGGCTACCACTAATAGTGGTACCTTGCCATCTGACTTGTGACATAGCACCCACCATGTTATAAGGCCTATCAAAACCTTCTAGATATATAAAATATATGATGTATAGACATCAAACATAATCACTCTCTTGCTTAGTAATATTTCTATGAGCATGTAGCCCACATAACTAAGGATATCCTCTCCTCTAAACTATCTGGTATCCCTACAGTTATTTATGCTCCTACTATAGGTAACCCTAGGATGGCATGGAATCTTATAACATGATAGCCACCTCTACTATATCCCCATCCACCTCCCATCTAAAGTTGTTATTTAATCATTCCCAACAACCAAGGAACATGAATAACATATCAACACTGAGGGGGATCCAACACATTTCTATTATCTTGCCTAAACATATGGATCCTAGTCTAGCCCTATCTCCATTTGATAACCTATCTAATAAGTTTGGTAACCATGCCATATCCACAAGTCTCCAAAATCTCCATCATCCTTACACCTAAAAAACAAAGGATGTATCAGTTCCTTCATGTTTTATATAGTCATAATACATTCTTTTAAATAAAAAACAAGCCTAAATTACCTTATTTTATTCATTTTAGCCTACTTTTAGCCTTCTCATTCCTTCTTGACCTTACTTGGTCATTTTGGGCCATTCTAGCCCTCATTCAGCATTTTGCACACTTTTCTTTATCATTCTAGCTCTTTGTTTAAACTAGTTTGACCAAACATTTCCTATCCTTTCACTAGGTTGACTCAGAATCTAAGTCAACCCTTTTTTCTTCCCCTCCCTAGTGTTACATTTTCATTCTAGACCTTTTAGACCACTTAGAAACTCTAAAACAAGCCTTCAACCTACAAATTAGATAGGTTTGACCCATAACTACTGGATTGGCACTATGGATTCTACTTATTTTCTAGCCTACTAGGTCAACTGGGTTAACCCAGTGCTTTTTGCCTGCCAACACCTTGCATTTTCCTAAAAAAGTGCAATTTTCTTGCTTTTTGCCTAAATCCTCTAAACCCATTTCCTTTCTTCCTATTTTCTACCCCTATAATCTAATTTTGCCTCGTTTTGACATCTAAAAATGCTTAAAACTCAAAATTACTAAAAAATCACTTAATTTGATGTAAATTTTGAAGATTGGTTTGAGATTCTTAGTTGCATACCTGTGGTACACTTACTGCCACCTCTGGAACCTCTCCCTATCTAGTCTATTGTCTCCTTGCCATCCTAGCTTATTTTCTCTCTAGAGATCTTTTTCCCTTTTCTCATAAGTCAAAGTAACAAATGTCGTGTTCATTCCCCTATTTTAAAACACTATTTAAACCTTAAATCTTTCAATTATTATTGTGCAAATTCCTTATTTTTCTTGTGTCTTTATTTCTACTCATCCAATTTGCAAACCATAAAATGCATTAGTTTCATGTTGACATAGAGATTATTTTCCACTATCATATACTTATCTTCCAAAAAACTCAATTTTTGGCTATTTTTTGCACTAACTTTTGGAGGTTGTTGTAGTGTTCTCTATAATGGATACCTTCATTTATTACAAGTCTACTTTTTAATCTATGGCACTAGGGTAAGTTAAAGGTATGTGTTTTTAAATTCAGTTATTTTATTTATCTTATTTGTTACTTACTTCACTTTACTTGGCATCAATGTTGTCTTTTACCATGTTTTATCTTGAAGCACCATATCGTGTTGCACTTAAATGACACGTAATGAGCTTTGAGCAGGGGCATATGTATACACATAATATTTTTAAACTTTTATTGATTACTAACAAATTGTATCAAGCAGGAACTTGTCAAGTCTCAATCTCTCTAAGTGCACACCCTAAAGGGTGGGCAGACCATCGATGCTTTACAACATTATTATCCCTTTTGCCACTTGCCCTCTACACACTTTTCTCCTAAAATCATTTACCCTAAGCTTGTTCTTCTCAATCCTACCTATTCTAACATTTTCCTCTTTTCATTCTTCCTTTTCTTACCTTAACACCCTTTTGGATAGTTGGTTGTATTGGGTCAACTAGGTTGACCCAATATAATTTATGGGTATTTTTTAATTTCTTATCTTGTTAACCTTTCAACTGACCTATTTTAGACCTAGTTATTTATCCCTAAAAACACATTGGGTTAACTAGGTTGACCCTGCATAGTTGACATTCTTGGAAGGATTTAGGGCAAGATCCACCTATATATACAAGTTCATTTCCCACCATTTCATAAGAGAATAATTACTAGTGAATAAGTGTAAATAAACATTTACTTGTTGATGATTCTACTTGAGGAATAAAGCTTAAGGTTCCATAATTTCTTTGGAGATACAAATTTTTTTTAAGAAAAAATTATCATAATTCATTAATAAAATGAGATTACACTTTGTAAATGTTGATAAAAGCATTCTAGATAAGAGATACAGATCTTGTCATGTGGATAAGTCTTTTGGATGCTTATATAGGTTGTGTATCCTAGAGCTGATTTATCTTGGTTATCCTTACATACCCCAACACTCTCTTGTGAATCACCTTGGACAAGGGAGAGACTAAGGCTTGATGGGTTCATATTCAAATGTAAGTATTCCTAACTTTATTTCTCCTTTGTAAGAGTAGATAGATAATGCATTTGTATTATCCCATGTATTAGGATTATATATAAATTTACGTGAGTTTATATCTTCTAATACATGTTTATTTTAGTTGTTTATTTTATTTTTTATAACCCCCACGTTTTTACATAAGCTTTGGTGTGTACTAGATTAAATTTACTTTCTTTTTAATAGAATAGAGTGAATGTTTTATACCTTAGGACTCTATTAGGGTTGTTTTGTGATGGTGTTAGACTATAGGCTTTATAACCCTTCCTAACATGATGTGTTGTGATAAGTGATCCCCTATTTAGGTCTATCATATCCCCATATTGGTCATGCTCCCACTTAACAAGTGTATTCCCAAATAGGAAATATAGGTATGTTGTATCTTCTTCGAGCCAGGATTGATTTATAGACATGATGCATTTTTGATTGCATATAAAGGGTAGTCATATACTCATCCCATTTATCAAGTTTAGTCTATAAATCCTCTACCCTCCTCTCCAAACCATAGATCTTACCTACCCATGCCATAATTTCCTCCTTTATTAGAGCCCTATCCCTACCCACTCTTGTTATACTTGATGGCCCTACTTAGCCTAGATCAAATGATGTACCTAATATAAATATAGAGCATGGATCCACCAACATATCTTATGTGTCATACCTTATATCATCCCATCTATCATCCCTTCCATCATCCCCTCTATCATCATCACTCTCACCCTTTTTTCTATTCCAACTACTAATATTATCACTAGATCCACTACTTATCTCTACCTATGCCTCATACACATCCATCGATCCTTGACCTTATACCTATCCACCTACCTATCTAAGGGGTATCAACCTCAATAGACATACCTAAACCCACCAATGTACATATGTAGGCCCATGGAACTTATGGCCTTGTCCCATAGCTTCTAGATACTATACTCCTTGGAATGACTGGAGTATCTGGCTAATCTCTTTTGCATCATGTGAAAACTACCTCACATCCTTAGGAATATATTGTAACATGCTAAACTATCATAATACCTAATTTTTATGGTATTCTTTAATGATATGAGTATGTATCCATGTGAGGAAGCACTTAGTGGTCATAAAGCTTGTATACCATATGTCCTATAACCACTAAAGATGGTATGGAAGATAAGGATGCAAAATGAAGGACTAAACCATCAACTTATTAAGCAACCATCGATAGTGATATATCTCACTGAGATGTTCCTTATGGCCTGCACCTATCTAGACCCAACCATAAGCCAATGGATCCTTAGGGTCCCTGATCCATCTTTGATCGACTAGTCACTCTATGGTTATGTGCTACCATCCCAAAATATGAATTAGTGTAGATGCTCCAATGATTTGAACTCATTGTTAGGCCACCATATTTATATCTCTATATAATTAGAATAAAACTATTAACCCCCAAATAAATCTCATCATGTCATCTATCATCAATTAGATGACTCCACCTAGGCCTATATGAAATAAATGGTCACTCTTGTCAGGAATTAATATGCCACTATCAATTTCTATTGGTATAAATACCTCCATATCGATCAAAACTAGTGGTAATTCGTCCTATAGGGATAGGTTTTCTAATCATAAGTTTGTATGTCTCTAGAAGGTCAATGTCGACTTTCCCATGAACCATGAGAATATTTAAAAAGTTTTTTAAATCATTAAGCACCACCTTCTACTATGATGGATCTATCCAGAATAGTTTACAACCTCTCATTGGTAGCTTGAGGATTGGTTATGTATCTTAAAGCATAACTATGGCCTCCCCTATCAATATATAAAATGTTAAAGTCTCTAAGTACCACAGATCTACCACTACACTTAGGTACACTTGGTTTAATGGATCACAAAAATCTATGCCATGTCATATAAATCTAGGGATTACAAGAATGCAACCATCTCCATTATCCATATCTATGACATCTATAAATAATTATAATGTTACTCCCATGTCATCAGTATCATGAATGACTTGTAACCAAAAAAAATTAGCATCAAGATATATCAATGTTGATGTCTATCCTATACCTACCTTGCCATACCTATTTGCTCTTTTATCCTAGAGGTTGGACCCTTTTTGGGTCCTTTAAGTCAGTTATTTTTAATTTTGGGGTGAATTCATCATTTTCCCAAATGATGAAGTCATTTTTGGCCATTTTTGGGCCTACATATAAAGCTTTGAAGGACTAATCAGTGTTTTTGATTGAGAGAAAGACCCACTAATAAAAGAGGGATATCATATTACTTTCAACACTTTAAACAAGATTAAAGTGTAATTCTATTGATCTTAGAGAAATAGGTCTATAGAGCAAATGGATGATCTAGATAAGTTTGCATAGGTTATCTTGTAGTTTAGGTGATGGACAAGTTTGATTGTGCCTCAAGAAATCATTCAAGATTCCAAAGATCAAGCAAAATCTCAAAATAACAAGTCTAGGGAGCCAGAACATCATCAAGACATCACTCAAAAATGAATTGGTTAGCTTGTTTTCACATTTGATAACTATGCTCAGAAAGCCTTTCAAACCCTCAAGTTACATGGAAACATTGCTCTTACCACCTAGATCATACCCTGAAAGTTTCATGCCTTCACAATTTTTTCACTTTGAGATCCAAACCTTCAAAGTTGACCCAACATAGTGAGACATTCGCATAGATGCTAATTTTAAGCTCAGGATAAAATCCATTGGTGTTTAAAGTTTGATGATCTTGTAGAGATTAATGACATTCATGTGGATATCATTGATGATTGTGTGGATATCAAAATAAATCATAGATAAAAAATCATGCGAGCTTAAAATTTATAGTCATGTAGACATTAATGATAGTCACATGGACATCAAATGGTAGGTGCACAAATGTCAATTGTAAGACACAATAAAGAGCCATTGGATTTCAAAAGGTAAGCATATCTAACGATTAGCATTTAAACATACAACTAGATCTAGTGGTGTAAGATAGTCAAGAAGTCAACAATTATGAATAATAAGTCATTAGTAAATAAATGAGGGAAATCTCAAGAAGATTTTTATGGAAGTTGATAGAGCAATTTTTCAACATAAGAAGGCAAATACATAGAGATCCAAGTCTAGATATGATCCATGTGAAGCTATAATGATTATTTTAGGTTTAAAGGGTGTCATTAAGGTTTAATTTGGACCTTTGGTTCAAAGATATAAAAAATATGGACTATGTTCATTATTATTTAAAGGAGGTCATCATGTGTAGTGAGTTCCTAGATTTTAATATGCATAAAGGTAGATTAGGTTTAAACCTAATATAGTTTAGATCAAGACTATGTGGCCTATGAGATTTCTATAAATTGGAAAACTCTAGGAAAACCAATAATATGATTGGTTTTCAATATATAAATAAATATGTGCTCAAATATTTTGATACAAATAGGTACATCCAACCACTCAAAATAGATCAAGTGTCTTTTTCAGTTTCAAGGTATAAAGGATTTATTCTCATGACAAATCAAGTAGATGTGACATGGAGTCCTAAGATGATTACCTAGTGGTTGGAATAAGATCATGGAGCATTCAATTATTTCTTATAAGATTTAAAGTTTGTTCCTCTTTGATAAGATCATTACTTAACATGCTTGAGTTGGTGCTAATCCATCAAAAGTGGTTGATCCTCATTCAATTCTTTTTTTCTGCTCAATTCCCTCTCTCTTTCCTTTTCTATAAATACAAGTTTCTAAAGCCTTAAAAATTATTAGAAATCCCTCTCTTGGGCATGACTAGACTCTATCAAGATTGATCTTGTAACCTTTTGAGATAAATAAAGGATTCTTTTTAGATTTTATGATTCTAGTATAGTATGTTAATGTCAAATTGATTTTCATATGTGATAGAAATCTCTCTCTTATCAAATCCTAATCTTACCTAGCTATTAGTTCATCTTGTTATGTAGGTCATGTTTAATGTTTAATGTCATTTGATTAAAGCTAGAAAGTGGATACATTGACTGGTTAGTGCCTTAAATCAGGTTTCTCCATCCCTTCCCTTAGGTTTTGATCTTTTGGTGAACCTCTACATGAAATACTAATGCATAAACAACCATTTAGAGTTGTATATCTGATCTCGGTAGTGTTTTATAAGTTTAATAGAGTGGATAAATAATCACATTATTGGTGCATCACCTCCTTTACATGTTTACATACATTTTTACACAAATCTCTCTCCATTCTCCAAGAAAGTGATAGTTTAGGTTTAGTTTAAGCGATATATCTAGAAGGAAGCTAGCCTTCTCTAGAGTTATTATCTATTATTAGGATACCCACAACCTAGGATCAATCCCATGTTGGATTAGATTTGAGTAAAAGACTTGAATAATCTTCTACTTAGCTAGGGTGTAATATAGTTACCAACAATTTTGGCATGCCCAGTGAGATTGATTAGAGTTGGTCTTGGTTAAAATTTTAGTTGCAGAAGTGTTCTTCATGAAAAATTTGGTGATGCCAAGCTCAAGCAATTGATTTTAATAGTCCAGGTAGTTTCCAAGTAAGTCTAATTTTATTTTTACTATGTTGATGTTATTTTCATGGATATGTATAAAGAAAATCCTTATGATATACTTCCTTATTAGCCCTATGATGAATCATACCAGACTTGTCATGATCCATATGATACTTTTTATGATCCTAATCAACCTTACTAGGAGTTCTATCAAAATCATGATGAGCCTTATCAATTTTCCCATGATCCTTATTATCAAGAGCATGAATCTTACCTTACTTATGAACCATATTAGTCTCAATACCAGATTTCACCTTTCCCATATGGATACAATATTACATATGAGTAGCCTTTTTTGCAAGAAAGAAAGAATGAGATAGAGCACAAATTACTAGCATATGCAAGAAAAGTTTGATCAAATTCTCAGCATGACAAAGTGTTTTTGTTTAAATGTATCCAATGATACAGAGGAGAGGAATGAATTGTGTAATTTTGTATTAAACAATATGGAGGCTTGGGAGAGGTAGAAAGGTGAGCTGAACCAATTATCTCAAGAACCCTCTTATATTCCTTACCAATCTTCTTGTGTTCTTTATTCTCATGAAGTTCTTAACCATGCCCAATGTGAGCTAATGGATCTTTCTAGTTGGAGTCAAGATAATATTCAAGATCTTATTCATGAGCTTATTATGGAAACTAAGCTTTATTATAGTCCAATTTATTCACCACTCATCCCTCAAGTTCAATTTGTCCACGAAGACAAGGAGGTTTCAAACTTTGATGAGGTGATGGACAAATAGTAGTAGAATGTAGAGGTCTTCAAAATTTTATCTTTCCATCATGTTCAAGATTACCTAAATGATTCCATTGCCATCAATATCCAAAATTAATATCATGATCAACATTCCATGCTTCATACCCCATCTCAAACAAATGAATTTCATCACCTTCCCACCATCTCCCTTCTTCAAGAGGAGCCTATTCTATGGGAAATAGAGGAAGAGGTTGTAACTGCATGTCAAGATCTTGGGGAATGTGAAGAGGATACTTCAAGTGTGTATGAAAAATAGTTATTCATTGATAATTCACTTGAGTACAAGTTGAAACTAAGATTGTAGTTGATATTGAAGAAGTTATCTCAAGTATGTAGGAAAAGGCTGATCTTGATATAGAAGAACTCCATAAAGAATTGGCACAAGACAAAGTCATAAATTAGGTTTAGATGTCTCAAATTGAGAAGGATAAAGATACCTTTTAAAATCATCTTATTCATATTGATCAAATTGAAGACCAAAAAGATGATTGGTAGTTATATCTTAAATCTCTACAAGATATTGAAGAACTTTATGAAGATATGTTGCCCATTAATGATCAATGTGGATCCATATACACTCTAAAAATAAAATCATCAAATTGAAGATTGATTAATGTCATGACATATAAATCATCAAAATATTTTTTGGCATAATTTGAATGGGTTAATTTTGATCTTATATGCACAAGATCATGTTTTAAAGTTATCATATCAAATAGGGAAAAAGGTGACATAAGGTAATGTGGTATAATCCAAGCTCACTAAATCAACCAATCATGATGCAACACATGGTGATGAATTTAGGTGAGAAAAATAGTGGGTTTCTATATTTTATCTTCAGTAGTTGAATGTAGATCATCTTCGATAGACATAATCAGTAAAAGTGTAATCAATAAAAAGCCTAGATAAGAGGACCATATCTGGTAGAGTCCACTGTTATCTCAGAGGGGGACCTTACCACTGATAACACAATGGAAAATTCATCCATTTGGACATTGACATGTGCCAAAGTGAGAATAAACCACATGGTGGGTCCCCAAGCCACCATATGACTTGCCACCACAATATTCTCCATTGCCAATGCAAGTTGGATAGTAACCTAAGTTGGAGTATGAAATCCTGAGCCGATCAATCTGAGTTGGGGTGGAGAGCCCAATAGAGCCAAGTTGTAATGGGTTCCTAGTTTCCCAACATGATCTAGGTTAATATTTACCCCAAATGGGTTCCTAACATGTTATGGGTCTAAATTTACCTTAGATACCAAGATATGACTAAGTTTCTAGTTCAAAATGAAGCTCATGGCATCAATATGTTACTAGGGATTTTCCACCACTTACCATGTGACACATCCACACCATAGATTCTAATGAATTTTTCATGTTCAATGCCAAGTTTGAAATGTGATCAAATGTTCAATCCACATGACACATCCCAAGTACTATGTGGAACCATCCAACATCCACATTATAACCCATACATCCCATATACTTCCACATACTTTCCACATGACACCATAATTACCATGAAATACATATTAATGACAATCTCTTGGCATTATCAACCATGATTTTTTTGGTATTTCAACACTTGAATTTACACCCATTTCCCAAATGTGGGATAAAGGATTGACATTGACTGTCAAAAATGATGAGGATGGGTTTTGAACCCTTATCCTCATGGGTAAGAGGATAAGGCCCAACCACTTGGGCTAAGGGATTGGATGACTATATAAAGTTGGGACCTTGTATTTGAAGGCAATCGAAGAAGTTATGTAGCCATAGTTAAAGGCTATATAAAAGAATCTTGTGTAGAGGGAGTTAGAGGCAAAATCAAGAATTTTTTTAAAAGGAGACTAAGGTTATTTTTGCCTGAAGAACAACTTCTTAGTTGAAGAAATTTCATTTTGGATATGTTTGTAATTATTTTTTGAGCATTTTATTAATATATCAATTGATAAAAGACTTACAGGTGTAGGCCATTATGCTGAACTCCATTATCAATTGTGTAGTTAAATTTATTAATTTCTTCTTGTTAAATTATTGTTTTGTAAGTCAAATTTTAAATTATTTCCATGAAATTATTTTAAAGTAAAACTAAAATATGTAAGCATATTATTTATTAAGTTTACAGATAAAGTTGGTATCAAAGATGCTAGTGTGCTGGGCTAACTTCTATGTAGACATTGCTCTGATACATCAAGTTTGGTCTCAAAGCTAAGTTTTTAAGTGAATTTGTGATTTTATTGTTTTATCTAAACTTAGCTATTATAGAAAAATGGATCCAATGGTGGCTCAAATTTAGTTGTTATTGAATACCATTATTGCTATGATAATGTAATACCTACAATTCAAAGAGAAAAGGTAGCAATCAATAGAACAATAGTAAGAACAAAAAATAAAAAATCTCTAATAGAACATTGATGCTCTATGGCTAGAATTATAACAAGAATGTCAACATAAGAATAGGATTCATAGAGATTTAGAGACTTGCAGACATTATGTATGATGGGGTCACATTGCCAAGCAATGTTGGATACTACATCCTAGTTAGGCTCTATTATGGTTTAAAAGATGAAACAAGGAGAGAGGCAAGGTACTAGACATTTATAATATGGGTTAATCAATCCAACTAATAGTACCTCATCAAGCATCTTTAGAGTCTCTAATGTGATAGCTATTTCCAAGGGAAGTGCTATAAATTATGCTACGCTCTAAGGAAACTCAAAGGTAGAACTACACTGCTATTACTGAAGGGAAGTTCATGCAGATCTATTTTAATTAGAGTTTTGGAGCCTATTATATTACTAAAGTTCTCACATAATGTCTACAAATAAAGACTTTTCCATTACCCTGAACTAAGACATTTGGAAGAGTTGATGACATAGTACGTATACATGCAACTCATTATGGTATTCTGCATTTTGGCATTAGAGGGCTATTCTTTGATCAAGTAGCCCTTGACATAGTTCTAAGAGAAGCTTAGGAGATCACTTTGGGTAACTATTATCTCACATCTCAACATTCCAAAAACACTGCACCAAGAGAAAGAATCCGACTAACAACCAATCATACCTATGAGGTTCAGTTTGGGATAAGTTAGATAATAAAGATACATTCTAGTTATGGTAGTGATTCCTCTAATTTATATAATCCTACTAGTCTTATCAATGAGAATAATGTTGTAAGTTCAAAAGCAAATAATACTCTAATTATTAATGTATCTTCTAGCTATATTGACAATGCTAGGGATACTAAATGTACTAACCCTAAACATTTATCAAGTTCATGTGTTGATACATTTGAAAAGCACATAAAGGGAATATGATGGAAGATGTTAGATAAAATGGGATTGTAAGGAAAAGGCCTTGGCATTAATTGTCAAGGGATTATCTATCCTATCCAAGTGGCAAAGAGATCACTCTATATAGAAATATGATATCGAGGTGAAGGACAAATGTCCCAAGAAGCTGAGTTGAATGATTACTCAAGCAACAAGCTAGAACACCTTGAAGAGCTGGAAGAAGTAATCTCTAAAGATAAAATAGTTACATTAGATGAAGCATCTTCAAATGACTCATCAAGGTATGCAAAAATGAAATACTTGAATGTATTTTTTTAATTATGCCCAAGAAAGTCCTAAAAAGATGCTTAAGAGACATGTCAAAAAGAAGATTGACAAAATAAAATTACCTAAAGAAGACATAAAGTTGGGTTTTTTCTTAAATTCTAAGGGGAAAATGTTTAAATAAGATAATCAAAGTTATCCAAAACCTTAGGCAAAGGTTATAACTACAACTTTAGTTAGGCAATAGATAGAGACTTGTCAATCAGAACTAAAGACAACATTAATAAGGGAAATTATAGTCAATGAGAAGCTAACGATTTAGAGATTGTCACCCTGGAAAGGTAAGCAACACTTCTTCAAAATAATAAATTTTAATAATTCTAAGATAGATGCTATTTTTGATAAAAATTATTAAAAGAATCTGATCTCAAAAGATGTTGTAAAAACCCTAGGTTTGGAAACTAAGCCACATTTTCAACCCTGTTCTCTAGATAAGATAGATGTGGTAATAATTTACATGTAAGTAAAACATGTAAACCAGGGTTTGTAATTACCTTAAAATTTTTAGATGAATTTGAATTAGATGTGGTTCTATTTTAATTTAGTGGCATTGTCATAGGAAAACCATATTTATCTATGAGAAAGGCAACTTTTTCCAAAAAGGAAAATTAGTATAACATTGTAAAAGATAGGATAAAATATCTTGCACGAGCACATAAAAAACAACCATTATAGGAAAATGGTGCATTTAGTGTTATTTTAATCATGTATGCTATAGATAGGAACACTGTATGGAAACATGAAGATGCCATCATGAGAAGCATCAGGAACAACCCAAAAGATAGGTTGTATATTTTAATCTATATGTTTTAGTATGTGAAAATATGTATACATGTTTGTAAGACCTAGGCATTGCTTATAAAATGCATAAAACCAAATTATGGCCAATGTTTATAATCAATATATACAATTACAATGTTTATACAGACCCAATAAGGGAAAAACTTATAAATTATGTTGTTATGTAAGACCCTAAGAGGGAAATTATAAAATGGTGATTATTATAACACCAAGTGACATGTAATATTTTCATAGTTTTAGATCTGAAGACCTGATGAAATATCTCCAGTGATCATCAGAGGTAGAACCATGAAAAAATCCTCATATGGAGTACTAGGTCTAATACCAACTTTTTGAGGATAAAAATCCTTCTTAGTGGGGAGGATTGATCCATGTGGATCCATATACACTCTAAAAATGAAGTTGCCAAGTTGTGGATTGATAGATGTCATGGCATAGAAATTGTCAAGAGATTTTTGACATAATTTGAATGGGTCAATTTTGAGCCCATATGCACAATATATCATGCTTTGAATTTCTCATATCAAATAGGGTAAAAGGTGACACAAGGTAATGTGGCATAATTCAAGCTTGCCAAATCAACCAATTATTCTACGACATGTGGTGATAAATTTATGTGAGAAAAATAGTGGGTTTCTATCCTTTGTCTTTGATAGGTGAATGTAGATCATATTCTATAGATGTAATTATCAAAATCATAATCAATAAAAAGGATAGTTATGAGGATTGTATCTAGTGGAATCCACTTTTATCTCAGAGGGGGAACCTACCATTGATAGAGAAATAGATTATTCATCCATTTGGACATTAACATGTGTCAAAGTGTGAACAAACCACATGTTGGGTTTTCAATCCACCACGTGGCTTGACACCGTAATATTCTCCATTGCCAACTTGAGTTGGATATTAAGCCAAGTTGAAAGCTGACTTGATTTGGAGTGCTAAAGCCTAAGCCCAAGCCAGTTAATCTGTGTTAGGGTGAAGAGCCCAACGAAGCCAAGTCAGGATTGGTTCCTAGTTTCCCAACATGATCCAAGTCATATTTACCTCAAATGGGTTCCAAACATAGCCTAGGTCTAAATTTAACCTGGATATCAAGATACGACTGAGTTCCTAGTTCAACATGAAGCCTATAGCATCACCATGTTATCATGGATTTTACATCACTTACCAAGTGACACATCCACATCATAGATTCCAATGAAGTTTCCATGTTCAATGCCAAGTTTTAAATGTGATCAAATGTTCAATCCACATGCCACATCCCAAGTGATATGTGGAACCATCCAACATCCACATTCTAACCCACACATCCCATATAATTACACATACATTCCACATGCCACCACAATTTTTATGAAATACCTATATATGCCAATCTCTTGGAATTATCAACCATAAGTTTTATGGTATTTTAACACCTAAATTTACACCCATTTCCCAAATTTGGGATAAAGAATTGACATTGACACTGAAAATGATGAGGAGGGGTTTTGAACCCTTATCCTCATGGGTAAAAGTATAAGGTCTGAACACTTGGGCTATGGGATTGAATGGATATATAAATGTAGGACCTTATATTTGAAGTCAATTGAACAAGCTAAGTAGACATAGTTAAAGACTATTGCAAAGAAGCTTGTGCAAAGGGTGGTAGAGGCAAAATTAGGAAAATGTCTGAAAGGAGACTAAGGTTATTTTCTCCCAAAGCATAACTTTTTAGTTGAAGAAATTTTGTTTTGGAGATGTTTGTAAGTATTTTTCAAGTGTTTTATTAATATATCAGTCGATAAAGGACCTAGAGACAAAGACCATTGTGCCAAACTCTGTTATCAGTTATGTAGTTAAATTTCTTAATTTTTTTCTTGTTAAATTATTTTTTTGTAAGTCAAATTTTAAATTATTTCCATAAAATTATTGTAAATCAAAATTAAAATATGTAAGCATATTATTGCTTAAGTTTACAAATCAATTAGAGAGTATGTTTATGATAAGTTTGATCAAGAATCACCTATTCAAGATCATGATACAAATTGGGTTGACTATTCAAAGATCCTTGAAGAGATTTATGAAATTACAATAGTTGATAAGAAGGATGAGGTCATTTAAGGACAATGCATAAATGAAATATCATTAGATAAGTTTGTAGTTGATAAGTAGTGTGAAAAAGAGCTTGAAGTGTAAGATTAGTTTGTATTTATTAGTGACTAGTTTATTATCAAGGACTCATTTCAAGAGATGTTAAGAGAAATAGTTGGAAAGAAGAGTGCCTCTTCAAATTTAATGTTTAGTAAACACCCTAATTTACAAATTCTATCTTCTCTTAGAATGAGAAACTTCATGAATTTCCCTTTTGATCTAGGTGAATCATGTTTTGCCATGGTTAATTAGGTTATTTTGTTTATATTTTTTCCTAAATAAGTGCTTTGTTTACACATTTTCTTTGTTAGGTTAGTTTCCCTACTTTATTTTGTTTCCTTCCTTGCTTTGGTGGATTTTGTTGTCTTTGCAAATCAAGAGGTATCTTGTAGTCATGAGGGAGTCTAGTGTTTAAGCATAAAAGGCATGCTCCCCAACTGAGTCACCAAAGATGTTGGCCATTTTTGGGCCTACATATAAATCTTTGAAAGACTGAGCAATGTTTTCGACTGGGAAAAGGACCTAATTATAAAAAAGAGAGATCATATTAATTAGAATGCTTTTGAAACACTTTAAACAAGCTTAAATTGTAATTTTATTGATCTTAGAGAAATGGGTCTACATAGTAAATAGAGGATTCAGATAAGTTTACACAAGAAACCTTACAATTCAAGTCATGGAAAAGTTTTATTATGCTTCAATAAATCATTCAAGCTTCCAAAGATAAAGTAAAAGATCAAAATAACAAGTCTAGGGAGCTTGACCATCATCAAGATGTCACTCAGAAATGGATTGGTCATCTTGTTTGCAAATTAGATAAGTATGCTAAAAAAGTTGCACAAGCCCTCAATTTATGTGGACATGTTTTTATTAGTACCTAGATCATCCCATAAAAGTTTCATGCCTTCACACTTTTTTTCTTTGAGATCCAAGCCTTCAAAGTTGACCCAACAAAGTGAAATGTTCTTATAGACATCAATTTTAAGCTCAGGAGAAAATCCATTAGTGTTTAAAGATTGATAGTCTTGTAGACATCAATGAAATTTGCATGGACATCATTGATGGTAATGTGGACATTAAAATAAATTTCATGAAAAAAATCATGCAAGCTTAAAATTTATGGTTACATGGACATTAATGACAGTCATGTAGATGTCAAATGATGGGTGTGTAGACATCAATTTTAAGACATGGTAAAGAGCCATTAGATTTAAAAATGTAAGTAGATATAATAGTCAGTGTTCAAACATACAACTAGATCCAAAAGTGTGAGATGTTCAAGAAGTCAATAGGTCCAAGTCATAAGTTGACAACCAATAAACAAGGACAAGTTCAAGAAACTTTTGATGAAATTTGATAGAGAAGTTTTTCAACATAGGTAGGCAAATACATAGAGAGTCAAGTATAAATATGATCTAGGAAAAGCCATAATGATTATTTTAGGTTTGAATGGTGTCGTTAAGGTTCAATTTGGACCTCTGGTTCAAATATATAGAACATATGGACTACATTCATTATTCTTCAAAGGAGGTCATCATGTGCAGTGAGTTCCTAGCTTCTAGTATGAATATAGGTAGATAAGTTTAAACCTAATATAATTTAGAGCAAGACTATATGTCTTATGATCTTTCTATAAATAGGGAATCTATAGGAAAGCCAATAATATTACTAGTTTTCAATCTATAAAGAGATATGTGCTCAAATATTTAAATACACACATGTACATCCAACCACTCAAAATAAACCAGGTATCTCTATCAGTTTCAAGGCATAAAGGATTTTTTCTCATAATAGATCAAGTAGAGGTGGTATGGAGTCTTGAGATAATGAGGTGGTGGCTAGATAAAGATCATGGAAGATTCAATTCTTTTGCATAAGCTTTAAAGTCTGTTCATCTTTGATAAGATCATGACTCAACATCTTAGAGTCATTGCTAATCCATCAAAAGTTATTGATCCTCATTTAATTATTTTTTTTGCTCACTTCCCTCTCTCTTTCCTTTTCTTTAAATATAAGTTTCCAAAGCCTTGAATTTTTTTGAAAATCCCTCTCTTGAGCATGACTAGACTATGCCAAGTTTGATCTTGTAACCTCTTGAGATAAATAAATGACTCTTTTCAAGTTTTATGATTCTAGTATGGTTTGTTAATGCTAGATTGATTTGCATATATGGTAGAAATCTCTCCCTTATCAAATCCTAATCTTACCTAGATATTAGTTCATCTTGTTATGTAGGTCATATTGTGAGTTTAATATCATTTGATTAAAGTAAACAAGTGGATACATTGATTGGTCAGTGCCTTGAATAATGCCTCTCCATCCCTTCCCTTAGGTTTTTATCATTTGGTGAACCTTTACATGAAATAATGATGTATAAACAACCATTTGGAGTTGTAGATCTGATCTCATTACTACTTCAAAAGTTCAATAGAGTGCACTAGTAATCACATTACTTGTGCATCACCTCCTTTACATGTTTTCATGAAGTTTTACCCAAATATCTCTCCATTTTCCAAGCAAGTGCTAGTTTAAGTTGAGTTTAGGTGATAGATCAAAAAGGAATCTAGCCTTCTCTAGAGGTCTAATCCATTATTAGGATACCCAAAACCTAGGATTTGTCCCATGTTAGACTAGATTTGATTAAAATACTTGAACAATCTTCTACTTAGCTAGGGTACAATCTAGAACACTAGTAATCACCATATTGGGATTTTATACCATTTTTATGTGAAACCATTGTTTTCATTTTTCACGAAAATGGTGAATTCACGTAAAAATGGATGAAATCACCATTATGTGTTTTCTACTATATTTTGGTGATATCACCATTTCTATAAACAATGTCTTCATATGAAGTCACCAATTTTCTTTACAAAGTTATCATTTTCCATTCCACAAAAATGGTGACTTTGTAAGTTTTGGTCCTATTTATAAAATTAAATACACATAAAGGCTTGGGTGAGATCACTTGATAGAGGTCCATCATGTGATGGATGCCTGTGCTCCTTCACTTGGTTACTCACATGCTTATATCCTTGTCCACGCACCATTTATCATCATTTTTTATTGAAAGGTCAAATTGCCAAAGTTTTTAAAGGGGTTTGGGTGAAAATAAAATAAAAATCACCCCATGGGTTGAATATATATCTTGAAAAAATATTTTTTCATGACAAGGGCTTAAGGTTTCTTTCAGTTCATTCCAAGAGTTCTCATTTTTAATTTGTAGTCCATTTTTCATGTTGGTTGATCATACATTCACTATTTTTTTATTTTACCATGTTATTTAGCTTTTAGAGCCCTATTTAACAATTCTATTTTCTATATCTATCCCATGTTATTTTGAACGTGCATCTTTGTACTAGATAATTTCTCTAAATTAATGATGTTATTCTTTACCAACACATCATCACTCTATTTATTAATTTATTACATTATCTCCCCTTTCTAATTTGCCTACACATGATAAATTATTTTCTACCAATCACTATTGTATCTTTCCCTATTGGGGTAAAATTGATTTTGTCCTGCTCAATCCACCCTAATGGAGAAAACCATTGTGTTGATGATTATAACCACCTTTGACAAGATAATTTTTTTGGACCTATTTGCCCTATTGGGGCATTTTCATTGTGATAATGATTATAACCACTTTTGGAAAAATCATTAATCCACTCTACTAGGGGAAACCACTATGTTATTGATTATTACCACCTTTTGGAAAATTAGTATTTCCACCACTTTTACCTCTAGATCATGTCAGTTTAGTCTTTTTTAGGGAACATTCAATGACACTATTCATCACTCAATCCTCGAGGGAGAATCTAGGACCCATCCATCCACCTTTAAGGCATTATCCAAGGCATTAAAAACTTTTTCATTATTTGAGAATATGTTATTGTGCTTATGTATTGCATTACCTTCTCAAATAGGGGTAAAATGGTGATAACCCATTTTAGCCACAACCATATTTCAACCAAAATTTAGATTGATTTCTAAAAACAATGCAAATTAAGTATAGAAATCACTAAATATCCCAATTTTTTCTACACATTGAACATTAGTGACCCTAATTATGTCGAGGCATCATTATTTGGGGTATTATCCTATATGTAATATTAAACTCCCAAAATTCATCTCCAATCAAATTTTGACCTATAAAATTGAGAAACTAGCCTTTGGACCCATTAAGCGAGGCACTTTACCAATTCCCAAAATGTAAAAACCCTAAGTAGAATGAATTAATTAAGAAAATCCAATTAACTACTTATGTGAAATTTCTATGTTCAATTAGTGAATATCAATTTTATAAAAAATAAAATTTAATAAAATTGAATTCATGATGATGTCATCATCCTCAAACTCAAGGAATAAAAAATATCTCCATTAAATTCTTAAATTTATAAATGGAGAAGCATGCTTTAAATGGGATCTCTATCCCAAAAATTAATTATTTGTCCCCTTCCTAACCTACTGACTGTTAAATCTAACCTAACTACATATGAGTTAAGGTTCATTAAAAAACCTATAAATACAAGTGCTAAGGCTATTGTTTAAAACATTTCTCAATCCAAAGTTATAATGTTAAATTATTGAGAGAGAAAGCTTATTTGTGTAAAGTTATAATGTTAAATTATTAAGAGGTAGCTTTATTTTGCAAAGCCATTCCAAGACAAGCCAAGAGTGGACAAGGAGAGGTGCTTCACATAAGGTAAATATATTGAAAAAGGACTCTATTACAAATATAATCCAAACATGACCATACCCACATGCCAAAAAACAAGCATCATTTGAAAAGGGAGGTAAAGGTGGTTTGTTGTCTTTATTTCTTAGTTACATTTGTGATTAGCTTTGTTATTGCTCACCCAAGTACTTAATAAATAATTTATTACTTTCATAAAGTTTTTTGATATTGGGTTTTATAATTCCACTAACAAGAGAAAGCTAAAAATCTCTTTCATAATCCTATGCTATAATATGTACTCCATTGGCATCACTACTTCTAATCTTAGACCAACTGAAAGGGATAATATTTAGTTAGTTTTTTATATGTTGTATTGTATGCTCATAATATTTTTGGTATCTTTATATCCCAATCTATTATCTCAATATTAAATTTTTTTATAAGTACTTTATCCAATACTTTGTTGAATTCCTCCATGGTGTCATTTGCTTGTAGATGATTAGGAGTACTACTATGATGTTGTATTAGGAAATGTTTCAATTTTTTTTTAAAATGTGTTATTTTATAAGTTTTTTACATGATCACTCATTATGTTTAAGGGGCATTCAAACCTTTTGACTATATTTTCAAACAAAAAATTTGGATCAGTATTCGCGATGCAATAAGTTTTTGGAATAGCTTCCACCCAACTTATAAGATATTATATTCTACTGACAATGTACCTAATAGTAATTTTCCTTATCAAATTCCTAATTGGGCATATAAATTCAATCGCCCATTTTTCAAATGGGGCTAGCACTAGAACTAGGCAGAGGGGAATCTCATCTCTAGTGTTTGGCTTACCCACTCTTTGACATATATCACAAATTCTTACTATTGTCACTTGAACTTGCACTATTTGAGGAGATGAAAAGTATCTCATTATTCAAGTGGAAAAATATAACCACTTCATGGCTATGGGTGACCCAAAGTTGAAGTGGATCTCTAGATTAGGGCTAGTTCCCTTGATGTATCACTATACCTCAAACCTATTACTAACCTTTTGGGGGGATAAAAAGGGATAAGGATAATGAAAAAAATATAATATAGGGGAGATGATACACCATATAGTTTCTCTACTCAGACCACTTACAATTCACTTAGAACCAAAGAGAATCCTACACATACACTTCATCCAATGGAACACTTCTCTTTTACATCAATGTTTCAAGCATGGAATCTTAGAGAGAGTCTAGATTAGTAGGACTTAGAAAATAGGACTTATATAAACACTAATGAATAATATAATCACTAAACCTAAAATAAACATTAAACACTTCCTGATGACTTGCGAAAGAGAGCTCTTAAATCACACAAGCACTAGGAGGAGTAACATGTGAAGGTAAGTAAAATACACTTGCACAAGACTAAAAACCATAGCATGCACTTAGGGAAATATTGAATGAGGTAAAAATAGAATTATTCATTAATTTAAGTCAAAAATGTGGTAGATTATTTCCATACCCAAGTGGAGATATCCATACAATATCTAAAAAGGCTAGAATTTATAGCAATTATGAGAGGAAAGAGAGAAAGGGAAGCTCAAGAGTCATTGAGACACTTGTCAAGAAAATATAATGAGTTAAAACATCAATGAAATATATAATGAGATAGATCATAAAATAAAATAAAATATTAATGTCCCTCAAATCATTTAACTCCTCCATATGTGGCATAGATTCTCTTGTGCTTGCATAAGAAACTGCATCTATGATTTTCCTTCACAAAACTATCTCATCACTACATAGGGTCAAGCATGATTATTTATATGAAGGAGAGGGGTTGCCAAAAATATATCACATGAATTTTATTGGTCATCAATCATTCTTATTCCTCTATCTATGAGCAATCATCTCAAATAGTTATAAAATGACTCATTCTCATGCACCTCTCACACTTGGCGCCCAAAAACTTTCTAATTTTACAATATAATATATGTAAAAGGATGGATTAAACATTTTAAGAGTGTCTATGGAATAAATTTCATGAAACCAAGATAAAAAATATTTTCAATTAAAGTTTTCACCGTTTCCACTAATTGTTCATTATCTGCCCACTATACTAGCTGAGATGAAGAAGGTGGTAGGCACACTTGGGAGATTAGATAACTCAATATATGAACATGAGGAATTATAAACATTCCTAATATATATCCCAAACGTGGTTTTATATTTTGAAACTTCTCCATACCTACAAAAAACACAAATTTATCAAAATAAGCCCTATTATACCCCATCCATATAGGTAGGGTACACCTTAGTTGCATGTGGTAGGTCCTTGGAGAGTCCTCTACATCCTCAAATCAATTTAATTTACTTTCCACTACATTTTGATACTAAAATTTCCTTGTTTTATCCATAAGGTCTGAGAGAGGGTTTGTGAGGGTTTGAGAGTGGTTTTAGGTCTTAGGCATTATTCATAGAGTTGGCACATTAAATCTCTAAACTAATTCCTCTAAGATAATCTTATGTATCCTCCCTAACATATATAATTAGTTAATACCACCATGAAAAGTGTCATGAAAGGTAAAAAAACTTTAATTCTCAAGCACTTCAAGTTGGCCATTTGAGTCATTTTAGTAGTTTGCATAAGCCTATGTGCACTTTAAACCAAAAAATGGCTTTTTGGGGAACTTATCTAAAAAAAGGGATAAAAAACCTCTATAAACATCCTAAAAAAATTATCCAATCATTATAAAATCTCATTAAGAGCTAGAAATGAAAATGACCCTCCTTTTGGTATTAGGCCTATACTGTCCTCCATGGCACTGACTACAACTTAAGCTCCCCATGACCTTTTGATGGATTCAATTGCTTGCTAATAGTCAATATATATATATATATATATATATATATATATATATATATATATATATATAAATTATAAAAACATGAATCAAAGAATTGGAATGCTTTATCGATATTAGGAATGAATATGATTCCCCCTTTGACCCCGTGGCTCTAACTCTGCCTGTTGGTTTTAACTGCAACCCTTATTGCCCAGACTACCTTGTTTTGTTTCCAACCATATATCTTAGTTTTATAGGTTGACATGGATGTCATATAGATTCAAAAATCATTTTAAGGGGTCCTCTTGACTTTTGTCCCATGTTTCTACCTCACTTCTCAAGAAAATAGGGTCTATGCAACGTGAAATGTGCCCTATTTTTGAGACAAAATAGAGGCATATTACCCTATTTGTTCATCAAATTTAGATATTATAAGGGATTTTAAAACTCCTAAGAATTCCTTATATAAAAAATTATCTCTTTTTGACGAGTCTAGACCTCTCAACTTGCTCCAATTTCCTAGGCAAACTTTTCAACAATGGACTATGTAGGAAAACCAAGAATGACTATGTTTTGCTTGAAAATACCCCTATTTTAGACTTGTTTCTCTTTTGGAAAGGGTTAAAAACATCACTCTTAGGATCACTTAGGTAGTCATCCACCATTTTACCAAGGTTTAATTTCATTTATTTCACTAAGGCATGTCTCACTCCCAAATTACGTCTCTACTTGGTTGACTGAGACACCTTCTCAAGGATTGTTGTAGGTGTCCATGTGCATGAATTAGGCCTTGGACATCTTGAATGAGATTCCCTTCTAGGTTTCATATCATCATGTGTAACTCTTCCTTACTTATCCTTGTTAACATGATCTTCAATACTGAGCCTCTCAATCCTTGACTATGACTATGACATCGTTATCTAAATCCCTACTTATAGGTGCTTATGTAAGTGTACCTATATCACTTGGACCTAGTATGGATGTTTGAGACCCACTCTTTGAATCGTTTAGGTAATATAATTCATGTTTACCTTAGCACTTAACTTGAAAGCCCTTAACTCTTTAAGGTCTTGATCTTTCCTTATATACACTTTGAAAGTGTTAAAGCACTATCAAACACATGTTTATGGCTCATTTCCAACCTAACCTATTGTAGGTTACATTATCTCAATGTACGGACTGCTAGGTTAGTTAGAGAGTGCAAATAAATTTCAATGCTCCCTCTACTTGTTTTTTATGATGAGTATGTGATCCTTACTTTAGCTAGATCATCTCACTTTGCTAATATATATTGAGACCATTTTCTTTATTTAAAGAACTAATTAACTCATACAACTATATAGATCATTGATGGATTTTAGTGTGTTTGAGAGCACTTTTATACCTATAGAATACCTTTCTACACTTCATATCATCCTTTCAAACATTTTACACTCATTATCCATGCCAAGTACTATAAGGCTAATGAACAAGAAGTGACCAAAGGATAATATGACACTACTAAAAAATCATTCTAAAAGAGCTATGGGCTTTATTTTGACAAAAAAGAGATCAAGGTCTTAAGCTTTAGTCTTATCATTTTTAAAGATATCCTTTATCTTTCACTTAGAAATTAACCCTTATAAACAATATTACCATGTTATTCCACAATATCAAGGAAAAGGAAGAGCTTTTTAAGTGTCTCAAGGTCACTAAATGACTTCCATATTCTCAGCTTAGGCCACTTGAATGTATGCATTTGACTATATACAAATAGGGGGATGGAATTGAGAAAGAAAAGTTTATTAAAATCATCATAATACCAAAAATGGATTTGTCAATCCTCAAATAGATGAAATCCACCAAGATCACTTTGAAATAAACTTTAAATACCCTCTTCCATGTGGAAATCACCTTTCTATAGGTGAAAAAAAAGAAAACAGAGAAGGGAAATATGGACAATGTGTAAAATTAGGCCTCATGGGTAGACCTATCTCTTTTATTAGTCCTTCAAGGAGAAATTTACATCATGGGAATATTGAAACCATTTTCTAAAACTCATACTCAATGTGATATTTCCCTCATACTGATGTCTACAATGTATTTTCTTGGCTGCCTAGCTAAGATAAGTTTAGAAGAGATTCCTTGAGTTATTGAGGCTTCCAAGACCAATAAACAATGCACAAAATATGGAGAGGTATTATAAAACATTGAGAAATACCTAAAACAATCAAATACATTAGACCAAAGAAAAATATTCTAAAATAGGATAAAAAAGGAACCCCTCATGGATGTGAGAAGCATTAAAAGTTACCTAAGGTCTTAGTGATGGTTCATAAACAGGGAGCCATGAAACTAAAACTTGTTACCATGAAAATGAAGCTAACTCAGACTTCTTTCAACCCCAAAGATCATTCCTCCTAAATCCAACTATATGGTTTATACCAAACATTTCGAATTGACCTTTCTTGGCTTGCAAAGGCAAAGAAGATGAAATAGAAGCAAAAACTACACTTTTTGACCTTTATCATCACACCAAGTGTGAAAATGATTTTAGGGAGTTGAAGAGACATTATCCCACATTTTTCATTTAAGGTGGACTTCCCAAGTCCGTACAAGTGCCATTAAGGTGTAATTTTAAGGAGTTTCTCCTATTTTCAAGCATGAAACTTTTTATTGATCTAACATCTGATTGATCCTAAAATTTTATGACCTCTTACACATTTAAATACAATTTTGTGACAAATGTGCTTCCTTTAAGAGTCTATACAAGTCATTTAATGAGCTATAAATATGACAAAATGACACTTTATACATATGAGACATGGTAAAGGACCAATTTATAACTTAGAAACACTTTATAACACCTAAATGATCATATTAGGAAATTTAAAAGATAATTTGGGTCTTTGACCAAGGTTTAATAGAGTTGACTTTGGTTGACTAGACAAGCACAAGGAAGATGGACTTAGAACAAGGCTAGAGTAGGGATAAGTGAGGTGTATAGGACAACATGAGACCCCATAAGACATATGGAAACATTATAAAAGTTAAAAAATGTATGGGTTAAACTAATTTGTCTAAAGTTAAAATTTGGTCAATACTTACCTATCTATGTGAATATTTAAATAGTAATGACCACCATAAGCCTGCTAGTAGTATATTTTTCCTTATTGATTCCCTAGAGTTGTGTCCTTATAAAACTCCATCATGTGATTCTCTTAGGATATTATATCACTCTTGTAGTAACATCACCCTCTATAGTAATTCATCTCTTCCCTTTTTATATAGTTCCCCTTAAATCAATATGAATGAAGATGCTTGAATCATTACTCTTTTTTCTGTAATGTACATTATTCCTCATGAAACTCTCTGCTAGATAAAAAATTGTATAATACCTTCCATGTCTTTGAGTATTGATTCTATGCAAAGGAGGTGATATTTGATTAAATCATCTTTAATTGGCCATATATCTTCCCCTATGGTTATTATTTATAGATAGTCAGGTCTATTATTAGCTTTCCCCAATTTCATTACAATTTTAAAATCAAACTATTTGACTATCATGAGGCAATGATAGATTCTTCCTTTTATTATGTGCCTATTTATCAAATATTTGAGTGGATCATAGTCTATAAATAATGTGAATAGGGTATCTTGTAAGTAATGTCTAAATTT
Organism: Torreya grandis; assembly: GCA_037957365.1. Lineage (NCBI taxonomy): Eukaryota > Viridiplantae > Streptophyta > Pinopsida > Cupressales > Taxaceae > Torreya > Torreya grandis. The sequence continues at coordinate 1,513,694 of JARHVA010002023.1, forward strand.
ATGTACCACATCGAATATCGCTAGTGATTCCTTCTATGTGGTGTAATAATTTGTTTCTACCATTATTGATTTCCAGCTAGCGAATGAGATTGTGTGGTCTATATTTCTATGAAATTGTGTTAGTATAGATCCTATTGAAATTACTGAGGCATCTGCATGCATATGGAAAGGAATATTTAAATATATGATTACTACAATGGGTTATCTATAATATTCTTCTTTAGTGTATCAAATAATTCATGGCATTGTCTAGACCAATCTAATGGTTGAGTAGGCAACTTCTTCAATAATTATTCAAATAGGTGCACTTATAGTTGTGTATCTTATTATGAACCTATAGTAATATTTAGTATAGCCTAGTATTATTTTGACCTTTTTTGTTTTGGGTGGTGGTAGGTTGATGATTATGATACTCTTAAGTGGATCTAGCATCAATCATTCCTTACATATTATATGGCCTCGTAAGGTTCCAAATAGAGTCGAAAAGATACATTTCTTAAAGTTTATAGAAATGTTCATCTATCTACATGTTTGGAACATCATCCTTATTGCTTGTACATTCTCCTTGATTAACCCACATACTATCCAATCATCCAAATAAACCTCTAAAACCTCATTTATAAAATCTTAGAACACATTTACCAATATGCCATAAAATATAGTCGATGTATTATTCAGTGCAAATGGCATCACTATGCACATAAAGGATCCCCATTTTATGGAAAACGTGGGTTTTAGGATATTTTATGTCATTGTCCTGACTTGATGGTATCTTGAGAATACATCAGTGAAAGAATATATTTCTCTACCAGTAACACTTTCCAATCTCCCTTTAGTAAATGGTGTTGGGAACGGGTCATGTAGACAAGCCTTATTTAGTTCCCTATAATCAATGCAAATGGATATTTCTCTAGTTTATTTTGTTATTACCGTAAGACTTATCCATTTAGTATCCTGACAAGTGTTATAAAACCTCCAATTAACATTTTATCCAACTCGGCTTAAAGCTTTTCTTTTACATTAGGATTTAGTTTGTATGGTCATTTTACCAACACTTTGTTGTCTTCTTTTAATTGAAATTTCATGATACCAACATATTAATTAATTCCCTTGATTTAAATAAATATCCTTGTGAATAAATATTCAAATTCCCTTGATAGATATACAAATTTCTCTACTTCCTCTTTTGCCCAATAATTTCCTACTTTTCCTATTTTGGATTTCTTTTTGTGGTAATATTTTCTTCCCTAATCTTAAGGGGTTGGTATAAATATTGTGTTTTATTTTCTATGGTGTCAAGAAGTTGTCATTATCTAACCAAAACATCAATTTTTATATTTTCATGTTTTTCTTCCTCGTCTTCTTCTTGATTTGTAATTTTTAGGCAATATACCCTCTAGTCGAACTCTTTTACATGTATGTTTTTTCTTGAAAATTTTGGTGATTCTCACACAATTGTACAAATTTTCTCTCAATCATCCATGTGTCCTAATAGTGTTTCCTCAATATTTATTATATATTTTTTTTTAGTTGTTAAGTCTTCCATAAATGAAAAGGTTTTTATCTTCTATAATGCTCGAGAAACAATAGTGTCTTGGTCCTAAAAGTTAAAAGTTATATAGAAATCCCTTTTTATATATATCCATGTATTGGATACCTTCCATATTTATTGATGTATGTACCATGTCTTATTAATTGATTCCAATGTCCAAAAGAATAACTATCCCCATAAACATTTATCTATTTCCCTTCTTGCCTTCCATACTTTTTCACATGTTTCAATATGTCATCCTGGGTTAGTCTCCATTGTGTAACATCTTATTTATGGAAAGTAAATTTATAAATATATAAAATAAATTATAAGTAGTATTAAAAAAAAGTTAAAAGTATGGACGGTTGCTTAGTGGGTGTACCACCATCTTATGGCAATAATGGTAAGTGTATCATCAATTGCTTTCATCTTTATTTATTCCCATGGAAAACTCTCGTCATATATTTTAAATATTCATCAACCACTCCTATGTTAGTCCATTTAGGTAATTTATTATGTGCATCCCATTATATGTAGTGAGCTCTCTTTTTTTTTGGTAAAGGATTTCTTAGCATAGTGGTAATTTTCCAGCTATAGGGTGTTTTCTTAAATAACATCCTTTTTGTACAATGTTTTCTAGATCATTGTATATGAAGGATTCAATTTCATATCCTAAAAGTGTTTCTTACTTTTCTTCTTTTACTATCATCTCTCCATCCTCATTAGGTTCCACATCATCTTCTACTTTTATAATCTTTTTCAAGGTATATACACCATCAAGGTTATCAAATTTTATGTCCTCTTTAGGACATAGTTCCTATAACCATGCTACTATAATTACAAAATATAATATAAAATGGATTGCAAAGCCTTATTTTTTAAATTTTATTTCTTATTATTCTGATTCTATTAAGCCATTACAATCCACAAACCATTCTATATTTAGCAAAGATAGATTTTTGGTATCTTACATATTGATTACCTAAAAGTCTACCCTCTTCTTTTTTCCCATAAAAATCAACTTCAAAATTTTTAGGGTACCATCAACCATGGAAATATTGTATGCTATTATATGTAACTATGCTTTACCCAATAGTTCCCATGTGCTTTACATTAATACATTTTTATAAAAGCCAAGGTATAATAATGTTTTATTTATTTATTGGTCATTTATATTTAAGTTTAACATAATGATAGTCTTTTTCCAATTTTAGTTTATTCTAAACACATTTTTATTTGGATTTCTCTTTTTAATTTTCCCCACCAACTATACATGGTATTCCTATTGTTTATTCTAATAATTATAAAATTGAGGAAGTTTGGTTACTAAGTCTTGCTTCTAACCAATTACATTATTCTTTTTAAATATACAATCTCATCCTCATCAAAGTAAGTTATCCTATATTGATCCTTATCTTGATTTTCCATTATTATTTTTATACTTTTATTTTAGGCCTCTAACCCGTTAATAGTGTAGTCATTCCAACATGACATCCACCTGAGTACAAGAAGATATTTTTGGCAAGTGGTTAGCCTAAGGGTTTTCATAGCTAGCTAGAGGTCATTGTACAAATATCATGCTAGATAAAAGGTGGATAACCATTTATCAAATATTTAAGTCATCAATGAAGATTTGAAGAGACATGAAAAGTGCAATACAAAGATCATAGAGTCATGGAGCTAGAGGTTATGATGACATAATTCTCATTTAACACTCAACATGTAAATTCTACCATGATGAAGATTCTCTTAAATGATTATATAAATATCTCAAACCAAAATATGGAGGAGGAGAGAGAGAAATATAGTGAAGATCTAGTAGAATGACTTTAAAGCCAAGCTCTATGAACATTACTCGAGCAGCCATTAAAGCTTAACAACATTATAGAGGCCAATCTAACTCCAATTGTATGTGCCCAATATCATATATGAACCTTTAAGATGTCAGTATTATTATTTTAATATAGAACATTTTCATGAAATTTCAATAATGACCAATGGTGTTACATTAAAATGTATTATGTGTCTAGTTTTTATATATCTTATAGTATTATGAATGAGATGTGAATGATTGTAATGTCACACTCTTGATTAGTTAAGTGAATTGGTATTCATAAGTTTATCTAGTTTTTACACCTTAATGGATTACCTATAATTTTTGTGACATCATCATCATATTGTATAGAGGATGAGTATAGATCTGAATCTAGTAACCCAATCCTTGTTTAAATTGCATCTATTTAGTTTGAGTAGTAAATTAAACCAAAGGAGTCTTATGACCCATTAAGCTCCTATATAACCCCATGATTAATTTGAAAAAGGCTTTTGCCTATGCATATGCATTAAGTTTAGTTTAAATTGAATTGATTACATCCCCTTAGTGAAGCCTCATGTCATGGCACAACTAGCCCAATGCAGGCCCCAATTCATTCTCAACTGTACTTTGGGTGAACACATAATGCATGTGCCTTATGTGGATTGATGCTAGTATAGTTGAGTGTTTAAATGTTAAGTGAAAAATAAGTATCCCATACTTAAGATTAGTTGTAGTAAATTGAGACCCTAGACATTTCACAATATTTGATTTCTATTTTTAGGAGCCACATTGATTTTTTCTACTACGATGGTGTGTAAGAATGATGTAACAACATTATTTCAAAAACATCATGCACTAGCTATAATAGGTGGAACATAGTTTTATGTAAAGTACAAAATCTCATAAAATGAGATTAGTACAACCTATATGATACTTTGTATAAGGTCTTTTTATGTGAGTTACCTAAGCATGTGTGTAAGTGGTTGGTTGCATATTCAATTTAGTTGAATATGATAGGGAGTAATTTATTCATTATCTCTATATTACATAATTTTCTAAGTAATTTATCCAATACTTTGCTGAATTCCTCCATGGTGTCATTTGATTGTAGATGATAGGAACTACTTCTATGATGTTGTATTAGGAAAATTTTTAGAAATTTTGCAATTGTGTTATTTTCTAAGTGTTTTACTTTATCACTCATTATATTTAAGGGGCATTCAAACCTTGTGACTATATTTTCATACAAAAAATTTGTATCAGTATTCATAGTGAAATAAGCTTTTTGAATAGTTTCCATCCATCTCGTTAGATATTATATTCTAGTGATAATGGACCTAACATAAATTTTCCTTGTCAAATGCGTAATTGGGTCTATAAATTCAATCACCCATTTTTCAAATGGGGCTAAAACTAGAACTGGGTTGAGGGGAATCTCATCTCAAGTGTTTATCGTACCCACTCTTTGACATATCACAAATTCTTGCATATCTATGTGAATATTTAAATATTAATGGACACCATAAACCTGCTAGTAGTATATTTTTCTCTGTCATTTCCTAGAGTTGTGTCCTCATAACATTCCATCATGTGCTTCTCTTAGTATATTATATCACTCATGCAGTAACACCACCCTCTGTAGTACTTCATCTCTTCCTTTTTTATAGAGTACCCCTTAAATCAACCTGAATGAAAACATTTGAATCATTAATCTTTATTTATGTAATGTACATTATTTTTCATGAAACATTTTGCTAGATAATTTTTTTTATAATACCTTCCATGTCATTGAGTATTGATTCTATGCAGAGGAGGTGAGATTTGATAAACTCATCCTTAATTGGTTATATATCATCCCCCATGGTTATTATTTATAGATAGTCATGTCCATAATTAGCTTTCCCCAATTTAATTACAATTTGAAAATCAAACTCTTTGACTATCATGAGCCCATGATAAATTCTTCCTTGTGCCTATTTATCAAATATTTGAGTGGTTCATGATCTATAAAGAATTTTAATAGGGTTGCTTGTAAGTAATGCCTAAATTTATGTACCACATAGAATATCAATCATGTTTCCTTCTATGTGGTGTAATAATTTCTTTCTACCCTTGTTAATTTTTAGCTAGTGAATGAGATTTCATGGTCTATATTTCTATGTAGTTGTGCTAGTACAAATCCTATTGAAATTATTGAGGCATCTACATGCGCATGGAAAGGAACATTTCAATATAGGAATACTAAAATGGGTTATATGTAATATTGTTCTTTAGTGTATCAAATGATTCTTGGCACTGTCTAGACAAATCTAATGGTTTAGTAAATGACTTATTCAATAATTCTTCAAATTGGTACACTTATAGTTGTGTAGTTTCTTATGAACATGCAATGATATCCAATATACCCTAGTATTATTCCAACCTATTTTTGTGTTTTAGGTGGTGGTAGGTTAATAACTATGGTACTCTTAAGTGGATCTATCATCAATCCTTCTTTACATATTATATGGCCTTAAAAATTTCCAAACAGAGTAGCACAAAGACACATTTCTTAAATTTTAGAGAATGTTCATCTACCTACATGTTTGGAACATCATACTTAGTGCTTGTACATGATCCTTGATTAACCCACAAACTATCTAATAATATACATATACCTCTAAAACCTCATGTATAAAATATCATAACACATTTACCATTATGTGAATAAATACAAATGATGCATTATTCAATCCAAATGGCATCACTATGTCCATAAAGAATCCCAATTCTATGAAAAATGTGGTTTTTGGTATATGTTTTGGCACTATCCTAACTTGATGGTATCTTGATAATACATTAGTGAAAGAATATATTTATTTTCTAGTAACACTTTCCAATCTCTCTTCAGTAAATGGTGTTGGGAAGGGGTCATATAGATAAGCCTTATTTAATTCCCGATAATCAATGTAAATGGATATTTCTCCAAAAAAAATTGTCATTACCATAAGACTTATCCATTTAGTATCCTATACAAGTGTTAAAAAACCTCCAGCTAACATTTTATCCAACTCAGCTTAAACCTTTTCTTTTACATTAAGATTTAATTTGTATGGTCATTCTCCCAAAACCTTTATTTTATTATTTTAATTAAAAATAATGATACCATCATATTCCTTACTTCCATTGAGTTTAATAAATATCCTTGTGAATAAATATTCAAATTCCCTTGATAGATCTAAAAATTTCTCTACTTGCTCTTTTACCCAATAGTTTCCTACTTTTCCTATGTTTGGATTTCCTTCTGTGGTAATATTTTCTTCCCTAATCTTAAGTGGTTAGTAGAATTATTGTGTTTTATCTTCCATGGTGTAAATAAGTTGTAATTATCCTAACTCAACATACATTTTTATATTTTCAAGTTTTTCTTCCTCATCTTCTTCTTGCTTTGTAATTTTTAGGCAATAGGCCCTCTGTTTGAACTCTTTTGATGTATGTTTTTTTTCTTTTTTTGGTGATTCTATCACAATTATCCAAATTTTATCTCAATCATATATGTGCATTAATAATGTTTCCTCCATATTTGTTATGGATAATTTGTAGTTAGCTATCGATTCTTCCATAAATAAAAAGGTTTTTATCTTTTGTAATGCTTGACAAACACTTATGTCTAGGTCCTAAAAGTTAAAAGTTATGTAGAAATCCATTTATATATATATATCAATGTATTAGTTCCCTTCAAAATTTATTGATTTAAGTACCATGTCTTGGGAAATTCTTCCAATTTCCAAAAAAATAACTATGACCATAAACATTTACTAGTTACCCCTCTTGCCTTCCATACTTTTTCACATGTTTTAATATGTTATCATGGGTTATTCTCCCGTGTGTAATGTATTATTTATGGAAATTAAATTTATAACTATATAAAATATATTATAATTAGTATGAAAAAAAATTACAAGTATGGATGGTTGCTTGGTGGGTGTGCCATCATCTTATGGCAATAATGGTAAGTGTATCATCAATTGCTTTCATCTTTATTTCTTCCCATGGAAAACTCTTGTCATATATTTTAAATATTCATCAAACACTCGTATGTAAGTAGACTTACATAATTTATTATGTTCATCCTATTTTATTTGGTGAGCTAACTTTTTCTATGATAAAATATTTTCTAGCGTAGTGGTAATTTTCCATTTATATGGTGTTTTCTTAAACAACATCTTTTTTGTACAATATTTTCTAGATCATTGTTTATGAAGGATTCAATTTTATCTCCTACAAGTGTTTATTATTCTTTTTATTCTACTATCATCTCTCCATCCTGATTAGGTTCCACATCATCTTCTATTTTTATAATCTTTTTCAAGGTATATACACCATCAAGGTTATCAAATTTTATGTCCTCCCCTTCAAGCCATAGTTCCTTTGACCATGCTACTATCATAAAAAAATATAATGGAAAATGGACTATAAATCCTTATTTTTTAAATGTTATTTCTTCTTATTCTGAGTATAATAAGCCATTATAATCCACCAACCATTTTATATTTAATAAAGCTAGATTTTTGGTATCATACATATTGATTACCTCAAAGTCTACCCTCTTCTTTATTCCCATAAAATAAACTTCAAAAATTTTTAGTGTAAAATTTTTAGGGTACCAATGGGTGATTGAAGGGTACCATCAACCATGGAAATATCATATGCTATTGTATGTAACTATGCTTTACCCAATAGTTACCTTATGCTCTGCATTAATACATTTGTATATACGCCAAGGTATAGTAATGTTTTCTTGAATTCTTGGACATTTATTTTGATGTTTAACATAATTATAGTCTTTTCCAGCTTTTAGTTTGTTTTAAACATATTTTTATTTGGCTTGATCTTTTTAATTTTCCCCACCTTCTGTACATGGTATTCCTGTTGTTATTTGTTCTAATACTTACAAAATTGAGTAAGTTGGGTTACTAAGTCTTACTTCTCAACCAGTTAAATTATTATTTTTAAATATTCAATCTCATCCTCATCAAAGTAAGTTAGCTTAAATTTATCCTTATCTTATTTTCCCACTATTATTTTTCTACTTTTTTATTAGGCCCCTAACATGTTATTAGTGTAGTCATGTCAACATGACATCCACCTCGGTAAAAGAAGATATTTTTGGTAGGTGGTTAGCCTAATGTTTTTATGGCGAGCTAGAGGTTGTGAAAATATTATGCTAGCTGACAGGTGGGTAACCATTTCTCAGATATTTAGGTAATCAATGAAGATTTGAAGAGACATGGTAAGTGTAGTATGGAGATCATAGAGTCATTGAGCTAGAGGTTATGATGATAGAATTCTAATTTAACACTCAGCATGAAACTTTTACCCTGGTAAAGATGCTCCTAAATGCTCAAACCATAAGATGGAGGAGAGAAATAACTATAGAGAAACTCTGGCATAATGAATTAAAATCCATGTTCTTTGAACATTATTTCAGTAGCCACTAAAGCTTAGTAACGTAATAGAGGCCACTCTAGCTCCAATTATATGTGCCCAAGCTCATCTGTGTGCCTCTGGGATGTTAGTATTATGATTTGAATATAAACTCTTGTTATGAACTTCAAATAATGAACAATGATGTTACATTAAAATGTAATGTGTGTCTAGTTTTATATATTTTATAGTATTATGAATGAGATACGAATGCTTGTAGTGTCACACTCTTGATTAGTTAAGTGAATTGGTATTCATAAACTTTGATAGTTTTACTAACTTAATGGAGTCCTTATAATTTTTGTGACATCATTATCATATTATATGGAGGATGAGTATAGATCTAAATCTAGTAACCCAATCCCTATTTAAATTGCATATGTTTAGTTTGAGTAGTAAATTAAACCAAAGCAGTCTTATGACCCATTAAGTACCTATATAACCTAAGGCTTAATATAAAAAAGGCTTGTTCCTATCGATCTACATTAAGTTTAGTTTTCCTTGAATTAATTATGTCCCCCTAGTGAAGCCTCGTATCATGGCATAACTATCCCAATGCAGGCCTTTGTTCATTCTCAGTTGCACTTTGGGTGAGCACATAAGGCATGTACCCTATGTGGATTGATGCCATTACAACTGAGAGTTTAAATGTTGAGTGAAAAGGAAGTATCCCATGTTTGTTCTTGATTATAATAATCTAAGACCCTAGATGGTTCACAACATTTTGGTTCCATTGCTAAGACCCATGTTAAATTTTGTTGCGGTGATGGTGTGACATAATGATGTACCAAAATTATCTCAAAAATATCGAGTAATAGATGCAAAAAGTGGAACATAGTTTTGTGTAGAGTCATCCAACTTGTAAAGGATAAAATCCAAAAAAATGGGTTTAGGATAACCTATATGATGCTTTGTACAAGGTATTTTTTTGTGAGTTACCTAAGCATGTGTACAGGTGGTTGGTTGTATGTTTAATTTGCTTACAGATGATAGGTAGTACTTTATTCATTATCTCTATATTAAATAATTTTATAAGTACTTTATCCAATCCTTTATTGAATTCCTCCACCATGTCATTTGCGTACAGATGATAGGGAGTACTCTTATGATGTTGTATTAGGAAATATTTCAAACTTTTTTGCAATTTTTTTATTTTCTAAGTGTTTTACTTGATCACTCATTAAGTTTAAGTGGTATTCAAACCTTGTGACTATATTTTCATACATAAAATTTGTATCAATCTTCATTGTGAAATAAGGTTTTAGAATAGCTTCCATCCATCTTGTAAGATATTATATTCTAGTGATAATGGACCTAATATTAATTTTCCTTATTGAATGCTTAATTAGGCCTATAAATTAAATCACCCATTTGTCAAATGGGGGTAGCACCAAAACTAGGTAGAGTGGCATCTCATCTCTAGTGTTTATCTTACCCACTCTTTGACATATATCACAACTTCTTGCATGTCTATATGAATATTTAAATAGTAATTGCCACCATAAGCCTACTAACAATATATTTTTCCTTATTCTTTCCCTAGAGTTATGCCCTCATAAAAATCCATCATGTGTTTCTCTTAGGATATTCTATCACTCATGTAGTAACACCACCCTTAGTAGTACTTCATCTCTTCCCTTTTTATATAGTGCCCCTTAAATCAATGTGAATTAAAATGCTTGAATCATTAATATTTTATTATGTAATGTACATTATTCCTCATGAAACTCTCTTCTAGATAAAAAAATGTATAATACCTTCCATGTCTTTGAGTATTGATTTTATGTAGAGGAGGTGAGATTTGATAAACTCATCCTTAATTGGTTATATATCTTCCCCCATGGTTATTATTTATAGATAGTTAGGTTGATTATTAGCTTTCCCCAGTTTCATTAAAATTTTAAATTACAACTCTTTGACTATCATGAGCCAATGATAGATTCTTCCTTATATTATGGGCCTATTTATCATATATTTGAGTGGCTCATGGTCTGTAAAGAATGTGAATAGGGTCACTTTTAAGTAATGTCTAAATTTATGTATCACATAGAATAGCTCTAGTGCTTCCTTCTATGTGGTATAATAATTTATTTCTAGCCTTGTTAATTTTTAGCTAGAGAATGAGATTGTGTGGTCTATATTTCTATGAATTTGTGTTATTAAAACTCCTATAGCAATTCTTGAGGCATCTACATTAACATGGAAACGAATCTTGAAATATAAGAATGCTAAAATGGGTTGTCTATAATATTGTTATTTAGTGTATAAAATAATTCATGGCATTGTCTAGACCAATCTAATGGTTGAGTAAGTGACTTCTTTAATAATTCTTCAAATAGGTGCACTTATAGTTGTGTAGTTTTTTATGAACCTATAGTGATATCCAATATACCCTAGTATTATTTTGACCTCTTTTTTAAATTTTAGGTGGTGGTAGGTTGATGATTATTGTACTCTTAAGTGGATTTACCATCAATCCTTCCTTATGTATTATATGGCCTAATGAGGTTCCAAACAAAGTAGAAAAGATACATTTCTTAAATTTTAGAGAAATGTTCATGTGTCTACATGTTTGACAGGTTCCTTGATTAACCCACAAAATATCTAAGCATCCAAATATACCTCTAAAACATCATGTATAAAATCTCAAAACACATTTACCATTATGCGACTAAATACAAACAATGTATTATTCAATCCAAATGTCATCACTATGTACATGAAGGATCCTCATTCTATGGAAAATGTGGGTTTTGGTATATTTTATGGCACTATCCTAACCTGATGGTATCTTGAGAGTACATCAATGAAAGAATATATTTCTCTACTTGTAATACTTTCCAATATCTCTTCCTTAAATGGTGTTGAGAAGGGGTCATGTAGACAAGACTTATTTAGTTCCCTATAATCAATGCAGATGGATATTTATCTAATTTATTTTGTTATTATCATAAGACTTATCCATTTAGTATCCTGTACCAGTGTTATAAAACCTCCAACTAACATTTTATCCAACTCAGCTTAAAGCTTTTCTTTTACATTATGATTTAGTCTATATGGTCATTTACCCATCACTTTGTTGTCTTATTTTAATGTAAAATTCATGATAACAACATCTTCATTAATAACCTTGAGTTCAATATATAGCCTTGTGAATAAATATTCAAATTCCCTTGATAGATCTAAAAAATTTTCTACTTCCTTTCTGGCTCAATAGTTTCCTACTTTTCCTATTTTTGGATTACCTTCTATGGCAATATTGTCTTCCCTAATCTTAAGTGGTTGGTAGGAATATTGTGTTTTATCTTCCTTGGTGTCAAGAAGCTTTAATTCTCCTACCGTAACATCAATTTTTATATTTTCAAGTTTTTCTTCCTCATCAGATTCTAGCTTTATATTTTTAAGGCAATAGGCCCTCTATTCAAACTATTTTACATGTATGGTTTTTATTACAATTTTTAGTGATTATCACACAATTGTCCTAATTTTGTCTCAATCATTCATGTGTCCTAATAATGTTTCCTCCATATTTATTATGGATAATTTTGTTTAGCTATTGAATCTTTCATAAATAAAAAAGTTTTTATCTTGTAGTAATTCTCGACAAACACTTGTGTCTGGGTCCCAAAAGTTAAAAGTTTTATATAAATCCATATATATATATATCCATGTATTGGTTCCCGTTCACATTTATTAATGTAAGTACCATGTTTTGGGATTTTCTTCCAATATCCAAAAGAATAGCTATGCCCATAAACATTTATCAATTTCCCCTCTCGCCTTCCATAATTTTTCACATGTTTCAATATGTTTTCATGGGTTATTCTCCCCTATGTAACATATTATTTATGGAAAGTAAATTTATAACTATATAAACTACATTCTAAGTAATATGCCAAAAAATTACAAGTATGGATGATTGTTTGGTGGGTGTGCCACCATCTTGTAGCAATAATGGTAAGTGTATCATTGATTGCTTTCATCTTTATTTCTTCCTATGGAAAAATCTCATCATATATTTTAAATATTCATCAATAACTCATATGTTGGTATACTTAGGTAATTTATTATGTGCATCCCTTTCTATACGGTGAGCTCTCTTTTTCAGTATGTTAACCCCCAAAGTTGCACTAAAGAAAATGAGACCTTGTTAAGTATGAATACCTGAGTTTATTACCCAATTCTAGTTTTCAAGTGCTTTTGATATATAAAAAAAGCCAAATTGAGTTCACATATGTGCACTTTGAAAAACCCTCATTCCAATTGCCATAGCCAAGACCGCTTGATTTAAAAGCAATTTTAAGCATGAACATTTTTAATATGCTGTGGACTTAGATTTGTTTTTTATACTAAGGATTGGTCATGTTTATTAACATGACCAAAACTTAGTAAAAAAGTTCATGTTGTTGGGTGAATATTTTTTCACTAGCATATTGATGAGAAAAATAGTTTTGATCATCCACATCAAGGGAGATTGGTCATCCAAAGTTGCAGGTTTACCACATCCAAAGGGGATAAATCTCTCCTCTCATCAAAGGGAGGTTCCCTATAAAATATGAGGAGTTATATACTATATATATATATGAAAAAAATTACACTCAGGGGTAGGATACACCATCCATCTCTTTTCTTTCAGAGATGATGTTCACAAACAAAGGAGAAAATCCTAGTGAAAATAGTGAAGGCACTTCTATTATTTCAGAAGTCTTCTTGAAGGGAACACCAAGAGTTCTTTTAGGTAGTGACAAGTAACTGGAAACCAAAGGCATAGTAACCAGTAGACTAAGACATAGTAAAAAGTCTCCACCTTGACTGTCCAAGAGTGAGATACAAAGGACAATGAGGGCACAAAGTCATCCTTAGGTCCTTTACACAAAAACAAAATATGAATGATAATGAGGGCACAAAGTCATCCCAAGATCCTTTACATAAGAACAGAAAGAAAACACACTAAAGGCAATTATGGGGGCACAAATTCTCTCCATAGTCCACTTCAGGACACGTTCCTGATTACTTTCACTAGTTCTACTTGCCAAATTAAATAAACAAGAACACATTCAGAAGACAAACATAAGAACAATCTCCTGAAATGATACAAGCTAGGACAACACAAAGTCTACAAACAACTTGCTTTCTCATTTAGATAAAATGATATGAAAAACAATCTGAGCTCAAAGTCTCAGTATTCACCTTTCAATTTGGGTAGAGTTTTGCTTATGTATTGGGAAGATCTCTCCTGCATAATGAGAGAAATTACAATGTATAATGACTAAGCAAGGCTTGGCACTCTTTCCCATGGGACAACCCATGCTGTAGTCAATGCCTTTAATGTGCCCTCAATTTTGCTTAAAGGGACCATACTTGGAATAGTGCATTGCCTTAACTATGGTGTGTCCATCCATCTTATATGTCTTTTACTAAGTCTATATCATCTGGTCTGTCCCCTACTATCTGTGTAGCTGTCCACTTTGCCTTTACTTCTAAGAAGAAAAATAGGTTGCATCCTTGATTTGGTGTGCTTCAAAAATCCACTTGATCCACTATTTCACCTACCAAAAATAACTCCCTTGAATATATTTTGGCCTTTCCCTCTTTCTATTACAATTTGAGCCCTCAGGACTATATCCTTGGCTTTGTTGGCTCTTTACGCTCTTTCATTAGCAATTCTTCCCTTTAGAATTTTAGCTTTTTGCATTCAGGTCTGCATTCCAGCTTTCAAAGATCAATGGCTATTTCATTTATGTGACTTTGACATATTCGGGCCCATCATTATTAGGAAACCAATGGCTAGTTTGTTTTCCTAAATTTGACAACTACGAGGACATCACCAAATGTCTAGATCCCAATGATTAGTTCATGGTGTTTAACTTTGATGTATGTGGGCCTATCATATTCCTTGGCAATTCTTGTTTGATCCTTCCCGTAGGGGACCTACCCTTTAAGATCTTGAGAAAGGTCCCTTTTACTCAGTGAGAGCCCCTTGCAAGGGCACATACCCTTCAGGCAGTCTTTAGATAACCTTCGGGCTTCTTTCTCCTCGGTAGGTTTTTTCTTTTTCAGTAAACTTTGGCTTTGTTTTCCTTTAGACATTTTGTTCAAAGGAAATCTTCTTTTTCTTAGCCACTCCTTTCCTTCCTTTCAGTTGGGATTTCTTCCTAGGTGAATTCCTTCAGACAATTTGTCTGAAGGACTCTACTTTGCCTTTTTGCCTTGTTCATTTTTTTGAAGGAGTTCACTTTGTCCACTTTTGCTTACTACCCTCCACAAGGGCACTTGGATTGGTTCATTTCCCTTTACAAGGGCACTTGGCTTGATTCATTACCCTCTACAAGGGTGCTCAACTTTGGGGCACTCCCTTGAACCTATTGATTAAAATGACTGATTGAACCAACTTTGGTTCAACGGTTCAATAGTTCAATATTGCATTTAAAGCCTTCTTTTTGACTAAGTATTTTGATCTCTTTAAACCAATTCAACATGTTGAACCCATTGAACCCGTTGAAGCAATTTAGTTCAAGGTTCAATGGTTCAATCCTTTATTTTTTGCTAAGTCCTTTGATCACTCAAATAAACCACATTGAACCAACCACTCATTGAACCTTTGAACCATTGAACCCATTGAACCAAGATGGTTTAAGGTTCAATGGTTCAATGTTCAATCCTTCCTTTAAAGCTTGCCGATGAACCTTTTGGTTGAACCTTGATGTTGAACCAACCTTGAAATTGCCTAAGTGTTGAGAGCTTGTTTCTTTCCTGCAGAGTCCTTAGATTCAAGTTCATAGAAATGGGGGAGTCCATAGAAATGAGTTCATAGAATTTCTTCTTATAGAGTCTGTAGATTCCTTCTTGCAAAGTCTATAGAAACTAAGTCCATAAAATTTCTACTTGCAGAGTCTATAGTTTTGAGGCCTTGAAGTCCATAGAAACTAGTCATGAAGAGTCCATAGAAACTAAGTCCATAGTTTTCTCTAAGTCTCTTGAGCCTTGAAAGAGTCTATAGAATCCCACCTATAGATTCCATAGTTTCAAGCCTATAGAGTCTATAAAAATGAGCCTGTGGAGTTCGTAGTTTTCTAAAAAGCTTGAAGAATGAAGGATTTAAAGGCTCATAACAATTTTTGAGAAGGGAAGAGAGAATTTTTGGCTTGTAGGACCAAAAATGAGTGACAAATTTTGGGAACAATAGCTGGCTCCAGTTGGGAAACTTCCTTCAATTGAAAACTTGGAACAGCTGAGGGGAGTAGAAACTAGAATCTCCAGTGCCTTAAAGTATGCCATTGGACTATGGAGTCATGCTACCCAAAAATAAAGACTCCAAAAAATGAAAATGAAAAGCACAAAATAGAACTAAAGACTATACAAATATACATATGTATAGGTAATCTTATTTGATGCCTCAAGATTTGAAGCACTTCAGATGCCACCCATTGTGAGACAGTGAAAATGGTGTTCCATCTTGATAAATTAGTAAGAAACCATTTTCTCCCCAAAATTGGTTGAAGAGTTCATAGAAACTAAGTCCATAGTTTTCTCTAAGTCTCTTGAGCCTTGAAAGAGTCTGTAGAATCCCTCCTACAGAGTCCATAGTTTCAAGCCTATAGAGTCTATAGAAATGAGCCTGCGGAGTCCATAGTTTTCTAAAAACTTGAAGAATGAAGGATTTGAAGGCTCATAACAATTTTTGAGAAGGGGAGAGAGAATTTTTGTCTTGTAGGACCAAAAATAGTTCATGTGTTGTCCTAAAATGAGTGACAAATTTTGGGAACAATAGCTGGCTCTAATTGGGGAACTTCCTTTAGTTGAAAACTTAGAATAGCCGAGGGGCATAGAAACCAGAATCTCCAGTGCCTTGAAGTATGTCATTGGGCTATGGAGTCATGCTACCCAAAAATAAAGACTCCAAAAAATGAAAATGAAAAGCACAAAATAGAACTAAAGACTATACAAATATACATATGTACAGGTAATCTTATCTGATGCCTCAAGATTTAAAGCACTTCAGATGCCACCCACTGTGAGATAGTGAAAATGGTGTTCCATCTTGATAAATCAATAAGAAACCATTTTCTCCCTAGAATTTGTGATGGGTGAATGGAACTCTCCACTAGGAATCACATTTTTTTTACACTCCTTTTGGTTCTCTCTTCTTGCCCCATGGCAAGGCATGGTCTCTAATCTAAAAACCATAAATCCTTGCTCTCTTGGAAAAGGGTTCCTCTTTCTTACTTTGGTGCATAAAAATATGGTCGACTACCATAGCTTGTTATTCTTCTAGTTTAGTCTAGCACATGTTTTGATTGTCCCCCTTAGACCCTTGACAAACTATTAGTTCAACATCTCCTTTGACATGAAGGAGTTTGACATCTTCATCTTGAGTAGCCTTCAATGTGGGTAACAGAGATTCATACTCGGCAGTGTTGTTGGTGTTGCTAAACTACAACTTGTGTGAAGGAGGAAGAATATCTCCTTAAGGAGATATCAACACCATCCCAGCTCTAGCACTAGTAGAGGAAGTGCTACCATCGAATTCCCATATTGAAACATCATCAGAAACTGATCTTCTATCAAATTTTTCTTCATTAGAGAGGGAAGATAATTTTTCATCTATACTGCACCCTACCAATTCTTTTGATGTTTTACTTGAATCAATCTTTGGATCACCACTTACAAGACTTTCATCTATTGAAACATGAACATCCTCAGTGGATAAGAAGTAATTACCCCTACTTAAAGACTCAAATAGAATCTGAGCTTCAGGTGCTGATGTCTGAGTGACAACATATTTTGCCTTCTTTTCAGGGAGTAGCCTCTTCATGATGCCTTTGATAGAGATCCTTGATTTAGATAGGTCCATGTTCAACTCACTATCCACATTTTTATATAAATTTCATCCCATTAGAATGCCATATGAGGTTGGGACGTCAGCCACTAGGACTATCATCTTGATTCTCTTTTCTGGGAATGCTACAAATGCAAATTGGGCATCCTTGATCTGCCCCAATAGTGGCACTTGTTTGTTCTCCATGGAGAAGCATCTCCTAAATGTCTTGGTTAGTGTAAGACCAAGGGATTCTACCACTTTGGTGGGCATGATCTTGTTAGATGCACTAAAATCAATGATGTAATTGCTCAACTTGTGATCGTTTATCAACAGGGAAACATAGAAAGGATCTACTTTCCCAGGGGCAGCAGGAGGAGTAAGGACAAGATTTTTTGGGATGGGCATGTTCCATGGGGGATCATGAGTTACCTTTCTAATCTCTTGTCCTACAAGGATGGCTATATTCTTCACACACTCCACCAACCTATCCAACTGCTCAGGGTTGGCTTGTAGGAATTCAAATTCAGTCATTTGAATTTTGGTTTTCTTGACATGGTCAATTATGTCAAATGACTGAAATGGACGAGGAAGAAAGGATGGGAGTTCATCCTTTTAGTTTAGGGGAGGGGGAGGAATAGCCTATGAATTTGAAGTTGAAGGTGTAAAAATGTTTGGGGTACTTACTTTTTTAGCAACCACTGAGTCCTTTGGCTAGAAAGGCAGAGTGGTTCCACGCTTAGCAATTGAAATTTCTAGTTGAGGTCACTCATCTATCTTTTCTTTATCAGCTTTCTGGGCTGACTAGTTCTTGGATTAGGTGAACATTGCATATGATCCCTCATCTACTTTACCTTCACTTCTAGGTTTATCTTGATAATTTAGGAAACCAATGTTGGAGTTGCCAACTAATTCTTCTTCTTCCTTAGTGAAGAGATTAGCATCATTTTTTTATCAAACTCAAGTTGGGAAGAGAAATCATGTTTCGTTTCCAGATATCCAACTACTGAGTTGGTTGGGGGCATTTCAAGGGCAAGGTTCCTCTATGGGGGAGGAAGATGATTTGGCTACCCTTGATACCTAGCAACATTGCCTTGATATGGCTAATTATGAAATGTCCTCCTTGGCATATCCCAATTAGGAAGAGTAGACATACTTTGAGCCATTTATGTTTTCAAGGGTAGTAGTTCATTTGCTAGCTTTTGCACCATTTGATCAACAGTACCTATAGATGGATACTCAAAAGATGAAGAAGATTTTCCTCTGTTAGGATCTCTCCTTATATTTTCTACCAAGATAAGTTCATCTTCTAATTAAGTAGCCAAGTCTTGAGTAGCTTCACGGTATATGTGGCCAGCATGCCTCAACAAAAAACTCACTTTAGGTAGTTGTGAGTTGATGAAGAAGCACTTAAGGTTCTCAGGAGTTGGCTGAGAAATGATAGGAATCTGATTCCTTAGATTGTAAAACTTTGCTATGAAATCCCTCATAGGTTCATGAGGTTCCTTCTTCATCTAGGTGAGTTGGGCTAGCAAGGCATGTGCATCTTTGATAGGCTTAAACCTGGCTTCAAATTTAGCTTTAAGTGTGTCCCAGTCAATCACTAATCTAGCTTGTAGATGGCAGAACTAGTTTACAGTAGCACCTTACAATGTTTCTACAAACAACCTGACTGCCACATCCTCAAATTCCACTCCTATTACACCACAGGCTATGCTGAAGGCTACAATGTGTTCATCATGGTGAACTCTCTCATCACCAAATAATTTAGGGAAGTTCTTTCTTGAGCTACATGGAAGTTCATGTAGAGGTGGAGTAAGGTTTAGTAGGCCAAATGAGTTACCCCAAGGGCCTTAAACTACCATGATTAGATTATGGAAAGTAGGGATAACAAATCTAGGTGGAGTATGTATAGGTAAAGCTCTAGTGATAATAGAAAAAGAAGCTCTACCTTGTATTGGTGACCCGATACGGATGGGAGGATAACTCTTAGTTCATTGAAGGTGAGGTTGTGGAGGAAATGAATCAAAATTGCTTAGCTACACCAACTCAAAAATAGGGTCAACAACACCTTGAGATTTCTAGCTTCTTGTATAGCATGGAGCTGCCAGATTTTAGGAAAAAAATGGAAAAGGACTAGTCTTGCTTTAGCATGAAACTTAAAGCTTCAAAATACTTGTCCTTCCCTAGTGGCTCTGGTTTTGTAGACTAGATAATATAATGGAGATGGAGGAAGATGGTAAGGCTATAATGATAATGGGTAAGACATGGAATAGATTCACCAGAATATGTAATGGATAAGGATAGGAACTGCTTGTTTGGATCCCCAGCAGAGTCACAAAAAATTGTTGCACGAAGCTAGGAGGAAAAATTAACAATGGGAAAGCACTGGAGTAGCTCATTATTACACAACAAGATAAATGGATAAGTCTATAATGATAATGGGTAAGACACAGGTGATGTTTCAATGTAAAGCTTGAGGCTTCAAATTGCACAAAATTACTATGTCCCTAGCAGAGTCACCAAAAAACTATTGGGTGAATATTTTGTCACCAACATACTGATGAGCAAAATAGGTCTGATCATCCACAACAAGGGAGATTGGTCATCCAAAGTTGCAGGTTTACCACATCCAAAGGGGACAAATCTCTCCTCTCATCAAGTAGAGGTTCCCTATAAAATATGAGGAGCTATATACTATATATATGTAGAAAATAACACTCAAGGGTAGGATACACCATCCATCTCTCTTCTTTCAAAGATGATGTTCACAAACAAAGGAGAAAATCCTAGTGAAAACACTAAAGGCACTTCTCTTCTTTCAAAAGTGTTCTTACATAGAACAACAAGAGTCCTTTTAGGTAGTGACAAGTAACTAGTGAATAAAGGCATAGTAACTAGCAGACTAAGACGTAGCACAAAGTCTTCACATCGAATGCCCAAGAGTGAGATATGAAGGACAATGAGGGCACAAAGTCATCCCAAGGTCCTTTACATAGAAACAAAATATGAAGGATAATGAGGGCACAAAATCATCCCAAGATCCTTTACACAAGAACAAAAAGAAAACATACTAAAGGTAATTATGGGGTCACAAAGTCTCTCCATAGTCAACTTTAGGACACCTTCCCGATTACTTTCACTAGTTCTGCTTGCTAAATTAAATAAACAAGAACACATTCAGAAGACAGACATAAGAATGATCTCCTAAAATGATACAAGCTATGATAGCACAAATTCTACAAACAACTTGCTTTCTCATTCAGATAAAATGATATGAACAACAATCTAAGCTCAAAGTCTCAGTATTCACCTTTCAATTTGGGTAGAGTTTTAATTCTATATTTGGAAGATCTCTCCTGCATAATGAGAGAAATTACAATGTATAGCAACCAAACAAGGCTTGGCGCTCTTTCCCATGGGATGACTCACACTATAATCAACACCTTCAATGCACCCTTAGTTCTGCTTGGAGGGACCATGCTTAGAATAGTGCATTACGCTAACTATGGCATGTGCATCCATCTTATATGTCTTTTCTTGAGTCTGGATCATCTGGTCTATCCCCTACTTTCTGCGTAGCTATCCACTTTTCCTTTACTTCTAGGAAGAAAAATAGGCCACATCCTTGATTTGGTATGCTTAAAAAATCCACTTGATCCATGGTTTCACCTACCAAAAATAACTCCCTTGAAGATATTTTGACCTTTCCCTCTTTCTGCTGTGATTTGAGCCCTCAGGACTATATCCTCATCTTTTTTGGCTCTTTATGCTCTTTCATCAGTGTTTCTTCCCTTTGGCATTTTGGCCTTTTGCATTCAGGTCTACATTCTAGCTTTCAAAGATCAATGACTATTTTATTTCCATGACTTTAATGCCTTTAGGCCCATCATCGTTAGGAAACCAATGGCTAGTTTGTTGTCCTAAATTTGATGGTTGTGGGTACGTCACTAAACTTCTGGATCCCAACAGCTAGTTCATGGTGTTTAACTTTGACATTTGTGGGCCCATCATATTCCTTAGTAATTCTTATTTGATCCTTCCCAAAGGGGACCTACCCTTTGGGATCTTGATAAAGGTCCCTTTTATTTGGTGAGAGCCCCCTACAAGGGCACATACCCTTCAGGCGGTCTTCGAATGACCTTCATGCTTCTTTCTCCTTAGCAGGTTTTTTCTTTTTCAGCGGACTTTGGCTTTGTTTTCTTGCAGATAAAAAGTCTGAAGGAATTCCTTCAAACATTTTTTCTGAAGGAAATCTTCCTTTTCTTAGCCACTCCTTTCATTCTTTTCAATCGGGCTTTCTTCCCAAGTGAATTCCTTTGGATAAAATGTCTAAAGGAATTCCTTCAAACAATTTGTTTAAAGGACTCTACTTTGCCTTTTTGCCTTGTTCATTTTTTTGAAGGAGTTCACTTTGTCCACTTTTGCTCGCTGCCCTCTATAAGGGCACTTGGCTTGGTTCATTACCCTCCACAAGGGCACTCAACTTTGGGGCACTCCCTTGAACTTGTTGATTGAACTGACTGATTGAACCGACTTTGTTTCAACGGTTCAACAATTTAATCTTGCATTTGAAGCCTTCTTTTTGACTAAGTCTTTTGATCTCTTTGAACTAATTGAACCTGTTAAACCTATTGAACCCATTGAACCAATTTGGTTCAAGGTTCAATGGTTCAATCCTTTATTTTTCACTAAGTCCTTTGATCGCTCAAACAAAACTCATTGAACCAATCACTCGTTGAACCTATGAACCATTAACCCATTGAACCAAGATGGTTTAAGGTTCAATGGTTCAATGTTCAATCCTTCCTTTAAAGCTTGCTAATGAACCTTTTGGTCAAACCTTGATGTTGATCCAACCTTGAAATTGCCTAAGTGTTGAAAGCTTGTTTCTTTCCTGTAGAGTTCATAGATTCAAGTTCGTATAACTAGAGGAGTTCATAGAAATGAGTTCATAGATTTGCTTCCTATAGAGTCCATAGATTCCTTCCTGTGAAGACCATAGAAACTGAGTCCATAGAATTTCTATCTGTAGAGTCCATATTTTTGAGGCCTTGAAGTCTATAGAAACTGATTCTATAGAAATGAACCTATAGAGTTTGTAGAAACTGGTCCTGTAGAGTCTGTAGAAACTAAGTCCATAGTTTTCTCTAAGTCTCTCTAGCCTTGAAAGAGTCCATAGAATCCCACCTACAGAGTTCATAGTTTCAAGCCTGCAGAGTCTGTAGAAATGAGCCTATGGAGTCTATAGATATTAAGCTTGTGGAGTCAGTAGTTTTATGAAAAGCTTGAAGAATGAAGGATTTGAAGGCTCATAACAATTTTTGAGAAGGGAAGAGAGAATTTTTGGCTTCTAGGACCAAAAATAGTTCATGTGTTGTCCCAAAATGAGTGATAAATTTTGGGAACAACACATGTTTTGTGCCTTTTACTTCTTGTATCTTGGTCCCTTTTATTTTATTTACATGGTCTATCTAATTCCTATGGTCCATTTCATTTGTTAGCATGGTCTAAATAAAGCTTAGTCACTTTGTTTTACACTTAGTGTAAAACTTTGTAGGTTAATTTCCTTTGGAATTTTTATCTATGGAAAAAAGTATGAAGGGTACTTTTCTTTTAGGCATTTTTCCCACACAAAAACCCTAATAAAATGTCAAGTTCAAATCTTTCAGCAAAAATGTTAAGCCCATATATGCTTCAGGAAAATTATTTTGGATAAAATGTCTAAAATAATTATCTCAATAAAGACAAAAATACTAAAGACTCAATATCTTTAGAAAGAGTTTAAAGCTCAATTTATTTAGCAAAAGTGTAAAGTTTAATTTATTTAGCAAAAGTGTAAAGCTCATATTCTTTAGGGAAATTATCTCAAACAAAATGTTCGACATAATTGTCTCAAAAAAGAAAAAAAATGAAGACTAAATTGCTATGGGAGAAGTGTCATAGATTTCAACACTTCGATAAAATTATCTAGAACAAATTTTTTGAAATAATTATCTCGATAAACAAAGGGCCTAGAAGCAGAAGGGTCAAGAATAAAAAAGCCCATAACAATTTTTTTCAAGACCCAAATGCCAAAGACAAAAAAGTTTAAGACAAAGGGCCTATAGACCAAAAGGATTGAGTAAAAAGGTCCTAAAGAGATTTTCTCGAGCTACATGAGTGTCAAGATCATGGGGCATAAAAGGTCAGTGTTGCAACAAAGTCCTAGGATGAACGAGATGGTAACAAGTATCACCATCACGGGGATTCTATTATGAATCAAATGGAATATGGAGCAAAAGATTGGACCTTATATATAGATATCAATGGGCCATGCTCGATCCATGCAAATGGGATCGATAGTGCAAGTTAGAACAAGGACTTCTTTAGTAGAGCTCAAAGCAAATGTAGAAATGAACTAATTAGTGTACTTGTGATTGTTTTAAGTTTGCATGAAAAGTGTCTCATGATCAAAGGATCACTTAGCATTAATATTTTGGATGCCATGAAAATCTCCTATAATTTTGGTGCCTTCATGTTTTTTTTTGACTCAAGATGCAATCTTTTAAAAATTTGAACAAGTAGTGTGACTATCATGCAGACTATTGGATGGTCACATAGATATCAAAATTAAGATCAACCATTATACATTAGAGATTAAATTTTATGGTCACATGAATGTCATTGATAGTCATGTGAATGTCAAATTATGGGTGTGTAGATGTTAAATTTAAGCTAAGGTAACTATCTATTAGGGCTTAAATTTGATGGTCATGCACCCATCAAAGACATTCATGTGGATGTCAAATGATGGGCACATTAATGTTAAATTTAGGACATGGTAACTATCTATTGGGGATTAAATTTGATGATCTCACAACCATTAAAGATGTTATCATAGAAGCCAAATGATAGGTGCACAAACATCAGATTTAATGCATAATAGATTGCTAATGGCATTTGATCCTTTGGATCTAGATCGATGGTCTATGTTTGATCTTACTTTAAGATCAATGGTACGAGTGAGAGATAACTTTTCAAAAGACTTAGGCTAAATGAGGAGTAGCCATGTGGTAAAAGGGTGATAACCTAGTAGAGATTGACTATGTATGGTGCAAGAAATCTTGCAGATTATCCAAGTGACATGATCTCAGGGGTCTTGATAAAGATCTAATGGCTCATAATAAAAATCTAATGACAAAGGGATGTTGAGAACCCATAAGGCTACCATGTAGCACACTCAAATTCATCATGCAAACACAAACCTAGGAATAATAGTCTTAGGTGGATTATTCAATGATCCAAACCTAATTATGTATTAACACATGTCCCAGGGACATTGGTCACATTTCAAGTTAAAAAATAAAGTGACATGGTGATGCTACATTGGAATACATGTCATATAAATAATAGGACCCTATATAAACTAGTTGGTAAAGATTTCACCAATGGCAAAAGTTTGATTAGGCTAAATAGAAAATGAGGCATGATGACTCTTCAAGAAATCTAAATATGATAAAGCACTTACAACTTGTTAACATTGCTTCTATAATTTTGACATGATAGTATGAAAGGGTTTATTCTCATATAATTGATGATCTAGTGTTAACCTCAAATAAAACCTGTATAAGAAGAGAAAATTACTTTTTTTTAAATGGAACAATAAATGCTCAATGCAATATAGTTTAATCTAGCTTTATTAATCGCTTATGTGCTTATTTGAATATTTTCAACCTAGAAATTTGTAATTTACAAATTACTGAGAGGGTCTAGAATTTACTCAATTAGGTCAAAAGTTGAAAATAATGTATTTATGAATTAAAAAATGAAAGAAAAAAAGTGATAAAATGTGAAAATATAAGTTGGAGCCAAAAAGTAAAAGGTAAAAGATGACCTAAGTCTTTTGCATTTTTCATTAGTGTGTTTTCCCAAGCTCCTCCATGGAAAGATATTATAAGTTTGCAAGTCCAAGGTGGGTCACTCCAAAGAAGATCATTCAAAGGGATATGGATCTAGAATATTCCCAAGGAATCATGGCAAAAATGGGTTGTTCCATGGTGTGCATGAGAGGGAAGACATCTATCCAGAAGTTTCCAACTATGTAGGCAAGTGGTTGAGAGCATCCTGAGTAATTATACATAATGACAAAGTTTGTTTGGCCCTCTACCGTGAATATTCTCCTTTTAGCTCATGTGAAAGGCATATCCTACCATAAAATCAAAAGATGTACTCCAAATATTCATCATTCCTTGTAAAGGTAGTTAGAGTTATGATTTTTCTTACAAATGGATAAAGATTTTAGGCATAGAAAGGAATATTTTCTAGCTAGAAGCATCTTGGTAGACTTGAAAGTTTATTTTTAAAATTTGAAAGTTGAGACACACATTTATAGATTTGAAAATGTATAAATAGGGGGCTTCTTCTCTATTCAAGGTTATTTTTGGTCATTATTTTAGGTGTTCATGTTCTCTAAGTCTAGGTTTTGTAAGAATTTATGGGATCAATTATTGTCTGTAGATATTTTCTCCTTTTCTAAGGTGATTGCATTTATACAACCATTAGTGAGATTAGAGATCATCTTTACATCTACCTTGTCAAAAGAGAAATCTCACCATGTTTGTCCCCATGGTAACATTTTGAAATGTTGATGTCTGTAAAATTTATTTTCAAGTTAATGAAAATGCTTGTGGTTATTTACTATTTTTTGTTGATGAAGTGTAGTGATCTATTTTGCCAATATTTTGACTAGATATCTAGTTTTATTCTCATTACTAGTTATCATTTTGAGCATGGATCTGAGTTATAAAACCCTTTTTCATTTTTTAAGAACGTGTTGTTGAATAACTTTTTAGGAAACCATAGGTTTATGGATGTGATAGGGAAAAGCATTTAAAAGATTAGTTTCAGTGTATGTTCTAGTCTCTCAGGGACTAGTTGGTATTTACCATTATCTTGTATTTGATTTTTTTTTGCATCTTTGCTAAGGAATGTTGTCATGAAAAAATGTAAGATACCCTGCTATTTGGAAACCACCAACACACCACCCTCCTTTTAATCATCTAATTTGTCTTACCCTATCCTATCCTATAAATAATACACCTTTTACATATTATAAGTGTTATTTTCCTTAAAAATGCATAGGATCTTGCATATTTGAAATGTGTTTGTAGTTTGTGTTTTAAATTCTAGCATTGAAGTCTTTTATTTGACCCCTATTGTTTAATATTCTATAGAATGAATATTTTAATCTCTTTCCCATCTGTCTTTAATAGCTTGTATATGAATTAGAGCATTTGTACATTTTGTGTGACAACCCTTCATGAGTGAAGTGTACAAACTTGGTTATGTCTTTGTCATATCTATTCCTTGTGCTAAAAATCCACATGAAGTTTGAATTCAAAAATTTATCCATGTGAGCAAGCTACTCCATAAGTCCTCTCACCTTAGTTTAGGTAGAACCAAAAGTAGCAGGGAGTTAACCATACCCTTTGTAGGTGCCTCTTAGTCATTTTTTGCATTCAAGCTAATCTTGATGCCAAACCCTTCCATAGATATAACAATATACTAGAGGGTTTTTCATCATTTCTTGTCATTTTCTCTCAAGTGTGCAAGGCTGAGTGTATGAGGTGTACAACTGGGAACCAACACCTAACTGATGCTATTGCTGGGGATACTCCTTATCACCCATTTTGTCAAGGACTCTTGTAGAGAGCTATAAGTATTTAAATTTTGAAGGTTCACTCCTTGTTATTTTATATAGTTGGACTTTCTTATCTATCAATGTCATAGGATTCCACTAGGGATATGCCAAGGATTTTTGAGGCTTGATAATTAACTTCTTTGGTGTTCATTGTAAAGGACTATTAATGTTGCTTGTTGGAAGGCGTTTTTTCCTTTTTGAACATTATTCTAAATATTTTAGTGTCTTTTCTTTTACTCTCATCAATAACTTTATCAACGTATGTTTTCAACATGTATCATAGTTAGTTTGTTAATTGTGATTCTAGTGGCAATTCCAATTTTTGTCACCTAGTTTCAAGGAAGATTGGTGATTATTCTGAATATTTTTATAACATTTAGCTTTGAGTATTTTATTTTTTTCAAAGATGGAAGGATTGAGATCATCTTTCATAAGTGACCCATAAAATAAAGTCATCTCTCCTTTAAGTATTCATCTAAGTAGAAGGGGACAAGCTTGGAAGTTTATTAAAGGGAAAAGTTTAGCTACTAAGGGCCATCAATATTATGATAATGTTAAAATTTTTATTGATCCTCCTATTATTGAGGAATATAATATCTCTCTTAGTAACTCTAAAACCTATAGTCCTATGTATTACCCAGCTCCTCAACCAACGAAATTCCCTCCCAAGTTTGATCCACCAAGTTCACCTCATTCACCCCCTCATATCCCTTTGCCATTTGTTATTGAACATCTTATTAAACCATCATAAGGATCTAGATGAGAATGAATATACTACATTCCATTTTCCTAGATTAAGTCCTATCAATTTTGTTTAAATGGAAGATTATCCTAATGAAGTCCCGAATGAAGTTAGGAAATGCCTCCAAAAGTTTCAAGGAAATAATGAAGTGAGTGGTGATCAACACCTAAGGGATTTTCATAATATTAATGAAGATTATGAGGTTAAGCATGAGGATGTGTGTATTAAGTTATTTTTATACATGTTATAGGAAAATACTTGTGAATGGTTTAATTCCCTTCCCATTTGATGCATTGATTCATGGGAAGAGATGCAAAATGCTTTTAAAAATTTGTATATTGCTAGGATTGATCCAAGGTTTCTTTTGGTTGAGTTTGAAAACATCAAGAAGAACCTCGATGAGTGTGTTTAGGAATTCAATACATGACTCAACAAAACTATGATGTGGCTACCCAAAAACATTAGGTCTAATGATACATCATGCTTGATAAAGTATTGTGATGATTTTGACAAGAAGGCTGCATACTATTTGAGGGATAAAGCTCCCACTAACCTAGGGTTAGCATTAAATATGGCCATCCAAATTGAGAATAACATAAATGCTATGGGAAATCCCTTGAATAATAATTTTGATGTAAAATTGGTCAATCCAAAAAAGACACAATCTATAAAAATTGTCAATCTTGAAGAAATTATTAAAACATTGCCCTCTGTTGTCAAGCAAATGTCATACAAGTTGGTTAGAGATGAAAATGGGATCCCTCAAGCATCTATCAGTTAAGAGAGGGCTCTAAATTCAAATCTAGAAAAAAGAAGGCTTATTTTCCATAATTGAGATAATGATAGATGGAAGAGTCCTACATGTGAAGAGATAAAAGATAGGAATTAGAATAGAGGGGATGGAAAAGAAGTGCCTAATATATTAAATTCCAAAGTGAATGAGATGAATCATGACATTGATATTTATTGGTGTGACAAATTCTTCCTTATACACTCCCCATGTGATACAACTAAACCAATTGATTAATATGTGAATGAACTAGAGACTACATTATCTAATGATGAGATCTTGATGTTCAATTGTCAAAGCCCCTAAAGTGAGATGAATACCTCCATAGAATTGTTGAGTGCTACTAATGTTGATCAATTTTAGAGTGCAATTGAGAATTTAAGTGTCCCAACTCCTAAATTTGCTTATGATGTTAATATGGCACAAGCATATGAATTTTCCATTCATGATTTTAATTTCTTACACTCTATGATGATTAAGAAATATGATGGGGGAATTTCGTTAGTTGAGGATAGGAAGCTACTAATTAATAAAATAATTTCCTAAGAGGAGTATCACTTGAGAAGTAAATATTAGACTCTTCCTTAGGAAATTGCCCCTACAAATACAAAGGCATGGGATGATAAGAATACTATAGTAGTCCTTAAAGCTTCCAAAATAGTGCCCATTTCTCAATTTTATAAGTGTAGAGGTGCTCCAACTAATAATAGAGTACCCATATTGTCTAGTATCCCTAAGGGTGTAAATGATGCTAAAACTAATCCACCTCCAAAGGCTACTGATAAGAATGCAAATCCATCCCATCCTAAACCACTTTAGACATTAAGTGGCTATTTTCTAGTTGAAGGTGTTGTTACCCTTCCACCAAATACTCCTGTTCCTTAGTATATCATATGTGATATGGCCCAAGTGTAGAGCCAACTAAAAATCATGTGCCACTTGTTATATTATTAAGAATACCTAAAAATAGGAAGAGAAAATTCAATTACTTGGAATTTAGTGAAAGGCCAACTAAAAACAAAATTAAGTTGTCCCAAACACCCCCAAAAAGTGATGAAGAATCAAAAGAGGTTGTTGAACATGCTTCAGAGGTCTATTTGGGGACTACATTAGTGGAGAATAAACTAAATGTGGACCCATTTTATATAACCTTAATGATCAATGGTCTAATTGTTCACAATTATATGTTTGACTCTAGATCTTCTTGCAATGTGATGCCCTTGGGTGTCTTAAATGAAATCAGAGTTAAGATTATATTAGCTTTTGACAAGTGTTATGCCATGGACCCACGAGAGGTTCTAGTTGTGAGATAAGTCAATGGATTAGTTGTATAGTTGGTAGTGCATCCAAGAAAGTATTTGACTATGGATGTGGTATTTGTGGACTATCTACCTTAGTAGGGGATACTACTATCATGTAAATGGGTTGTTAGCATGGGTAGAAGTGTACAGATAGACTTATCTTATACCACTATTCCATTGGTAGGTAAGATGTTAAGATTTATAGAGATCCAAAGATGCTAAATG
This sequence comes from Torreya grandis, assembly GCA_037957365.1. Classification (NCBI taxonomy): domain Eukaryota; kingdom Viridiplantae; phylum Streptophyta; class Pinopsida; order Cupressales; family Taxaceae; genus Torreya; species Torreya grandis. The sequence goes on from JARHVA010002023.1 coordinate 1,544,065, forward strand.
TAATTGAAGATCTGAAATGTGATTTGAATGAAGTATTATACATAGATGTTGAATTGGGACACTTTATTGGGAATGTTGATACTAGTGAACAACCTACTATTCTTGATGTTGAACTTGATAGAGAAGGTGTAGTTTAGAGGATATGATTTAATGAGTCTTACTCCAATATTAAAAATGGAGATGGGGTTTTATTCTATGCCCCTAATGGTAAATGTTTCAATTTTTCTTTTCATATTTATTTTGAGTACACAAATAAAACTACTGAGTATGAGGCACTCTTGCTTGGTTTAAGGATTGCCCATGAATATAGAATTAAAATTTTGATTATCAAGGGAAATTTTGAGTTAGTGGTTAAGCAGATACATAATGCTTATGCCACCAAGAACAAAAATTTGAAATAATATTATAATTTTGTTTAGGATTTTCTTGAATTTTTTGATGCATTCAACATTTATTATCATGATAAAAATTTTAACAAAGAAGATGATAGACTTACAGGTTTAGGTGCTTTGTTTGATTTTACAAATATGACCCCTCATTATCGGTATCAAGTGAAGGTGCTTGTTAGGCTTTTAGTCCTAGACAATATAAACCATTAGTAGGTGTTTGATGATGATGATTAGATTAAGATGTTTTTAAATTGTGACACTAAGTTCTATGATCAAATCATAGACTTGGAATATATGGTTCAGGTTTGTGATGGGAAAGAAACCCTATTTGGGAAATACATTATTTAACTAAAGACAAACACACTCCCAAGGGGATTGGTAAGTTTAGAAATGTATTTTTATGGAGATGATAGAATCAAGTCAAGAGATTCATTTAGTACAAAAGATGTGATTGAGTGTAACCTGGGTTCTCATGAGAATCCAAGAAAGGTTTGGTTGGGTACTCACCTAATAGAAATTGAGAAGCAAGTTTACATACAAATACTTCAAAAGTACTAGGATTGTTTAGTATGGTCTTATTCTAAGCTAAAATCATATAGGGAAGACTTGTTTTAGCATGTCATCCCATTACTTCTTGATAGCAAGCCTTGCAGGCAGAAACATAGACCTATTAACCCCATATTGGCCACTAAGATGTGGGATGAGTTAAAAAAGCTAAGGGATGATGGTATCACTAAAACCATAAGGTATTCATCATAGGTTTATAATTTAGTCCCTATGTAAAATGAGAATGGTGACATCTTCTTGTGTGTGGATTTCTAAAATTTAAATAAAGATTCTTTGAAAGATAATTATCCCTTAATATGAACAACTTGTTGTAGAATGTTACAAGATCAGATATGTTGTCCACTTTAGATGGCTTCTCAAGATACAACCAGGTGTGGTAAAGGAATCTGAGAGACTTAAGATCACCTTCACAATACTTTAGGAAACATATGTATATATGAGTATGCCTTTTGGGTTGATGAATGTTGGTGAAACATTCCAACAAAATATGGATGTCACTTTTGTAGGGATAATTAACCAGTTCATAGTTGTGTATCAGGATGATATTATTGTATACTTCAAGACTAGAGAAGAACATTTGGAACATCTAGAGTAGGTGATAATTAGATACATGTAGTTTGGCATTTAACTTAATCCTAAGAAGTGCCACTTTGGAGTATAAAAGGTCAAGTTGCTAGGACATATATTATTTAAGGATGGTGTCATGATTGACCTTAAAAGGGTCAAAGCCATTAACAAAGTACCTATCCTATAGTCCAAGAAAATAATTTAGTATTTATTTGGACAAATTAAATTCTTAAGGAGGTTTTTGTCTAATTTTATAGAGATTAATTTGCCTATTATTTCCATGTTTAAGAAGGATAAAACCATCAAGTGTGAATAGAAGGTCATGTAAGCATTCAATGACATCAACGGAGTTTTAAAGTCTACCCCTATTTTAGCTAACCTTTATTACACAAATCCATTCTATATATTCTCTTTTACATCATACAATATTATTACTACCATTATATTTGAAAATAATGAAGATGGTCATAAATAACCTATAGTTTTCTTTAGCAAAGCTATGCAAGGTCCTGAACTGAACTATACCATCATGGGAAAGCAATATTTCACTCTCTTGAAAGTTATCAAGATGTTTAGGCCTTATATTTTGAGCTTGAATATGTTTGCTTATGTTTTGAACACCATGATGAAGGACATCTTGACTTAGACTAAAGTATCTAGCAAGAGGTGCAAGTGGGTCAACAAGTTATAAGAGTATGACATGGATATTCAAACTACTAAGTTAGTAAGAGGGATAGGTCTAACCAATCTTATGTATGAGACTAATTTATAATATATTGAGGTAAAAATATTATTCTTAATGTTGATGATTCTATTGACTCTTCAAGTCACCTTGATCCCTTGAGAAAGAGTTAGAACTCTCTACACAAAACTAACTTATGTATTGTTTTTCGATACAAGTTTTGCATGACTAAATCATGCTAATTTCTCTCTAAAACATGTATTAGGGTATTAAAATGTTAGGGGAACATAATGGTGATGGTGGTCATAGAAAATAATTCTTTAACATAAAGATATGCAGCCATGAAAACTACCCAGTACATAGATTTTATGTGTTTTTAGGTGCTAAATTAATGTGTGCAACACTTTTCAAACACCATTGTGAAGGGTCAAATGGAGTCCAATTGATTTAAAATTTAAAATTATGCTATAAAAATGTGAGGATAATATTCAAGTAAAATTTTATTATAAAATTCACTCCCACATGTGAAATACACAACTACAAAAATTGGCTTCTGAGATGATTTTGTACTTAGCCAATGTTTTGTGTTTCTAGTTTTCAAATGTGCATAGTGAGCACTTTTGAATCCCATTTACGTAGGATAAAATGAATTCTAAATTACATGAAAATTGACATAATTTTACCCTGATGTCATGATAAGGCAATACACTAAGTTTTCTAGCTAGTCTCTAGTGAAAAGTTATGATGGTGCGAAGTGACCTTTCTAGGAAGATTTATCACTCAGCCAACTTTTTACCAAAAAACACTTAGAGGGTAGATCCTAGGGTTTATTTTAATCATTTAAAAGAACTAAAACTACCATTCTGAATATATTTTCAATATGTTTCTATAAATATAAGATATGATGGGTTTTACTCATACTTTTGCTATAATTTTCCATTTTTCCATATTCTATAGGTGTTGATGTGATTATATGAATTTGTGTTGGTTTTTTAACCATATATTTTGATTTGTAGCTCCATTTTCAATACAATTTTTTGCATTGTAAATATAAATTATCCCTATTTACAATTATGTTGATTTAAAATTGGAAAAATGTATAACTAAAATGGTCAATGTTACAACTGGAGTGGTGTATTGATTTGATAAAGTCTATAAACTTCAATGCAAAGATGGATACTAAAACTAGGCATCACTTTCAAGGATGTAGATCATGGACATATCTTTGCTTTAATAATATATCTCATCTACTACACTGATAATTTATTAAATATTGTAACTACCCCAATAGTGGGTGAGAGTAAGTAATGACCATGAGCTCTCCAATTACCTATGTAAGTAGGAAAATTTATCATTGTAAAGGGGAAAATTTTTAGCACAAAATGCTACAAACATTTGACATCTAGGAATACCCCTATTGTTTAAACTTTGTACTTTAATGAAAATTGAGTTCACCTCTCTTCATTCTTGTTGTATTCTATGTTATTTGTATTTGTCGATCTTTGTTTATGGGTAATGTTCACCCCTCTCATTTATTTCCATTTACAACACCTTTTTACAAAAATTAGAACTCACTTACATGTGTAGACACCTAAAACTGGCCACCAATAACCTCCAATTTGGCTTTTGGCTAGTTTCCATCTAAAATGCATAATTTGGCCTAAAAGCACTAAAACATGTTAAATTATGTAAAACTAGCATATTCAAGTGCTAATTCTGGCTAGGGTATCCCTAAATAGGGCAATGAAATCTATGGGCTAGCTAACTTTGATCAATTTATTTTGAGTCAAAATGCCAAATTTGCACCTATATGCTCTAGAATACTCTTTCCTATCAAATATTTTACATAAGACTTGTGCTTTTGTTATTTGTTTTTGGAAACATCCTAAATGGGAATACACATCCAACACATCTGACAGTGATTCCTAATTCTAATCCAGTCAAATTTAGGACTAATAATAATGCATTATGATCAATTTGGCTAATTTATGCATAATATGCCTAATCATGTTTAAGAGCTAATTAACCCAAATTAAGGCCTAATAAAAAAATTCATGGAAACTTGTTGAGTAATTTGTTTTGAAAATGAATGTTAAATATCTACATCATCAAGTGACCTCATTTCTTGGGAAGATATCCCTAGGCCATAAATGCCACAAATAACAAGATTCATGCCCTCCATGCCTCATCAATGATTTCCATGATGCCTTCCATGACTCTTAATTGCTCCTTATTCCAATCCCATGATGAGGATAATTAAAAACTTAATTCTAAAAAATTAATTAATCCTTGACCACACATCTCAATCTTTAGATGGATGATTGAGGTTGATTCTAATCAAATCCAAAAATCTATAAATATGAGGCCTCACAACATCAATTCTAAGCTTTTTTTATGCAAAATTATAATGCCAAATTGTTTTCAAAATTTTCAATCAAATAGTGTTACCATGCCAAATTGATTCCTAGCCAAGCCAAGCCACAAGCCAAAGGTGCAAAGGAGAGATGGAGGTTGCCAAACTTCCATTGCTAAGGACTTCATAAGCACAAGTCGAGCAAGCCACTACTACAAAGGCATTTAGAGCATCCAAGGAAGGTGAAAGAACTCTTGTATTTAATTCCTTGATTTTTAGTCATGTTTGTCATTTGTTTTTGTTAACTAATCTCTCCCTAGTATTTAGGCCTAGATATGTTATGTTATTAGTGTGTTTATTTCATCTTGTTTTCATTTTGGAACTAACACCATACTAATCATCCTCTCTTGAGTCAAATTCCTAGATCACATTATGGCATGCTCGATGAGACTAAACACATCCTACGCCTAAAGGAGATCCTTTTTCAACCTTAAAAAACTTATTTGAGCTTTTAAAACTCTTGCAAATTGGTTTTCTAACTTTTTTTTCTATTTTTGGTTGCCATAGTTTTTACATAGTAACCAACATCAACAAAAATACTGACATCAATTACTTGGCTTAATCAACGTCAGTTATTAGAACTGACATCAATCAAAGCTCAGTTGGTCATAACTAATTTTGGTGGTATTAATCAACATCAGTCACTGTGTTTTTCAAAAAATATAGACATGAGACCTACTTTCCAAAAGCTTCATGTTTCAATTTCAAAAGGGCTTCAAAGCTAAAGGACATGCTAATAATTTTTCTATAGAATCAAGTTCAAAATTTGCTTAATACATGTTTAAATCACCTTTGCATGCTTAAAAATGGATTAGGAACCTTATTTTAGTGATTAATAAAGAATTTAAGTGTTTTTGGTGAATGTTTTCAAATTTTACAACTAAGACCAAGGGGTCAAATGAACACCACCAAAAATTTCATTTGGGTTTAAAATTGAACACACTTGTCAATTTTTGCTTGTGTTTTTACTCATTTTTTGCTATTTAATATTTAGAAGAAATAAGAAACTAAAGATAAATGGTCAGGGGTTTATACATACCCAGATTAAGTTGTGCACTGTATCCAGACATTGTAGAAGCTCCTCTTTGGCTGTGGAGAGATTAAGACTTAAATAGAAAAATGTTAGATAGATATATGGTGGGTTGCCAAGCACATGCTCGGTCCCAAAAGCGCAAAGACTTCCTTGAGGGATGACAGTCCACTTATTGATAAAAAGAGTGTCAGATAAAAGAAATGGTGAAAGACTAAGAAAGAGAAATAAAGATAATGCGTACCTATATTCTGCTATTGGTCTTCCACAGTCACCGACGTCGGTAGTCCTATCGGTTTCGGTTGGTCAAGGTTGCCGATGTTAGTTAGTCTACCGACGTCGGTAGGGGAAATGGTCGATGTCGGTCAGGGCAATGGCCTTGGATGGGTTTTGGACGGGTTTATGGTCGAGAGAGGGGTCTAGAAGGAGTCTGGCTTTGTGCAGGGTTGCAGGGAGACAAATAAGGTCCGTTGAAGGACAAAGGTAGATGATAGGTTGTCAAAAAGGGTCAAGATAAAAGGAAGGCTTTATAGCCTCTCCAGGAAGAAAGTTGGGTCTAGTTGAAGGTCAGGTCTGGTTTGGTAGTATTTAGAGATAGAAAATTGACTAAGTTATTCTAAATTACTGAAATGAAAGGGCAGAAGAAATACTTAGCTTTAGTGAGATGAAGAACTAAGATGTCGAACACTTATGCCTGTTATGGCTGATGTCCAGGTCTTCATGCAATGCTTCAGTCTAATTTGGAGTGACTAGTGTAGAGTCTTAATGGCCAAGGGAGCGTTAGTTGAAGTTTGATCCATGTTGATGTCTCAAAGTTTGAGAGGAAGAGAGAGAGAGAGCCAGATCTGAGAGAGAGAAGTTGATTTGAGAGTCCAAGAGCCAAGATTCATTTGAGAGTTTTTGGGGGCTGTTTAACATTAGACATCAATTTATGTAATCGACATCGGCTATCCCACTGGCATCAGCTGATAGTTAACTGATGTCAGTGGCTAAAGAATGGGTAACCAGGCTAACAAGCCCATTCTTCATCCACCAAGTGCACTTGTTGGTTGGGGAACGATCACATAACAAGGTTAATAAGCACGAGGGTTAGTTAGGGAATAAATAGGGAGTGAGAATAGGTTTTAGGTGAGTCATGGGGTGAGAAAAGGTCTTAGGGGTGAGGTGTCCAAGGTGAGGTGTCATAGGTGAGTTGTCCTAGGTGAGGTCATAATTTCAAATAAGTTGTTTATTTTAAATTAATAAAATGTGGGTTAGGACCAAGTGGAGTTGACACAATTTTGGTGTCTACATTTGCCCCTTTTTGTCTTGTTGGTTGTTCTTGATGAACTGCAAGACAAAAATGGGAGTAGGTTGCCCCAGGTATGGGATGAGGTCATTTTTGTCCTGTTGGTTGTTCTGATGAACTGCAAGACAAAAATAAGAATTATTGCCCCAGGTATGGGATGAGGTCATTTTTGTCCTATTGGTTATTCTGATGAACTACAAGACAAAAATAAGAGTTAGTTGCCCTAGGTATGGATGAGGTATTCCCCCTAAAAGTGGGAGTCAAGGGAAGGTAACTTGATGTTGGGTGCCGATTTGATAGGCAGTCGATGGATATGGTGAAGCTTGAGTGTGAACGTTGCAATAGTTGGGATTACATGTAAACCACTTCATGTGGTAGATAGGTCAAATTGTCATAGTCAAAGGTTGAGGAGTGCTAAAATCAAAGTAATCAATCCCCAACATTTAGTCGTAACTGATTGGGTTAAATGATCGAAGCTGTAGCTCCAATGGTCATCGTGTTCCAAGTATCCTCAGCTTAAGAAGTGCTCTTGGAAAACACAAAAATGTCACAAGTAGTGGGGATCAACTAGTGCGTGATCCAATACTTGTGAGGGTCGTAATATGAGGTGCACACAATTTTGCTATCTATTCGTGAGGTAGCATACATGTAATCAAAATAACTAAGGCAGAGTTGTCTCAAAAGTGGTCATGGTCAGAGGAGATAAGCATAATCTCCATAGTCATTGGTCAAGTTGGATTGAGATATAAGTGAGCTCAAAGGTTGCTTATTGTGGTTAGGGAGATGCATGTGATCTCTAGTGTGCCCCATGAGAAGTCGAAAGTGACTTCTACAGTATTAGGGCTGGTTGATTGGTCATGATTTGGTTAAAGGTTAGATGGTTGGTCCGTTAGGTAGATGGATGAATGAAATGTTCGTCGTCATTAAGGAGATGAATGGGGGAATGGCCGAGCTAACCTCAAAAGACTGAGTGCTACCAACATAGCCCTTGTTGTAAGGGGCATCAGACCAATGTAGTTCAGAAAAAGGGTCCAAGTGGGTGATAGTTGGTCAGGTTATAGATGTCAGCATTTCCCATATGTGTGATGGTACATGCTTGAAATGATGAAGATATGATGATGTTACAGCCTTTTCCATATTATGTGATGGTGTATTCTTTAACATTGGTAATGTGGTCTTTCATCCCTAGCAATTTTCCATATTAGTGATGGTGTATGCCAAAAAATGAAATGAGTATATTTATGCTTTAGTAAGGAATGGTTTATGATTGACATTAATTGTGTTGAGTTGATGGTTTCTATGTGTATTGTAGTCCATAAAAACTAGTGTAAATGATGATGTCATGTTAGAAAATGTTTGGGTTTGGTTTGATTTGGTTTGGTTGTATGTGACCAAAGTGTGTAAGTGAAAGGCGCATTGCTCTTTCATTGACAAGGTCCATAATGATAGCATAGCTAAGGTTTTTTGAAAACAAAATCCCCATTCATGCATTATGTCATTGACCATTGGTTTATGTTAGAGAAGTAGTCAAATCACTTGACATTAAGTGAGCTCAAAATCCCTTGAGTATGCTGGGGTGATAGGCGTGATTATGGGATATGTGAGGATGGGGTAACCCTTTTTGGCATGAACAATGTTGCCCCTTTTATAGGTGACCCTGAGAACGACTATAGGAAAGTCCATGATTTAATAGTTTGGCAGTCAACTTTTTTTTTTTTTAATGTGGGAAGTCTATTTGGGGATGTGTTATTCTGTTGTGGTCATGTTGTGCTGTGTATGGTACAAAAATGTGGGCATAGCCATCCTTCGAGGGAGTGGTCTATAATTTGCTTTGTATGTTTAGATGTCTGTGAATAGTTGTCCTTTAAGGGAGCAGTCTAGTTATTACAGTAATGATGCAACTGTCCTTTGAGGGAGCAGTCTGCATTTATAGTTTATGACCTATGAATGGGCATCCCAATTTTATTTTTATTTGGTTGACTAAACTTTTGGTCATGGACTTGACTATAAAGCTTTTAGGGTTCCCCTTTTATTAGGACAAATCATTCATGCTTGACAAAAGGGTTGACTAATGTTTGTAGGAAAAAGGGTTGAAAGGAGTAGGGATGACGGTGATGGGGGTGTTTCTCAAGGGATGAGCTTAAGTTAAACGTCAAGTGAATGATTACTTGACTAACAATAAGATCATCAAAGATGTAAGGCATTAAGGGGCTCAAGTTTTCACTGACCTTTGAAAGAAGATAGACTATAAGTGCATGATCCATGCTTGTGTTATGATGTAAGGGCTGAGTCAATTAGGAGCAAACTTGCCCTATTTGCTTCTTTCCATATTGGTCACATGTCAGTTTTCTTTAAGAATGAGATCTCTGATTTTGAAATTTTGCTCTTTTAGATTATTGTTGTAGGTAGATTTTGGTCGAGATTGGATGTGAAGTTGGTTAGTATGATGTTGGTTAGTATATTGTTGGCATTTGGTACAATGCCGAACATAGTTGTTGCAGTCTTGGTTAAGAGTGGGCCAATAATAGCCCAGGTCAAAGATGCGCTTCGCAAGTGAGTTACCATTGAAATGTCCCCCACAAATCCCATCATGGACTTGTTTGATGACATGAGATGTTTTAGTAGTTGTTAGGCATTGGAGAAGGAGGCTGTCGAGACCTCATTTGTAGAGAAGTCCCCCTAGCATGGTGTATCAAGCTATACTTTTGATAAAAGCCCATCATCCATTGCTAGAGAGGTTAGGAGGCATGATAAAATATGTCAAGTAGTCAACAAGTCATTTATACCAAACGTCATGTGGACTAGTGAGGTTAGGAGGAATTTCCCCCAGTGATGTTGGTCGAGACATGTCCAAGATAGAAATCTTGGGTTGTGTTGGTTGAGAAGTCTTGACAAATAATAGATATGTTAAAGGGGTGGAAGTTTGGTCTTTTCCTTTATTCTTCATAGTTTTGGGTCTGGTGACCACATTAACTGTGTTGATTTTGAATAAAGGCATGGAAGGTGGTAAAGGGACCAGAGTCTTGTATGGAGATCCTGATTTAGGTGAAGAGGTTCGAGAGGTATGTGATGATGTCGGTGGTTGGTCATAAAAGTGGTCAAAAGAAGCCTCAATGTGAGGGGTGTCCTTTTTTAGGTGTAAGTGAATGACAGCCTTAAGGGCACAATAATGCTCAGTATCATGTCCAAGTGTGCGATGATACCAATAGATTTGTGTGTCATCGAACCAAGATGGTTTTGATCTGAGAGGTTGGTATGGTTTAATAGGTGGAAGAGTTATGCTAGATGACTACAATAATCGACATAACATCAATGCATAAGAACCCCTTAATGGGCTGGCACTCTTTGTTGCAGTAGGTGTTGACAACTTCTTTTTATGAGTTGTTGAGGGAGTTTGTCATATCATCTTTTTGGTTGGTGGTGTGGCCACACGTGTAGATGACACTTTATTGATGAGAGGGGTTGGATTTGGGAGCACTCCTATTAAATTAGAAAGATGTGGACCCAAAATAGAGGGTAATGATGAAGGTGGGGGAGGAGTTCTCCAGCATGGTTTAGTGGCCTTCTTTGACATGATGCGAGGACCACTATTATGTGAGGTGAGGTTCAAATCTACCTTCACTTGTGGGTGAGTGAGGTTTGATTGAGGGCAAACACCAAGAGATTTAATCTATTTTGGCATAGTAGATGCCTGTGAGGGTTTGGGTGAAGTGATAAGTTCTTCTCTTAGCGGAGAAGGATTTGGAGATTTTGGCTCTTCACTTAGATAGAGCACAGGAATGGTCATAGCTTTTGTGTGTGGTCTAGGAGTGGGGGAAGTATGATCCTCCATTGATGATAAGAAGGATGAGGGTGAGACAGCTAGCGTTGGTGCCATCAAAACATCCTCCAATATGGGAGAGGTCAAAGTAGACTCTCCGACATGTGAAAGGGGGTGGATAGAGGATAAATAGGAGAAGAAGGCTCTTCTACCTATGGTGGACAAATAAGAGAAGAAGGCTCTTCTACCTGTGGTGGACAAATAGAAGAGAGCTCTTCTACCTACGGTGGACAAATAGGAGAAGAGAGCTCTTCTACCTGTGGTGGACAAATAGGAGAAGATAGTTCTTCTACTTGTGGTGGACAAATAGGAGAAGAGAGCTCTTCTACCTGTGGTGGACAAATAAGAGAAGAGAGATCTTTTACCTATGGTGGACAAATAGGAGAAGAGAGCTCTTCTACTTGTGGTAAACAAATAAGAGAAGAGAGCTCTTCTACCTGTGGTGGACAAATAGGAGAAGAGAGCTCTTCTACCTGTGGTGGATAAATAGGAGAAGAGAGCTCTTCTACCTATGGTGGACAAATAGGAGAAGAGAGCTCTTCTACTTGTGGTGGATGAATAGGAGAAGAGAGCTCTTTTAACTATGGTGGACAAATAGGAAAAGAGAGATCTTTTACCTATGGTGGACAAATAAGAGAAGAGAGCTCTTCTACCTATGGTGGACAAATAGGAGAAGAGAGCTCTTTTACCTGTGGTGGACAAATAAGTTGATTAACCTCTTCAGACTGTGGGAGAAGTTGGTTAAAAACCATGTCGACCATGCGTATATTACACTCTTAAAGGTCATCGGCTATGGTCTGAATATTATTTTGACTGGGGGGCTAGTTAGGGAATGGTTGTCTAAAGACATCCATGTTTTGGTTAGCCGGCGCATTTGGGTTATCCAAAATAAGATCCCCCTTGTCCAACATGTCTTGAATGATGTTCTTGAAGGTTTTGTAGTTGTCTGTGTCATGACCTTTGACACAGTGGTAGTGACAGAAGTCATTTTCCCTATACCATGTAGGGATGGCTTTTGAAGGGTCAAATTGAGGTGGTCAAATTTGAGGGAGATTGAGGACTCCCTGCTTGACTAATTTATCCAACATGGAAGCGTATGACTCTCTTATTAGAGCGTATTGACGCTGTATGTATCATTGTTGGAATTGTCTTGTGATATATTCTAATGTGGAAGGTTGAGACTGGTTAGTTGTGGTTGAAGATGATGGTCTAAGGACCACAACATTTGCTAATCCTTTGGACTTGGAGCTGGAAGAAGAAGGTTTGGATGAAGAAGGGTCATTGGATTTTGCGTTACTTTGTAATTTGACCTTGTCTTCTTTGACTACATAGAGTTCAAGCTTTTTGGCCATGGTGAAAGCTTCGTCAAATGTGCAAAATGTTTGAACCCACAAGGTGGATGAGATGTGCTTGGCACATGCTCTTGAAAAGAGCTCAATGAGCTCAGTTTGAGGTAATGAAAAGGAGAGTTAGTTAATCAAACCTCTCCAACAGGCAACGAAGTCAGCTATTGACTCATCATCGAATTGTTTAATAGAATATAGGTTTGTAATGGAGACCTTTTTGGTGATGTTAATTGAAAAGTGGTTAAGGAATAATTGAGTGAGTTGAGTGAAAGAAAAAAGAGAATGACTGGTAATGGATCTATATCAGTCAAGGGCGGTGCAATAAAGTGACATGGGGAACGTGCAAAGTAATAATGCATCATTGTGCGCTATGAGGTAACCAGCATGTCTAAATGCTCATAGATGTTGTTGTGGGTCCTCTTTACTCTAAACATGAGTAAATTTAGGGAGTTCCCACTAGTTAGGATATGGTCGAATAGGCACTAAAGGGTGAATAGGTTCATTGCATATTTGTTTGTATGAAAGAACATTGCTTGAACCAAAAAGAGATGTCTCGAGGTTAGACATCTTATCCATCAACATCCTAATTAGATCGGCTAATGGATTGGCAGGTGGAGCACCCCCCAAGTTATAAGGTACCTAGAAGGTGTGGAGGGGCATATGACATACTTGGTTGTGCTTGCATAGGTGAAAAATATTGGTAGTTCATCATAGGGACTGAGGTTGAGGTCAAGGGGGATTATGCCATGAAGCTAGAGGGCACAAATTAACTAGGTGCCACCAAAGGTGATTGAATATTGGTGACACTGGTTAAAGGGTAGGTGGTCACTCTTGTATTTGTGGGTGCAAGAGTGTGTGGGCTAGAGAAAACCAAGTTCTGAAAAGGTGTCGAACTTGATTGAATTGTTTGTGGTTGAGGGGGTATGAAAACCCCGATGGAGGTAGGTCCAGAAATGGAAGTGGAGGCCTAATTGTGGACATTGGTCATGGTCGGGTTAATGGTCAAGGTAATAGCCTGAGTTATTATGGGTTGGGTAGTGAAGGCTATTGAGACCATTGCTGCTTCAACCAAGGAAGTTGGCATCCCATAAATGGGATTACCTAAAGGGTCTCGTGTTTGGCTTCTCACGAGATAGTGTTGGAGAGCCTTGACATTATGGTCAAGGAATCTCTCAAAGTTTTAATCCCCTTCGAGAACAATTGGATGTTGGTCAGGGGTAGGCTGGACAGGAGTATGTTCAATGTTTAAAGTATGCTCCATTTGGGGACATGATATGAAAGGTGAAGGCGGAAGTGGTTGTTGCCTTGCATGGTCAATAAAGGATTTGGTTTGACTGTGTGTCAAATCCATCCAAGGTGAAAGGTGTCTAGGTTTCACAAACTATATATTTTAGTTTCAGAAAACCAAAAGGGGTGTTTTACAGCAAGAAAGTCAGGTTTTAAGCTTGCTATTTTGGAAAAAGTTTGTGGATAGTGATCGACGTCAGTTGAAAAACTGATGTTAGTTAAGATAGGTTGTCAACATCAGTGGAAAAACTGATGCCGGTGAGTAAAAGTTGCAGACGTCGGTTGAAAAACCGATGTCGGTGTTTGTGTGTTTCCAAAAACTCAAAAAATTAAAAGTTTTTGGAAGAAAAAGAAAGCTCTAAGTTGTTTAAGAACTCAAAATAATGCATCCTTACTAGCTCAAAAAACAAGATAAAAATAGCAAAAGTGATGAAGGGAAGCAACCTCTAATTGTTAAAGTCCTAACAATAAATTTTAGAGTTGTGGCAGCTTATGCCTTAGAAGAATATGTTTGGAAGTGGGCTTTTTAAAATGGGTCCTAAAAGAGGCAGTCTAAGGTTGGTTTCGGGTTAGTTTTGGTGCTCAAAAAGTCTATGTTAGGTTCTGTACATGGCTTGGTTCTAGGGGCTTGCTCCCCTCACTTCACGAGCCCAGAGCCAAGCTGGGTCGCTTAGCCAATATATACTTTGCCTAGAGTTTATACTCTGCCAGAGAACAGAATGGGTCCTCCTCTTGGTTGTGAAGTCCAAGTAGGATCACCGGGAAGGGTAAGGTATCTGCTAGGTGGTGAAATCCTAGTCGGGCCTTGTCTCAGGTATGTTATATGTTTAATTTGTGAATGTGGTCTGGATGTGTAACATATGTGCACTACCATTTATTCATAATGCGGCTAATTACTAGATGAGCTAAATATGCATTCAAGCAGGAGTGAAATGCATTTAATTTTTAACCAAAATTGAAATGTTTGTTCAGATGTAGACAAGTGGGAAAAGGTTTAAGAGCATGAATTTCACTACTCTAAGATACAAAAAGAAATGACAAGAAGAAAAAGAAAGAGGTTCTTTTTAACTTGTGCTTATGGTGTCTTTTCGAAAGAAAAAGAAAGAAGAGGAAGGATGCAAGAAGAAAGCTTTTCCCTAATGCAAATATATGAAAGTTTGCTTTTTTTAGAAGAAATAAACCCAAGGAAAATTCTAGGGTCCCACCAGGCATGCCAGAATGTTTCTACTCATTTTTTGCTATTTAATATTCAGAAGAAATAAGAAACTAAAGATAAATGGTCAGGGGTTTGTACGTACCCAGATTAAGTTGCGCACCATATCCAGACGTTGTAGGAGCTCCTCTTTGGCTATGAAGGATGACACCTATAGAGAGAATAAGACTTAAATAGAAAAATGTTAGATAGATATATGGTGGACTTCCAAACACATCCTCAGTCCCAGAAGTGTAAAGACTTCCTTAAGGGATGATAGTCCACTTATTGATAAAAATAGTGTCAGATAAAAGAAATGGTGAAAGACTAAGAAAGAGAAATAAAGATAATGCATACCTATATTTTGCTTTTGGTCTTCCACAGTCATTGACATTGGTAGTCCTGTCGGTGTCGGTTGGTCAAGGTTACCGACGTCGGTAGGGGAAATGGTCGATGTCAGTCAGGGCAATGGCCTTGGATGGGTTTTGGATGGGTTTGTGGTCGACAGAGGGGTCTGGAAGGAGTCTAGCTGTGTGCAAGGTTGTAGGGAGACAAATAAGGTCTGTTGAAGGATAAAGGTAGATGATAGGTTGTCAAAAAGGGTCAAGATAAAAGGAAGGCTTTATAGCCTCTCCAGGAAGAAAGCCAAGTCTGGTTGAAGGTTGGGTCTGGTCTGATAGTATTTAGAGATAACAAATTGACTAAGTTATTCTAAATTACTAAAATGAAAGGGTGAAAGAAATACTTAGCTCTGGTGAGATGAAGAACCAAGATGTCGAACACTTGTGCCTATTACAGCTAATGTCCAAGTCTCCGTGTAATGCTTCAGTCCAATCTGGAGTGACTAGTGTAGAGTCTCTATGGCCAAGGGAGACTTAGTTGAAGTCTAATCCCTGTTGATGTCTCAAAGTCTAAGAGGAAGAGAGAGAGAGCTAGATCTGAGAGAGAGAAAAGTCAATTCGAGAGTCTAAGAGCCAATATTCATCTAAGAGTTTTTAGGGGCCGTTCAACGTTAGACATCAGTTTATGTAACCGATGTCGGCTATCCCGCCGGCGTCAGCCGACAGTTGACTAATGCCAGTGGCTAAAGAATGGGTAAATGGGATAAGAAGCCCATTCTTCATCCACCAAGTGCACTTATTCATTGGGGAATGGTCAAATGATGGGATTAATAAGCACAAGGGTTAGTTAGGGAATAAATAGGGAGTGAGAATAGGTCTTAGGTGAGTCATGGGGTGAGAAAAGGTCTTAGGGGTGAGGTATCCTAGGTGAGGTGTCCTAGGTGAGGTGTCCTAGGTGAGTTGTCCTAGGTGAGTTGTCCTAGGTGAGGTCATAATTTAAAATAAGTTGTTTATTTTAAATTAATAAAGTGTGGGTTAGGACAAAGGGGAGTCGACACAATTTTGGTGTCTACATTTACCCCTTTTTGTCTTTTTGGTTGTTATTGATGAATTGCAAGACAAAAAAAGGAGTAGGTTTCCCCAAGTATGGGATGAGGTCATTTTTGTCCTGTTGGTTGTTCTGATGGACTGCAAGACAAAAATAAGAATTATTGCCCCAGGTATGGGATGAGGTCATTTTTGTCCTGTTGGTTATTCTGATGAACTGCAAGACAAAAATAAGAGTTAGTTGCCCTAGGTATGGATGAGGTATTCATATCTTCATCATTTAAAGCATGTACCATCACACATATGGGAAATGCTGACATCTATAACCTAACCAACTATCGACCACTTGGACCCTTTTTCTGAACTACATTTGTCTGATGCCCCTTACAATAGTGGCTATGTAGGCAGCACTCAGTCTTCTAAGGTTAGCTCAGCCATTCCCCCATTCATCTCCCTAATGATGATGGCCATTTCATTCATCCATCTACCTAATGGACCAACCATCTAACCATTAACCAAATCATGACCAATCAACTAGCCCTGACACTAAAAAAGTCACTTTCAACTTCTCATGGGGCACATTGGAGATCACATACATCTCCCTGACCACAACAAACAACATTTGAGCTCACTTATATCTCAATCTAACTTGACCAATGACTATGGATATTACGCCTATCTCCTCTGACCATGACCACTTTTGAGACAACTCTACCTTAGTTGTTTTGATTGCATGTATGCTACCTCATGAATTGATAACAAAATTGTGCACACCTCATATTACGACCCTCAAAAGTATTGGATTACGCTCCAGTTGATCCCCACTACTTGTGACATTTTCATGTTTTCCAAGAGCACTTCCTAAGCCCAAGATACTTGGAACATGATGACCATTGGAGATACAACTTCGATCATTTAACCCAATTAGTTACGACTAAATGCTGGGGATTGATTATTTCAATTTTAGCACTCCTCAACCTTTGACTGTGATAATTTGACCTATCTACCATGTGAAGTGGTGTACACATAATCCCAACTATTGAAGTGTTCACACTCAAACTTCACCATATCCATCAATTACATCAGGTTACCTTCCCTCGACTCCCACTTTGAGGGGGAATACCTCATCCATACCTAGGTCAACTAACTCTTATTTTTGTCTTGCAGTTCATCAGAACAACTAACAAGACAAAAATGACCTCATCCCATACCTGGGGCAACAATTCTTATTTTTGTCTTATAGTTCATCAGAACAACCAACAAGACAAAAATGACCTCATCCCATACCTAGGGCAACCTACTCCTATTTTTGTCTTGTAGTTCGTCAAGAACAACCAACAAGACAAAAAGGGGCAAATGTAGACACCAAAATTGTGTCGACTCCCCTTGGTCCTAACCCACACTTTATTAATTTAAAATAAACAACTTATTTTAAATTATGACCTCACCTAGGACAACTCACCTAGGACAACTCACCTAAGACACCTCACCTAGGACACCTCACCCTGGACACCTCACCCCTAAGACCTTTTCTCACCCCATGACTCACCTAAGACCTATTATCACTCCCTATTTATTCCCTAACTAACCCTCATGCTTATTAACCCCATCATTTGACCATTCCCCAACCAACAAGTGCACTTGGCGGATGAAGAACGGGCTTCTTAGCCCATTTACCCATTCTTTAGCTACCGACATTGGTCAACTATCAGCCGACACCGGTGGGATAGCCAATGTCAGTTACATGAACCAACGTCTAACGTTGAATGGCCCCCAAAATCTCTTAGATGAATCTTGGCTCTTGGACTCTCGAATCAACTTCTGTCTCTTAGATCTAGCTCTCTCTCTTCCTCTCAGACTCTGAGACATCAACATGGATTAGAGTTAAACTAACGCTCCCTTGGCCATAGAGACTCTACACCAGTCACTCCAGATTAGACTGAAGCATTGCATGAAGACCTGGACATCAGCCATAATAGGCACAAGTGTTTGACTTCTTGGTTCTTCATCTCACCAGAGTTAAGTATTTCTTCTACCCTTTCATTTTAGTAATTTAGAATAACTTAGTCAATTTGCTATCTCTAAATACTGCCAGACCAGACCCGACTTTCTTCCTAGAGAGGCTATAAATCCTTCTTTTTATCTTGACCCTTTTTGACAACCTATCATCTACCTTTGTCCTTCAGCAGACCTTATTTGTCTCCTTGTAACCCTGCACAGAGCTAGACTCCTTCTAGACCCCTCTATCGACCACAAACCCGTCCAAGGCCATTGCCCTGATCGGCATCAACCATTTCCCCTACTGACGTTGGTAGACTAACTGACATCGGCAACCTTGACCAACTGACGTCGACAGGACTACCAATGTCAGTGACTATGGAAGACCAAGAATAGAATATAGGTATGCATTATCTTTATTTCTCTTTCTTAGTCTTTCACCATTTCTTTTATTCGACACTCTTTTTATCAATAAGTGGACTGTCATCCCTCAAGGAAGTCTTTGCACTTCTGGGACCGAGCATGTGCTTCGCAGTCCACCATATATCTATCTAACATTTTTCTGTTTAAGTCTTATTCTCTCTAAAGATGTTGTCCTCCACAGCCAAAGAGGAGCTCCTACAACATCTGGATACGGTGTGCAACTTAATCTAGGTACATACAAACCCTTGACCATTTATCTTTAGTTTCTTATTTCTTTTGAATATTAAATAGCAAAAAATGAGTAGAAACAGCTTGCAATAGTTTTTTATATTAATCATTTTTGTCAAAAAGAGGTATGTTTCATGTATGCTCTTCTCTTTGTCCCCTATAGGGAACCATTATAATCAAAATCACCATTCCTATTATAAGTATCCTAGTCCAAGGCTTAGAAATAAAGTAATCTAAGGCACTCCCTAAAAATTCATCAAATTTTGGGTGACCTTGAAAATGACCCTATAGTCTTTCTACTTTCATGATTTTTTTATTTTAATGCATCTTGGCTTGCGAGGGGGATTTCATCACCTCTCAAAAGTTATTTAGGGAAGATTTAACCTAGGGTTCATCTCCCAACATTGATTTCATTTGACTCTTTTGGAGTTGCACATGGGACGTAGAGGCACTTTGGACATTGCACTACATTAAACAAATAACAGGATGTAGTG
This sequence comes from Torreya grandis, assembly GCA_037957365.1. NCBI lineage: Eukaryota > Viridiplantae > Streptophyta > Pinopsida > Cupressales > Taxaceae > Torreya > Torreya grandis. Next base: position 1,563,177 of record JARHVA010002023.1, read on the forward strand.
GTTTCAAAAAGGACTAGACCTTTTTACAACAAGCCAGGTGATATGGACCCAAAATAAATGCTTTTATTTTGAATTATTTGGCATGAAAGTCATTGTGTAATTTATTCCCTGAGATCGTTCATAAACTTGTTAGAATTTAGATAAATCCCCACTTGCCATGGAAGTATTATTGGTGCAAGGTGCACCTCAAGGTTCATGTCACAGTACTATCATTTGAGAGAAGGGGGGTGTAAAAACCCTATTATATAATGAGCATTTACTTTTGGATGAGCACTTAAAAAACCTCTCAAATGACATATATTGATGGATTCTAATAGTACCAAGCAACCTTATCAATTTAGGATTTAAAGGTGATTAATTAGTTTCTCTTGTCATATTTTAAAGTCTTGTTTAGAGTCAAAACTTGGTGTAAACAAATAAACCAAACCCAACACATAGTCAAAATTTTCCTTTAAACAAAGAAGCATTATGTTGCCTACATGAGATCATCCATTTGCCTTGTTCAAAGTTCATCAAAAGCTTGAGAGTCATATCATCCACTTTGGCACAGTTATGTTGCCCAATTGAGTCCAGACCTTTACCAAAGTTGTTTAAGTCCTTCACTTATAATTTGAATTTGAAATTACACCTTTAGAAGTTTATAGGGTTAATGTGTTATGTGGGTTTTCCATTTGCACTAAACTTGAGGGAACTTAGGTTTAATTTCCAATTTAGGTTGAAGGTCATTTTTGACTCATGATCATTATCATCACTTGATATACTTAAGCCATTTTGTGCTAAACACTTTCACTTTAAGTCTATGTACCATAATATTTTGAGTCATGAAAAGTAGTGTTATGCTGTCAAAATTATGTAAAAATGTCTTTGCCTTAGAGAGTCTTTGAAACAAACTTTTTTTATCATTGTTACACTACCCAAATTATTTTAAATGTTTTTTCATGGACCTTCTTACATAGAGTTATAAATTTGTTCCTACATATTCAGACCAATCCAAAGTGTACTTTTGATCCTTTATCTAAAACATAGTTATATTGTTTACCTTTGTCTAGCTTGTTTGTCAAAAATAACCAAGTTTGATACCATTATTTATGAGAAAATAAACTATTACTAAAGTGCCTTTTACTTCATACTTTATACCTAGTTGACCAAGTTCATGTTCAAGAATTGAATGTCTAGTGTTTTTTGGAAGTGTTTCAAATATATTAGATTAAAACTTTCATCTATTTTCAAAGTCTAGATTTTGATGCCATTTGGCCAAGAGTCCTAGCACATGCCTTGTTTGAGCCTAGATGACACTGCATTTGGCAAAAAGACCTAGTAATTTTTAATTTCCTAGATTATACTGATTTGAAACACTTCAGCTTTAGAGTTTGGCATTTCAAATTTTTGATCCATTTACTTTCTCATCTTTGTGTGAATAATGAAACATTAGATATTTTATGTTAGCTTGTTTCCTCACAAATCTTTACATAAACCTTTTGATCTTTTTGACAAACCTAGACCAAGTTGAAGGCATCATTTGTTTTAGATTATATTCTTTTTAGAGTTTGTAGAACTCTTTGACCTTTTATCACCAAACATTGACTATGGATCCCAACATGTATTCCTTCACTCGTAGTGGACTCATGTATAGTCTAGGGATTAGAAATGTAGTTATATAGGAAGAAATGGTGTAATACCCCTAAGCATATAACATTGCTTATGAGATGGATTCTTATCCCTCGTATAATACTCAATTAGGGGCATAAATCCAAGATCTATTGGCTAACTATTTAGTCAACACACCACCTTACACAAAATAGGACCAAGAATAAACTACACAATACTTAGATACAATACCCACGGTAGACAAGCCATTACTTTAATATCCATATTCTACTAATTCAGCTTCCACATATGATCCATTTTTGTTTGAGCAAGATTTGTTAGAGAACAAAGATGAGATTTTGGTTAGGGCCATAGAGGTAGGGGCTATGTTTTGAACAAATGCCCCCCATGAAAATCTAACAAGTCTAGTAAGAGTGCCCCATTATATCATTTATGATCAACATGCTTCTTCTAGAAATCCTATGGCTCTAGTCCAAAAAATATAAAAGACCCTAGTATATCCAATTAAGGCAAAAACATCATGGAAGATCACTTTAACCAAATGTAAACAACATACCAAACCTACCTAAATTTAGCACATGATTTTAATTAGATGAACATGGTAAGTAAGCCTCTCATTGACTTAGTTCTTTCAACAAGGGTGTTGATGGAATTAATGAAACAAGAAAATCCAAGTTTAGACCCATTTGTAAAAACTACTTCAATAGATAACTTGATACATATATCAATTATTAAAGAAGTGTCTTCGGCTTCTACACTGAATAGTGAGCCAAACATAGTAGACAATGTGAAAATAGTGTTCAATCTTGATCAAAGTGGTACTAACACAAAAAACTGCCAACAACATGTGCCTATAGCTAATCCCATGAGAAGATCATCATACCAAGGAATAGGAGTTTTTTTACCCTAGCCTGAACCAACTATTTCCTTGATTTTACAACCTACAGGATGAGATAATAAAACAATGGCTAATGTTACACCTCAATGATAGAATGTGATGAATCCTAGTCCTTCTCAACAAGTAATGAGTGGTATTCCACAATGTCAAACATAGTCTGGTGTATCAACATAATATAGGATGAGTACATTACCACCTCAACCAAGGGAAACTAATAGTCCTCCTTGCTAAGTAATGACAAACATACCTCTTCAACCAAAAAATAATATGCCAGTCCAAAACCAAGCAATGACTAGCTAGCAACATGTAAATATTGGTAGAAACATGTAAATATTGGTCAGTGATAGATGTCAAATATATAACATGATTTTATTTCTTCACAAGGATTCATGTAACAAGGAAGTCCCCATGTTTCTTAAGTACCTTCTAAACAACTATTAGTTCAAAATGTGCCACAAATCTAGAGATAGGGTCTCGGTTCATAAGTTCCCGCTCAATAACAAGGTTTGATTAGTCAGTAGTATTTCTATTTTCAACCACAACAGGCATAGTATAGTTATATCCCTTCATCCCAACCAAAAACTCCAAGTCAAACCTTTATCATCAACCCAAACCAGAATATCATGCAACCAAATGTGCAATTTCAAGTACATCCCAATCCATGTATGTGTAATCCTGGTCCATTCCCTAACCAAGCCAATGTACCCCAATAGGTTTTTCCATCATACCCTAGTCAAAGAATTTCACTTGTGACCTCCTAACCATCTATCTAAACTAATATTATCCCTCAAACCAATATCCCTTCTTGTTTCCTATCCTAAGAATTCCAACAGATGAAGGATGTAATTGTTACCATTTAGGTGGGGAAGCAGACTAAGAAGTTTAAATTGGATGACATGTGTTACTATCCATTCAACATAGAGTATTTATAGATACCATTTCCTCTAGGATATGAACCACCCAAATTTCATAAGTACATAGGGAAATGTGACCCTAAGGCCCATTTGACTAAATTCTTTATTGCATGTCAACCAGTGGCATATAGTGACATATACCTCTTGTTTTTGTTTCCAAGGAGATTGGATGGACAAGCCTTGGAGTGGTTTTTAAAGTTCTCTAAGAATTTAGTGACAATTTTTGATGATCTTTTTGATAAATTTATGTAGCACTTTTCTTATAATCTCGAGCATGAGATTTCATTAGTAGACCTGACACAAGTAAAGTAAAAAGTTGGGGAGAGTTTTGCAAGTATTTACAGTGATGAAGAGCCATTTTAATATATTTCACTCATAGTTTACCAGATAAAAAATTAGCTATTGTGTTTACTAAAAATTTGCATAGTGAGATAGACTATCATCTAGAACTGCAATGTTCATATACATTCAAAGAGATCATTGATAAAGGTTTGTTGATCAAGTGAGCACTCATCAGTAAAGGGGTCATCAAGCTTAATTAAAATAATCAAAATCAAGGTATCAATCATGGAAATTACCAACATCCCATCCAAGTGAAAGAATCACAACCAAAGTAGGCCAATAATCATGAAAGACTAAAGTAATTTAATCAAAATAGGAATGTTGTGGGAAATAGAGTGACTGAATCTAATCATGTCTAAACTATGCAGACATCATATGCACCACCTTTTCAACTTAATCCTAAATAGAAACCTCTCCAACCAATGTCACAAGTGTAAAAACCAAGACTTACACAACAAATACAACAGTCTTTACCATTACAAACCCCTCCTCCTAGGAGAACTGTGCCTACATATCTTGTCTTTAGTGATCTAAAGGAACCTATTAAATCTATATTTCACAAGATTTATATCACTAATTTTATTAGTTTTCCTATACCAAAGCATTATCTGTAAGGCATTCCTTACCCTGATTGGTATCATGAAAATGAATTTTGTGACTATCATCGGTTTAATGGGCATAATCTAAGAAGATGTGTCAAAATCAAGAATTTAATTGAAAATATGTTGGAGAATGGGGAGATAAGACTGGATAATGGTACTTCCAATTCCAATCAAACTCTTTAGATATATCAAAACCCCTTTCCCCAACATAACAGTCAACAACAATAGAATAATTAACAACAACAATGGCCAGTGTAGTAGCAGAATCAACAGTATCAAAACCAAAGGCTGAACTAGTAGAACCAATAAAATTAGCAGTAGAATCCACAATGACAAAATTATGGACAAAAACAAGGTTAGAATGGTAAAAACAAAAAAACCTACCTTGAAGTTTCACATGAATACAATAGGGTTGTAGGTCATATTGTAGGGGGTAGTGTTAATACCATCTTCATTAATCCTAGACCAAGCACTAATCAGCCTAGACCATTGTTAAACAAAAATATTTGGCTAAATCACATGGATAATCCTTCTTTGACTTGGGAATGTATACAATCAAACCAATAAATTGGGACTTCCCATTTTGGATCTTACAATGACAATTCATTCTTGCCACATGACCACATGCAAGTGCGCTAGCAATCAAGACTTGTCCTACCTAGTCCCACACCATTTTCAACATTGATTAATAATAATGGCCTAGTATTTAATCTTGATTGTGCAATCATAACTTAGAGGTTGAAGATTAGTATCCCAGGCCCATAACCATCTGTCACTTTGCCTATCATCCAACCAACCATTTAGCCTCAGAATAAACCATTCACTCCCAACTAAGTCAAGAAGTTTGATATTGTGGAATAATTATAGAAGACACCAACACAAATTTATATTTTAAATTTTTTGTAGATGTTAATAATCCACAAGACCATCTTGAATGATTTTTTGACCTAATCCACTATTGCTAGTGACATATCACCTGATAACTTTTAGGCTTTGATTGGACACCTATCTCCATCCCAACAAGTCATATTCAACCAAAGTGATATGTCTTCCCTTGGCTCACTCCATAATAACCTATTGTACATAGAATTTTGTATTAGATGGAATAAAGTGAAATGTGCCATTATCAACAATAGATATGGCCTCAACATAGTATCCCTCAAGCTCATCAAGCTTCTTGGGTACACGATGATAGATCTCTAGCTAGAAATAATAACTATAAAAGATTATGATAATTAGGCAAGAGAATCATAGGGCACCATTAGTTTACCAATTATAATTGGGAATTTGACCCATGATACACTTTTCCATGTGTTGGACCTTGAGTTATCATACAACATGCTTCTAGGCAGGCCTTGGTTACATGAGATTCATGTAGTCCCATCAACACTGACCAATGTATCAAGTTTTCCCACTCAGGGATGGAAGTGAATATTCTAAGAGATTTACATCTTTATGAACACTAAAATAATCTTGAGACCAAATTTTAAAGCTATAATTATTATTATGGTATGAATCCCAATTCTAAGTAGGATAAAGGAAAAGCTATAATTATTGATCCTTTATTAGATAATTGCATAGATTGTAATACCTTGGATTCCCATTCCCACATACCACCTCATGAATCTTTTATTCATTTCACCATTTTAGATAATGGACTGGGAGAATATCTGACCCATGACATGTTTCATATCACCAATCTTCCTTCAAATCCAAAAACCTTTGGGTGACCTAAAGTCATTCCACATATGCATTAACAAGAAAAGAATAAAGATAACGGACCTATCACCTTTGTACCAACATCTAGCCTAAGACCTGACCCTCTTTAAGGGAATGAATCATGGTTATACAATGATGACTAAGCTTATTGTTATAAAAATTCAAAGCATCCTATTCCCAATAAGATCATGGAGCATCACAACTATGAAGGAAGAAGCCTCAAACTGAATCAATAAGGAACCATCAAGTCGATTTCCATGACTAAGTATGAAAGAACTTATGGACTTGGATTTAAACCACCTGGGGGTGACCCCACATATTTTATTCAAACTCCATCACTAGTGACTAGTGATGATGATGATCATAGTGAAGCAGAGTCTGATCATAGCCTTACCTTTGATAACCTAGTTGAAACTAACTTGTTTGATAACAATGCCATTTGTACCCTTACCCAAGCTGTTCATCACAATCCATTACCATTATATTATCCTTAATTGATAGATTAGGACCAACAAGAATCTAGTCTTCTAATTGATGAGTTCTAGAATGATGAGGCATTTTGTGATTTCTTAGGACTTAAAGATAATGTTCCATTGGGAGATCACAAATTAGGATTTTTAATCACATTAGATCCTATAGCCTATTTTGTAAAGTGTGTCAACACCTTTAGCCAAAAATAAATAAATAAAACATTAAGATCCCAAAGTGAAAACCTCTTTGAGGCACTTTTTGACCAGGGAAAAAGTAAAGATAAAGGTCAGTCTAGTGATGAAAACCTATTTCAGGCACCACTAGATGGGGGTATTCATTCTTCTTTGAATTTAGACCAAGAGTCCACCAATGATGAACTTTTCTATGGATCTAAGTTTAGTTTTGAGAAATAATAAGTATTTGATCAAATTCTCCATGAATTTTTAACCATTTTTGTTACATGGCCAAATATCCCATTAGGAGACTCAGATTCATCATGCCTAGGAGAAGTTGAAGAGCAAGTCTTTACAGAGGACCCTGACATAGTCCAATAGTTCAAGTCACTACCTACTATCCTAGAAGATGGCTTAACCCTCCTAGTCAAAGCTACAATATAGGTAAACATTGAGACTCTATCAGACTTGAAATGGATAAAATTGGGTGCATCCCTCACTGAGGAGGAACATGACATTTTTATAGTTTTATTGAGAGAGTTTAAGGATATATTTGCATGGGCCTATTTTGACATGCCAAGATTAGACCCCAACTTGGTTTTTTACCACCTTGTGGTTAATCCTAATGCCAAATTGGTAAAACAAAAGCTACATAAGATGCATCCTTGCATTATTTTATTGGTAAAGAAAGAGCTGGAAAACTCTTAGAAGTAGGATGTATCTAATCTATTGACTACTTAGAATAGATCTATAATGTTGTACCTATTAGCAAAAAGCCTGAAAGAATCAAAATTTATAATGATTTTTGGTACATCAACAAAGATTGTCATAAAGATGATTTTCCCTTATCTAATATTGACATGATTATTGATTCCATGGTAGGTTATGAAATGATTTCACTCATGGATGGCTTTTTAGGATATAATTAGATCAGAATAACACTAGAAGATTAGCATAAAACAATGTTCACCATTCCACAGGGAACATTTTATTATTAGGTCATGCCATTTGGCCCTAAGAATGTAGGAGCTACATATCAAAGATCCATGACTGTCATATTCCATGATATGATGCATGATATTGTTAAAGACTATGCCGATGACATATTAGGAAAATCCAAGACTAGAGCCAACCATCCAACAGTCTTGTGTAAGATACTAGAAAGAATATGAGAGTATAAAGTCAGACTGAATCCAAATAAATGTGTGTTTGGTCTAAATTCAATCAAATTATTTGGTTTCATCATGTCTCATAGAGGTATTGAAGTTGATCTAGCTAAAGTCCATACTATAATCGAGATGTTACCACCAACCAATTTGAAGCAACTCCATAATTTGTAGGGTAAGATCTAGTCCATCTGATGCTTTATCTCTCAATTAGTGGACAAGTGCCATCCATTTACACATAGTTTGAAGAAAATATTTTCATTTCACTAGGATGATCACTGCCAAATAACTTTTTAGCAAATCAAGGACTATCTTGTTAATCCACCTATTTTATTACTTCCTATGCTAGGAAAGCCATTCTTGTTATACCTATTAGCTATTGATTATGCTTTGGGGGCACTCTTGACTCAACATGATGATAATGAAAAGGAACATGTTGTTTACTACCTAAGCTATACCTTAGTTCCATATGAACATAATTATGCACTTGTTGAAAAAGATTGTCTAGCCATAGTTTTTACAGTTTAGAAACTACACCATTACATGTTAAATGATAAAACCATGGTCATTTCAAAAGTAGATCTACTTAAGTATCTACTAGATAAAAAAAATTTACAAGGTAGAATGGCTAAATAGACCATGCTTATTAGTGAGTTTGACATAAAGTATGTTAATTAAAAAGCAATCAAAGGACAAGTTTTTGTAGATAAACTTGCTAAAGTACCTCTCATGGACACACAACCACTCAAGTTTCCATTTCTTGATGAATCCATCATGATCATTATTGATACACCCCTTGAGGTGTGGCCTTAAAATCTATATTTTGATGGATCATTCACTGTGCATGGATCAGGGGTAGGCCTATTATTTATTACACCACAGGAGTATCTAATACCTAAATCATTTAAAATCAGATTTCCTTGTATAAACAACATGGTTGAGTATGAAGCACTTATTGTAGGAATTTGATAAGTAGTGCATTGGAGTATATCTCATCTTCAAATTTATGGTGATTCTTAGTTAATCATCAATCAGATCATTAACCATTTTCAGACCAAAGATGACAAGTTAGTTCTATATAAAGTCGTGGTTGACACTCTTAAAAAGGAAATTACCAACATTCATTTTGAGCATATACTAAGGGCTAGTAACATAAATGTAGATGTTATGGTTACTATTGGTTCTCTAATTCAACAAATAGATAAAGCTAGAGAGTATCAATTCCTTATCGAGTATTTGTCATCATCAGCTCATGAACCTTCAACCATTGCCATGATTTATGATATTTTTGGTCCTAATTCTATCTAGTACTCAGACCTTTACAACTACCTTCATGACCAGGTTATGCCACCTAACCTATCTCAAAAATAAACCAAATCCTTCATTCATCATTCCACTTATTGTACTTTACTTAGATCTACCCTTTACCATTATAGTTTTGATGGAACTCTGCTCCATTGTTTAACTTCAGTAGAGTCTACATTACTGTTAAGAGAAGTTCACAAAGGAGTATGTGGATCCCATTCTAATAGGTCAGTCATATCCAAAAAGCTCTTACATACTGGTTATTATTGGCCCATAATGGATGTAGATGCCACTACATATGTAAAGAAATGTGACAAATGTCAATGGCATGCTAATTTGATTCATGCCCCAATAAAAACTCTAAAACCAATTTTGACACCATGGCCATTTTATACATGGGGACTTGACCTCATTGGGAAGATTAACCCCACTTCATCTAATGGTCATAAGTATATCCTTACAACCACTAAATATTTCACTAAGTGGTTTGAAGCTATACCCCTCACTTATGTGACTAGAAAACAATTTTCCAAATTCACCTTTAACCACCTCATCTACCACTATGGTATCCCCTCTAACATTCTACCCAATAATGGAATATCATTCATGAACAAAGATGTAGACTAGTTATGTACTAAATACAACATCACCCAACATTTTTCTATAGCATATTACACTCAAGGTAATGGATAGGATGAGGCATCCAACTAAACCATTGTCAATATTCTCAAAAAGATTGTCAATGATGTTAGTCATGATTGGCACCTCTAGATATTCCCTTCCCTTTGCGCATACCATACCAATCATTGTACCCCTATAAGAGCCAAACCATATTCACTTGTTTATGGTATTGAAGCCATTTTTCCCATTGAGGTCAAATTTCCTTCACTACGCATCTCTTTCAATCATGTTTAGGATGATCATGACTATCGAGTAGCTCACTTGTAAGAGCTAGACCTACTAGATGAGAAATGCACAGCCACCCTCAATAATCTTTAAGCATATCAAAATCAACTCAAAGGCCACTACAATCAATGTGTGAAGTATTGAACATTTGAACTTGGTGATCTTATTCTCAAAGAAAACTAAAAGAATACCATGATTGAGAAAAAACATAAAGGGAAATTAAAACAAAACTAGATAGGGCCTTTCATCATCACTATACATTATGGATCGAGAGCATATAGACTTGCCACACTAGATGGTGATGAACTTCCAGAGCCGATGAACATTATTCATCTCAAGTGATACTATGATTGAATGCTAAGTTGTATTATCTATAATGACCATTTTAGTTATTCATTTTGATCACTATTACTCTTTTTACACATACCATTATTATCCATCCTCTTTTCCATATTCACTTTCCATTTCTGCCTTATCGACCTAGCATTTTCTAAAGCCTAGCCTATTTGACCTTAGTTTGTGTCATTCATTACATAGTTTTAGAATCAATGTATCTAATAAATTTATTAGTTGGTTTAAGAACTTCAAATAGAGATCATATTTTGGGATAGTGTGATAGAAGTTTTGATAGTTTCATCTTTCATTTGTTAGTCTTTTCTTACCACCAGTCCTATTGTTAATTATAACCACCTTTGGGAAAATTATTATCATTGATATATGCCATTGTGTCCTAGTTATAAAAACCTATGGGAAAAATAAGGGAAATACTAAGCATTGATGTACCAACTTGCCACTTCCTATGCCATACTATGCCTTTTTACCAACTGTGCCTACTTTGTTTGAATTGGCTGCCACACTAGTCAAATTCCTCCACTATAAGGGTGGAATGACAATGGCTTGAAGTCTTACTTTGGGACTATGTAGGTAGTGCTAAATAATTTTTGAGGTTAGCTTAGTCACCCTTTTCATAACACTCACCATTTTGTGAGCAATCTAAGTGTTTCTATACGATTTTTGCTTTCACATTCAAAAAGAAAATGAGAAATTAAGAGAAATGGTCTAAGGCTTGTATGTACTTGGATGAAGTCTTGCACACCAAATTCAGACGATGGCAAGAACTCCTCTTTTGTTGTGGAGGATGACACTTGTAGAAGATAGAGACTAAAACACAATAGTTGTTAGATGAGGAGATGGTGGGCTGCCAAGCAAAAGCTTGATCCCAGGAGTACAAAGACTTCCTTGAGGGATGTCAACCCACTGATTGATAAAAATAATGTCTGATAAAAGGAAAAATGATAAAAGACTAAAATGATTAAAGACTAAAATAGAAATAGAAGCAAATGCTTACTTGAATGCTGCTGTCAGCCTGGTCACAGTCACCGATGTTGGTTAGTCTGCCGACATCGGTTGTAAATGTCTACCGACGTCGGTTAGTCTGCCGACGTCGGTGAAGGTAGTGGTCTTTGTGGTCGATGCCGGTCAGGGCAGTAGTCTTTGGATGAGATTTGGTTAGGTCTAGATGGGTTTATGGTCTATGGATGGGTCTAAGAAGGGCTCTGGGTCTAGTTGAATGCTCTGTGCAGGGTCTGGGCAGAGTTGCAGGGACAATGGACAGAGTGTATGTTTTGAAAAGGGGGATAGAGGTGGTAAGGATATGGGAGGGCCTCTCAGCCTTTCTAGGAGGGATTCAAGTCTGGTCTAGCTGATAGTCTGGTCTAGGGGGTGATATTACTTGGAAGCAATAACTGAAAACATAATGAAAACACAGACAAAATACTTACCTGTGGCTTGCAGAAGGAGTGTTGCTGGTGCTTGTCCTTGTTGTTGATGTAGAAGACTGATGCAGATGCCCTGTTGTTACTGTAGCTAGTGTAGAAGCCTTATGAGAGAGAGAGTGATAGGTCTAGTGGATTGAAGACTGGAAGATTGGCCGATTGTTGAAGGTCAAAAGGCGGATGATTGAAGGTCGAAGGAGCGGATTGAAAGATTGGAAAAATGGATCCTGCATTCGGGTCAAGAACACAGTTATGAAGGAAACCAACACTGGCAATATCATTGACGTCGGTCGATAGTTGACTAATGCTAATGGCTAGAAGGTAGGAAAAAGGCTAAAAATAGCCTTTTATCTATTTTCCCAACTACTGGGTCAGCGAGTCGGGGGAAGAAACAATCGAAGGTGGATTAATAGGCATGGGAAATGAGTGGGATAAGGGAAATGGGGTCTTAAATCATTTAAGACTTGGCAAGGGGAGAGAGAGAAGTATTAATTTAAAATAAGATAATTATTTTAAATTAATAAGACATATGTTAGACATGGTTAGAAGTGGAAAGGGACCAAGGGGACTAAGGGGGGGAGTCGACCAAGGGTTTAGACATGATTTCAGTGTCTACACTAAGTTTGAATTCTCTCACCATTTTTTGAGTAATCTAAGTTTGAATGCTCTCACCATTTTATAAGCAATCTAAGTTTGAATGCTCTCACCATTTTATGAGCAATCTATGTATGAACGCTCTCACCATTTTAAAAGATTGAACCATTTAGTGTGTCATCATTATCGATTGAGTTTTTATACTCCAAAAAACTTCTAAAAACATTTCAAAAAATCATTAGAAAAGAACAAAAATATTGACCACTTCTTTGCCTTAAGGATTCTGGGAACCCTTACTAAGTTACAAGAAAATCACTTGTCATTTAATTTCCCCATCATTTTTGGCCTTTTTCTCTCACTCTCTTACTCTCTTGCCATTTTGTAAGACTATTCCTATTGTTATATCACATTCATTATATTTGTTTTCATTAGTTATCACATTCTTCTCCTTCCTTAGGAGAACTACATTTGGCTTGAATTTTTTTATTGGATACTACATCTATGGAACTATGTAGGTAGCATCCACTTGCCTAGTGCATATGGAGACAGCTCAGCCACCCCTTTCCTTTTCTTCTATTCCCCCATTTAGTTTATTTTTTAAGTTGTCACCTATTTTTTAGGGGTAATGTTTGTAGGATTTTTATTGCATTGTATTAATTGTTTATTTTTACTTATTTTGTTATGTTTGTCTACCTATTTGTTTACTTTCAGCATTGTTTCCTTGATTTAGTTTATGTGTGTTCATTGGGTGATTCCTTGCCCACACTTATACTTGAATCTATCCATATTCATAGGTTTACATTACCATCATGGTTTCTATCATTAGTGCATTATTTTCTATTGTGTATTGGATTATGGGAGTTAGTCCTCATGTATATTTTGACCAAATATTTATGGTGTTATATCATAAAGCCTACCATCACATGCTACAACAAACCTCAGCTTCAAAAAGCCTATTCAACAATGATAACATCTCTTCAACACTAACATCTTGATTCACTCCCAATCATATCCCAAACAAAGTAATTAACCATGAAATAGTTTCAACCTTTATTAGTTTGGATGAGCATCTCCCTACTAGTAGGTTGTTCTAATTCATCATTACCCTCTATGTCATGTTATTATCATCCTCAACTAATTTTATCATGTTTTTCATAATCAAGGTCCAATGATTATAACTACCTATGGTAAAATCATTACACACCATCCCACCTACATTTCTTAATGATTATAACCACCTTTGGGAAAATCATTGTGTTGTCACCACTTTACTTTTTATGCCTATACAAGGGCATGCCATTATCTTATTTCACTATCCTAATTGGGGTAACTCCATATTCTCAATGATTATAACCACCTTTAGGTAAATCATAGTGTTATCATACCATGTTGCCACTATTAGGGTGCAATGCTTATATTGACTTTGGAAAAACCATTGTGTACCATCCCACTTGTATTCTCAATGATTTTTACTACTTTTTCAATATCATTGTCTTTTCACCCCACCATCTTTCCTTTTTTGGTCCCCTCATATTGCTTCTTTCTTTTCAAGGGACCGTTTGTCAATCCACTTGTGCCAACCATTCCCTTGAGGGGGCATCATATAGTTAGTTTATCATCATTACAGTTGTAGGCATACATGACCTTATCATTCTTTGAGAATACATTACTATACTTATATCCTGCAACACCTTCTAAAATAAGGGCAAACTATAAACACCTAAAACTGGCCACCAATAACCTCCAATAAAGTTTTTGGCTAGTTTTCATCTAAAATGCACAATTTGGCATAAAAGCACTAAAATATGTTAAATGATGTAAAACTAGCATATTTAAGTGCCAATTTGGGCTAGGGTATCCCTAAATGGGGCAATGCAATTTATGGGCCAACTAACTTTGATTAGTTCATTTTTAGTCAAAATGGCAAATTTGCACCTACATGCTCTAAAATGCTCTTTCCTATAAAATATTTTGCACAAGACTCATGCCTTTGTTATTTTTTTGGAAACATCCTAAATGGGAATATGCATCCAATGTATTTGATAGTGATTTTCAATTCTAATCTAGTCAAATTTAAGACCAATAACAAGGCATTCTAATTAATTTAGCTAATTTGTGTACAATGTGCCTAATCATGTTTAAGACATAATTAACCCAAATCAAGGCCTAATAAAAAATTCCATAGAAAATTGTTGAATAATTTATTTTAGAAATGAATGTTGAATATTTGCATCACCAAGTGATGTCATTTCTTAGGAAGACATCCCTAGGCCATAAATGCCATAAATATCATGGTTTATGCCCTCCATGCCTTATCAATGCCTTCCATGATGCCTTCCATGCCTCTTAATTACCCATTCTTCCAATACCATGATGAGGATAATTACAAACTTAATTCCAAAAATTTAATTAATCCTCAATCACAGATCTCAATCTTGATATAGATGGTTGAGGTTGATTATGATCAAATCCAAAAATCTATAAATAGGAGGCCTCACAACATCATTTCTAAGCTTTTTTGATGCAAATTTATAATCCCAAATCAGATCTAAAATCTTCAATCAAATAGTATTACCATTCCAAATTGATTCTAAGCCAAGCTAAGCCATAGGCCAAAAGTGCCAAGGAGAGATGGAGGTTACCAAGCTTCCATTGCCAAGGACTTCATGAGCATAAGCCAAGAAAGCCACTAATACAAAGGCATTTGGAGAATCTAAGGAAGGTGAAAGAACTCTTGTATTTTATTTCTTGATTTTTATCTGTGTTTGTCATTTATTTATTTTTAACTAAGCTCTCCCTAGTGTCTAGGCCTAGAGATGTTATGTTATTAGTGTGTTTATTTCATCTTGTTTTCATTTTGGAACTAACACCATACTAACCATCCTCTCTTGAGTCAAATTCCTAGATCACAATGGGTCATATTCTATGTGTACTCGAGTCTACATATTCATTATCTATGGATAACCTTCATCCCTCTCAATATTTCACTATGTTCCCATACCTCTATATGAAATACTTATGAATTTAGAGTATCCTTGGTGGAGTCTATGTTATATTATCTCATTCTCAAAAATTTGTAGTGTTTTCATTAAGGCAATAGGGGAACTCAATCTATTCTTGGTGCATCACCCTTTTTAGTTCATCACTCTCTTACCTTCTCTATCCCTTTTCCCTCTAAATCTTAGGTTTAGACTATTAGTAGATTTACCTTTCAGCTCTTTAGGCTTGCATGTTGGTCTTAGACTACGTGTGTTTAGAATAGAAGGGATCTAGCCTACTGTAGAGGTTAATCCTAAGGATTGAAAGCATCCCAAAACCTTGGGAATATTCTTGTTGTCTTACTAAACCAATCCTTCTAATACATTGGGGGAACTATTTAAGTAATAATAGTTTTTGGCACACCTAATGGGATATAGTTTGATGACCCTTACATCATCCATTAAAGAATTTTGGTGGGTTATTCAATGCATCTTTCCATTTAGGGACTCTTCTTCAACACCATAGTGACTCCAAAGAAAAAATTTACTAATTTAATCAGTCCAAGAAATTAAATTTTATCAAAGATTGGGATTTAGGTGATATTCTTCATCTTTTCCATTCTTTTGAATTAATTGAATCACCTAGTGACTCTTCTAGTATGCACTTCTTATTGAAAAGGTAGACCTAATTTATCTTTATTTGAATGCTTTAATATGTCAAGCTATCATAAAAAATATGCATTTTTCCCTCATCCTTGTCAAAATACATTTTCTATGCCTTCATACCATCCAGATCAGACTAAAAATACTATTACTTTTATCCCAAATAACCCTATCATAGCAGGATATCTTCATTTTCATAATAGTTGCATCCCTCCCACCATAGTTCAGCCTTCTTGGCAGCCTAATAATACTTATAATCATCCCCAAAAGAGCGTCAATAATATAAAACTTAATTTAAAATGACAACTTATGGAGATTGAAAGAGAGAAAGAGTATGGTAGGCAACAAGATCTTATTTATCATGTTTAAATTTATAAATAGGAGGTGATATGACAACATAGATATGAAGAAGAGTGGTTGTTTAAGTAGATCACAACTAAGGAAAAAAAAATGCACAAGTTTCTTGTATAGATAAAAGAAATTGGATCATAGCCAAATGTAGACACCTAAATAGTGTCTAACCCTTGGTCACTTTCTCCCTTAGTCCATTCCTAACCCATTCCTAACAATTACTAATTTAAAATAATTAACTTATTTTGAATTAACCCCCCTCCTTGGACACATCACCCATGACACCTCGCCTAGGACACCTCGCCTTGGACTAATTCCCATCCTATGACTCACCCAAGACCAATTCTTACTCTCTCTAACCACCTAACAAACTCTCATGCGTATTTAGCACAATCCTCGACATTCTCCAATGGATAGGGCACTTGGCAGATGAAAAATAGGCTTAGTGGCTCTTTTTGCCCATTTTAACCCCACCGACATCGATCGAGTGTCAGCCGACACCGGCAAAATCGCCGATGTCGGTTATACTTAACCAATTCTTCTGACTCCTTGGAGATCCTGAATCAGAAATCAGTGAATCTCTAGAAGCAACTGACGAATCCTTCAATCTTGAGTCTTCGACCATCTGTCAATCTATAAAATCTCTCAATCAAGCTTCTCACTCTCTCCCTCAGGTGCAGCAACAACTTCAAGGTTCTCCATTAATAACAGGTTCTCCACGCAGGCTACATCAACAACAGGTATGGGAATCATCAGTAGCACACCTTCCACAAGGCACATGTAAGTATACTATCTGTGTTTTTATTCTCTTTTCAGTTATTGCTTTCAAACAATATCTCCCTAGACGAGACTATTAACCAAGCCACACCCAAATCTTGACTTATCCACTTCCCTATTTCCTCTGTCCTTTATCGGACCATACATTTTGCCCATTTAACCAGACTCTCAGACTCAGACCCCAGACCATTCAACCAAGCCCAAAAACTTTGTCTCAAGACTGTCAACAAACCTAGACCCTTCCTTGGCCTTGTCCACAGACCAAAACCCTGACCAGACTCTGTCCACAGACCACAGACCTGCTCAGACCCCATCTAAGTTAATTTCCCTGACCGACGTTGGTCACTACCCCAACCGACATCGGCAAATTAACTGACGTCGGCACCTTGACCAACCAACGCCGACGACTGTGATCATTTCGACAGCTTCTTTCAAGTAAGTCTTTGCTTCCCTTTTTCATTCCAATTCTTTATCATTTCAGTTCTTCATCATTCAGCTATTTATCAGACACTTCTTTTCATTGATTAGTGGGTTTATATCTCTTAAGGAAGTTTTCATACTTCTGGGATCAAGCTTTTGCTTGACAACCCACCATCTGTCCATTTAACACCTTCTTTTGTCCAAGCTTCTTTTCTTTGCAGGTGTCATTCCTCCACAGCCAAAGAGGAGTACTCATAGCGTCTGGATTACGGTGCGTAGACTTTATCCAGGTACACATCAAGCCTTGACCATTTCTTCTTAAGTTTCTTAATTCTTCATTGAATCTGAAAGCAAAATTTGAATAGAAACATTCTGGCACGCCCGGTGGGACCCCTTTAGGGCCTTCCTTGGGTTCCCTTTCTTCTTTGTTCATTTAGTTGCATTAGGCTTCTTAACCTTCACCTCTTTTTTCTTTTCTTAAAAAATCATAAGCAGGAAATAAAGAGAACTTTTTCTTTCTTTTTCTTGCATTTCTAGACTAGTAAGAAAATCATTTTTCTTCAACCCTTTCTCCAACTTGTCTTCATTCCAATTTAATATTTTGATTTTGGGACTTTAAAACTTACTGCATTCCATTTCTTGCTTTCTTGCATCTTTCTAATCCACACTTAGTAATTAGTAAAACACATATTGAATAAATCATAGATCACTTGATGTTACACAACCAGACCACGTGCACTCAATTAAACATAAAACTCACTTGAGACAAGGCCCGACTGGGATTTCATCACCTAACGGATACCTTACCCAACTTGGCAATCCTACTTGGATTTCACCACCAAGGGGAAAGCCAACTCTGTTCTCTGGTAGAGTCTAAACTATAGTGAAAGTATATTCTGGCTAAGCGAGACCAGCTAACAACTGGAATCGTGAAGTGAGGGGAGCTTGCTCCTTAGCACCAGGCCTGTACGAAAGCTAATACAGACTTTTGAGCACCTTAACATACCTGAAACCATCTTTAGCTTACCTATTCTAGGACCCTTCTTACAGCCAATTTCCTCAAACATCACATTAAGGCATAAGCCACATGATTTTAATAAAATTGTTTCTAGGGATTTAACGCTAGGATATGTCTGTCATCATCATATTTTCTATTTTTATCTATCTTTTTTGAGCTGGTAACGATGTCTTCTCCATTTCCAAAAACTTTTTTTCTGAGTTTCTGGAAAACATAGAAATTGACATCGGTTCTACAACTGACGTCGGCAACTTTTCTGTACCGGCATCGATCATCTGACCGACATCGGTAGCCTTCTTCACCAACATCGATTTTTATATCAACGTCGGTCTCTGTCTATTTTCTTTTTTCCAAAAATAGAAAGCTTAAAATCCAACTTTCTGCCTGTTTAAACATTCATTCTGGTTTTTTGAGACTGACAGAACACAATTTTATACAACCTGACCCTTTCTTGCCTTGAATGGTTTTGACACGCAGTCAAACCAAGGCCCTTCTTGACCACGCTAGTCAACAACCGCTTCCACCTTCACCATCTATAACCAGTCCTATAATGGAGTTTAACTTGGAGACTGAAAGAACTCCCACTCGCCCAACCCCACCTCAAACTCTTATCATCCCAGAATGGGACCAAGATTTCGCACGATTCTTGGACCTTAACGTCAAAGCCTTACAACACTATCTCATGAATAGCCAAACGCGAGACTCCCTAGGCAACCCAATCTATGGGATGCCGACTTCTTTAGTTGACACAAGAATCACATCAACAACCCCTAGAATTCAACCATTAGACAACACCTCCACCAATAACCCAACCATGTCTTACCTTCAAAACGTAGTCTCTCCATCTAAACCTACCTCCATGGGGGTTTCAGTACTCCCTCAACCTCAAGTCACTCAACCAAACCCCACACCTTTCCAAAACCTACTAGTCTCTATTCCCCCTACTCTTGCACCTATCAACACAAGAGTAACCGTTTACCCGTCAACAAGCGTAGCCACTCCTCAACCATCCTTGACAGCCCCTATCCAACTTGTGCCTACCAACCCCGTAACACAAGTGCCCTTGGCTCCAACTTTCGCTCTAATAACTAGCTATCCATATGTTGCGTCTATGCAACCATCCATGTCATACGCCCCTCCCAATATCTTTCAAGCACCTTATAATCTAGGGGGCGCTCCACCCACCAATCCGTCAGCAGATATCATCAAAATGCTGATGGATAAGATGTCTAGCTTAGAGACCTTTGTTTTCGGCTCATGCAATGCTCTCTCATATGAGCAAATTTGCAATGAGCCTATTCATCCTTCCGTTCTAATTAGACCATACCCCAACCAGTGGGAGCTTCCCAAATTTTCTCGCTTTCAAAGCAAGGAAGACCCACAGCAACACTTACGAGCATTTAGACATGCCTGTTACCTTATTGCCCATGACGACGCTTTGCTCTTGCACACATTTCCTATGTCCCTTTCTGACGCTACGCTTGACTGGTACAGCTCCATTGCCAGCCATTCCCTCTTCACATTTACACAGCTAGCCCAACTCTTTCTTGACCACTTCTCCATTAACATCACCAAGAAGGTCTCGATCACAGACCTTTACACTATCCACCAATTCAAGGATGAATCAATAGCTGACTTTGTTGCTTGCTGGAGAGGCCTTATCAATTAACTCTCTTTTTCCTTATCATAACCTGAACTTATTAAACTATTCTCCCGAGCTTGCGCCAAACACATTTCTTCCACTTTAAGGGTTCAGACCTTTCATACCTTCGACAAAGCCTTCACGATGGCCCGTAAACTTGAATTACATGCCATCGAGGAGAATAAAGTCAAGTTGCAGAGCAAAAACCCCAACTCTAAGACTAATGACTCTTCTTCTTCTAAACCTTCATCATCAAATCCTAAGTCTAAAGTTTTAGCTAACGCTGTGGTCGTTACACCTTCGTCCTCTTCATCCAATCAACCTGAGCCATCCACATCTCAGAGCGCCACCTGTCAATTCCAGCAGAGATATGTACAAAGATAGTATACTCCTCTTGGAGAATCTTACGCGTCTATACTGGAAAAACTTGTTAAACAGGGGATTATCAACCTTCCCCAGATTCGACCACCACCATAATTTGATCCCTCACGTGCCATCCCTGTGTGGTATAGGGAAAATGACTTCTGTAATTTCCATTGTGTCAAAGGTCATGACACAAGAAACTGTAAAACCTTCAAAAATATAATCCAGGACATGCTTGAAAAGGGAGAGCTCATTCTAGATAATCCCAATGCACCTCTAAACTAGGGCATCAACATATTCAAGCAACCATTCCCCAACCATCCACCGACCCAAAATAATGTCCAGACCTTGATTGACAACACGCATGAACATGATATTTGAAGGCTCAATACGGTCTCGCCCTTCATCCCCAACCAACCTCAAGAGGTTAACCCATCTACCAGTCAATCACATGTGGATGAACCTCTTTCTCCGGTTAGTTCTCCATCAACTTCTCTCATCTTAGAGGATGCCTCAACCTTATCGGCACCACCGGTCTCACCATCCTCCTTTCTTCTGCCTATGGAGGACCTGACCTTACCCACTCCTCGACCGCAAGTGGAGGGCACCATAATCCCTACTCTTTACCCGCTTGAGGAGTCACACTCTCCAGTTCCTTCTCCACCAAGAGAAGAACTTGATTCCCCATCTTCCTCAACCAACGACAATCCAGCTATAACTCCCACGCACCTTGGGTTTGAAACTACTGCCACACCTAACACATCTTCTCAAGAATACAAACCCCATCCAACATCCTTTTAACCATTTTTGCGACTAGTGGAGAAATTAGAACTTCTCCCTTCAAGGAAAGTGGAGCATCGAGGATTGTGGGAACATCTTAAAGTTCTTCAACATTCTCGTGCCCTTTCATCTCATGCTGCCAATCCTCCCAAGGCAGAATCGCCCCAGACTCCAAATAAAGACCAAACCCCCATTTCTAAACCTGCATCTACCCAATCTAAACTGATCAAGTCACTTGGCATTCACCCTCTCTCTACCCTTACTCACCCACAAGTGAAGGTGGACTTGGACCAAACCTCGACCAAAAGTAGTCTTCCAACCAAGTCAAAGAAGACTGCCAGACCACAAAAGCGAACCCCTCCTCCACCGTCAACTTTACCCTCCATCTTAGGTCCTCGTCCTTCTACCCTAATCGGTGTCCTTCCTACTCTGACCATTAACCAAAACATATTACCTCCATTACTTCCTTTGCCAACCACAAGTCAACCCCCTCTCAAAAATTTGGCACCTCTCACAAAGAAAGTGCCGTCTTCACCTGTCACCGCACCACCAACCCAAAAGGTGGTACGAAAACCTTCTTCAACATCCCCCAAGTAGAAGTCACCAGCACATCATACATCAACAAGCACGGACCCCTTAGTAGGTTTGTATGCTTTAATATTACACCAACTTTTGTAGACTTCTAGCATTATCCTTCCTTCCATCAAGCCATTCCAACCCCTCGGGTCAAAACTGTCTTGGTTCGATGATACAAAGGTTTGTTTATACCATCACATGCCAGGACATGATACCAAGACTTGCTGTGCCCTCAAGGCAGTCGTTCACCACTATATGGAGAAAGACACTCTTCTCCTTGAGGACACTCTTGACCAACCCTCGACACCTTCCCATCCAACCTCTTCAACCATATCAACATCTCACCAACAAACCATAACCCCTTCTTCACCTACTATATTTGAAATCAATGCTATCCATATAACCACTAGGTCACAAAAGGACAAGGCAAAAGAAAATTTGCTATTCCTTGGACCTATCCTTTTGTCCAGGCACCTCAACCACCGAAACCCAAGATTTCCATCTTAGGTGTGTCCCAACCCACTTCTTCAGAGGCAATCACAGAATCTATGATAAAATAACTTCATCAAATGCCTATGAAGATGACCCTATATGACCTTATCCAAAGCTCCCCCTAGCATTGCCAGGCTCTAATCAAAGCCCTATAGGCAGCAAAAGTCCAACCTGAAGACCCTCAACCACTTGCTGCCTTAGTCCATTCTTTATCCCCTGTCGCCTCCATCACTTTCAGTAATTCTGAGATTCCTACCTCTACCGTGGAAGATCAGGATGCTGCCCTTTTCATCACAGCCTGCATTGATCGAACCCGTATTAAATGATTTATGATCGACGGGGGTACCAACATTAATATCATTTCCTCCCACGCCTTTGATCAATTGGCCCTTCCCAAGAATTGCGTATCGAAAACTGACACAATCCTTAGATCCTTTAATGACACCACCGCTAACACTATTGGCACTATTATCCTACATATCCGCATTGGTCCATGCACAATTCCAGAGCTCTTCTACATCATTGAGGGAGAATTCCAATATAACATGCTATAAGGGTGACCCTGGATCTGTGCCATGGCTTGCATCCCTTCAACACTTCACCATTGTGTCAAATTTGAACACGACAAACAAGTCCATGTCATTCCTACCGACCCATCCCCTTTTAAGACCTGTAACATGACCTATATCCCAAATGACGTTCTTATCCTGCTCAAGGCATCAACCCAAACATCATCTCCATCTGTAGAAGCATCAACTAGTACACAAATAACAGTTGCCACCACATCATCATCTTCTCAATTAACAACCAAGGACCCCATGGATGACATCTTCCAAAGACTTTCACTAGGGGAATATCACCTACTTACCCTAGACATGTTCCAGACTCCTCAAGAGTATGGACAGCTTCATCAAAACCCAAACTATGACTATCAGATCGGAATGGTCATTCCTTATGGTCCTCCTAGCCTTCGAACCAATCTCGTTTATGGAGGGCCTAGATCAAGCTCCTACTGAATCAAATCCTTCTTCCTCACCTCAAATATTCACATCCAATTTCTCCTTTCTTAGTAACCCCACCTTTGCACATACCTACCTTTATAAGTGTGCATGGAAGGGTTTTGGCTTTGGACATTACGAACAAGGCTCTCATCAGCCTATTGAAACACCCAATGACGATAATGCTAAGAAACGATATGGACTAGGTTTCCAAGAACCCACTGAGGCTTCCACAAACCTTTCCCCCAAACTAACCATCGACCAATTTCTTCTAGACTCGCCTATTCTTCCATCCTCACCTACGGAGTCGGTGGTTTCCATCCCTCCTAGTTTTTTTTTTACATAAACACCATCCGCTTGGAACCCCTAACCTATCAACTCAATGGGGTTCCCAAGTCTCTCCCTCTCATTTATCTTAGCATGATAGATGATGAATCAACAACCATCAACATAGTCCACTGCATAGACGATGATGCCATTCTTACCTATATGGGTGCCAATGATTCTTTCATTCAGCGCTCCCTCCCTTCTGAAACATAGGTTATGTTAAATGAATCAATCATTGACATTTACCTTTCATCCTCTGATGTTCCTCAAGTCTTAAAGATTGGTCAATCTTTAGACACCCAGGAGCAGATCGACTATACCACATTTCTCTTAGACAATTGCAAAGCCTTTGCCTGGACCTATGCCGACATGCCTAGCATCGACCCTAACATTGCCACTCATAACATTGTCACAAACCTAGAGGCTAAGCCTATTAGGCAAAAGCTTCACAAAATGCATCCTCGTGTTGCACTTCTTGTCAAAGAAGAGCTTCAGCACCTTCTTTCAGTCTCCTTCATCCAACCCATCGATTATCTGCAGTGGGTCTCTAACATTGTTCCTGTCAC
This sequence comes from Torreya grandis, assembly GCA_037957365.1. Lineage (NCBI taxonomy): Eukaryota > Viridiplantae > Streptophyta > Pinopsida > Cupressales > Taxaceae > Torreya > Torreya grandis. Next base: position 1,587,601 of record JARHVA010002023.1, read on the forward strand.
CAAGGCAACTGGGGGATCCATATCTACACAGACTATCGTGACCTTAACTTAGCTTGTCCCAAAGATGACTTTCCTCTTCCAAACATTGACCAACTTGATCTTACGGCTGGCCATGAGATGTTATCACTCATGGATGGATTTTCAGGATATAACCAAATCCTGATTGCACCGAAAGATTAGCACAAAACCACCTTCATTACACCATGGGGAACTTTCTGCTATCGAGTCATGCCTTTTGGTCTAAAAAATGTAGGTGCCACATATCAGCGTGCCATGACTTACATCTTTCATGATCTCCTCCATAAAATCATGGAGGACTATATCGATGACCTGCTTGGCAAGTCTAAGCTTCGTCGTGACCATTTGACTATCCTCAGAATCATCTTCTCTCGCCTTCTTCAATACCAAGTCCGTCTTAACCCCAAGAAATGTGTCTTTGGGGTCCTCTCAGGAAAGCTCCTAGGATTCATTGTCTCTTTTCGTGGCATCGAGATAGATCCTGCCAAAATCTATGCTATCCTCAAAAATGCCACCTCCAACTAATCTCAAGCAACTTTGTAGTCTACAAGGAAAGCTCCAATCCATCCGCCACTTCATTTCGTAGCTTTCTAACCGTTGCCAGCCCTTTTATCACCTCCTCAAGAAGGACGTCTCCTTTAAATGGGATAAAGATTGCCAAGAGGCTTTTAATGCCCTCAAACGCTATTTGGTCTCTCCACCAGTCCTTATTCCACCAAAAGATGACCAACCCTTCTACCTCTACATCTCAGCAACCAATCATTCGTTAGGTGCCATGATCGCGCATCGAGATGAGCAACACTGTGAGCAAGCAGTCTATTATATAAGCTGAACACTTGTTGACTATGAAACTCGGTATACTCATACCGAGAAACTCTATTTGGCAATAGTCTTTGCCACTACCAAGCTCTGTCACTATCTTCTCAATCACAAAACCTTTGTCATCACCCACACTGATCCCCTCAAATACATGCATTCCAAACCATATCAAAACCAGTGTATGGCTCGTTGGCTCATGCTTCTTGCCAAATTTGACTTAGAATTTGTCCAACAAAAATCTATCAAAGGGTAAACAATCACTGACCAACTAGCGGATGCCCCTCTCCTCGACAATCAACCTTCTCAGTGCGAGTTTCTCGATGAATCTATCGCTACTCTCTTGACTGATGACACATTCTACCAAATGACGATGTTTTTTGATGGTTCTAAATGCCAACTCGGTGGGGGTGTGGGGGTCATCCTCATTCCATATGAAGGTGAACCCATGCCCCTGTCTTTTAAACTTGACTTTGAATGTACCAATAATATGGCCGAATATGAAGCCTTAATTTTGGGACTTCAAACTGCTCTTTCTTTAAACATCAAGTCCATCAACATTTTTGATGACTCGCAACTTGTCGTCAATCAAATCAATGGTTCATATCTTTGTAAAAATGAAATTTTACAAAGGTACAAGCACCGTGTTGACACTCTTCTAGCATCTTTTGACCATCATTTATTGCAGACTATTCCTCGATCGACGAATAAGTTTGCTGACACCATGGCTTCCCTTGCCTCGCATATTCCTTCTTCATCATCATCCTCATCAAGAATTTATGTCATGGTATATCGTGTGCCATTGCCTTCATACATTTCCACTGACATCAATCTCGTCCACACAATAGACTCTAGTTCACAAGATGTATGGTATAAACAACTTGAGGACTACTTGACTCATTCTCTCATTCCTCTCAACCTCTCTAACAATGCGCGGTGGGCTTTCATCAAGCGCACCGCTCGCTATACCATGTTAGGGGGCCTTCTCTATAAAATAGGTTTTGACGGCCTCCTTCTTCACTGTTTAAACACCACTGAAGCTTCTCATGCTGTTAAACAAGCCCATGATGGGATTTGTGGTAGACACTTCAGTGGTAACTCAGTTGCCAAGCGCATCCTTCGCCCAGGTTATTATTGGCCTACTCTTCATCAAGACTATAGCGATTATGTTCAGTGTTGCATCAAGTGTTAGTAACATGCTAACCTGCTTCATCTCCCTAGTCATGCCTTACAAGTTGCTCAAGATTTTTGGCCATTTTCACAATGGGGCTTAGATCTCATCGATGAGATTAACCCTCATTCGTCTCTTCGTCATCAGTCCATCATCACTGCCACTGAGTATTTCACCAAATGGGTGGAAGCTATTCCTCTCACCTCCACAAAAGTCGATAAGATTGTCGACTTCATCAACACCCACATCATATGTCATTTTTGTGTACCTCACAAAATCATCACCGACAATGGCAAGTCCTTTAAAAACAAGACTGTCCAAAAACTCTGTGACTCATTCGGCATCAAACTCAGCTTTTCTTCGCCTTACTACCCACAAGCAAATGGGCAGGCTGAGGCTTATAACAAAATCTTAACTAAAATTCTCATGAAGGTGGTCAACGACACTGGAAGGGATTGGCACATTCAAATACCCTTCACTTTGTGGGCCTACTGCACTAGCATCCGAACCTCTACAGGTGCTACCCCTTTCTCTCTAGTGTATGGATCAAAGGCTGTCCTACCTCTCGAAGTACAAATCCCGTCTCTTCACATTTCACTCCATGACATTCTTTCTAATGATGACTTTCATCAAGATCGACTAGCTCAACTTGAGTTACTCGATGAACGTCGTCTCGCTGCCCTCAATCATCTCCATGTCTATCAAAATTGCATCAAACGTGCCTATAATAAAACTCTGAGAGAATGAGATTTCAATATTAGAGACCTCATCCTCAAAGAGAACCAACATGTGACCAATATGGAATGGAGTAAACGAGGTAAATTCACTCCTAATTGGCTCAGACCTTATATCATAATGCACAAGTATGGATCAGGGACTTATCATCTGTCTTCTCTTGAAGGCCGACCAGAACCTGAGCCTCTTAATGCTTTGCATCTATGACCATTCTACTATTAGTCGAGTATTAATCCACTTGACATTTAACTTGAGCTTGTCCCTTGAGCAATCCTTGTCCTTTTAATCCTTAATCCATTTCACCCTTTTTCCATTAACAAAATTCTCTACAACCCTTTTATGATGTACGAATGCTTCGTCTTAATAAAAGGGAGCCCTTGACCTTCTATAAGTCTTGTCCATGACTCAACCTTCTATCAAAACTAAATCAAGATGTCAAAATATCCAAGGTCACAAAACCAAATCAAAAAGCAGACTGCTCCCTTGAAGGGCAGCTGCACTATCATTGCTGTAGCTAATAGACTGCTCCCTTGAAGGATAGCTATTCAAAAGCCCTTAAATCTATAAAGCAAAGTATAGACCACCCCCTCGAAGGATGGCTATGCCTAAATCTTGCTACAAATATCACTTTCTTTGAAGCTTCCCGCATCGATTAGCTTCTCAAATGACCACCAAACAAATGACATCTTTATGTGGACTTCTCACATTGATCAGTCCGCTCTAAAAAAAAAAGAAAGAAAAAAAAATGGGTCATGGACTTGACTTATAGTCATCTCAAGGTCTCCTATAAAAATGGGCAAAGTTCTCCATACTCAAAAAAAATGGGTTACCCTTTTCCTCCTATCATATCACCTACTCAAGGGACTTTGAGCTCACTTTAATGTCGAAAGTGATTCGATTACCGCTCTAACATAACTATGGTCAATGATACAACGCATAAATGGGGCTCTTGGTTCTAACAACCCCTGTTTATGTTGTCTTTCTAGTCCTTGTCAATGAAAGAGCAACGCGCCTTTCACTTATCTTCCACATTTTGGTCACACTTAACCAAAACATTTTCAGACCAACAATAGAACATTATGTCATCATCCTAGTCCATTTCACATAGTTTCTATGGACACCAATACACATGGAAACTATCAACCACACAATTTATGTCAAGCATAAACCAATACTTGCTGAAACATAAATAGACCTCAATTCATTTTTTAGCAAACATCCATCATGAATATGGGTAGTTTCTAGGGATGAAAAACCCTGACCAATGTTACAGCTTACACCATTTGGAAAATGCTGTAGCATCATCTTCTCCTTATCATTTCAAGCATGTACCCTTAGACATATGGGAAATGTTATATCTTTATCATAACCAATAATCAACCACTTCGATCTTTTTCCTCCCTTCTTGGGAGAACTACATCGGCCTGAGGCCCTAACGACAGGGGCTATGTAGGCAGCACTCAGTTGACATAGGGTCTTCTGGGGTTAGCTCAGCCATTTTCTTTGTCACTTTCTTCCATCTTCTTCTCTCGTCACCTGTCAATCATAGCACAGTCAATCACATATTCACATAATCATTATTATACTCTCATTTTCATTATAACAACATAAGTCATTCATCATAAATATCATCCATCATAACTCATTAAACATTCACATCATATAATCCACAAATTAAATATCACATCTATCATCATCTAATCTAAAGTCATCATCATATAATCTATCATCCACAATCAATCAACATCATCATATAACCATTTCATAAACATATTCATCATCATATTCATTTTCATCATAACATCATATACATAACACATAATATCAACACATGCATCACATCAAAATGTCATAAACATCAAAACACATCCATACATTTTCTTATTACACATGTCACTAAATCAAAAATGCTCATCATATATATATATATATATATATATATCACAAAAAGTTTTATACAATAAAGACACAATCTGTGTCTGTCTCTCTCTCTCATTGTACATCTCTCATCTTTGGCTCGCAGGCCAGTGTATACATCAAAAAAGTCAATCTCAAGGGCTGCCCTCAAGGCTGTGGCTATGGTGGTGGTGGCAGTGGCTGGGAAGAATTTGTATCCTCTCCTCCCTCTGATATGTGCCGTCTACGTGACCTTGAAGCCATCACTCATGACATCGACCTCTGTCAGCTCTACTCTGCTCGCATCTCTGAGTATCACTGTATCTGAGGGAACCCCCTGATGGCCCTCTCATAATACGCGATCTCATCCAGCGCATCACTGTATCTCACTAGAGATACAGTCTACGGTGGACCCATCTGCCCTGCAGCTATGCCCTATCTTGACCCCTCTGGCTGTGGTTGACCTAGGTGCACTGATGTCGACGGTCCTGCCCCCTATGAAAATGCTGGCTACTGAGATGGTTGCTGCCATGGGCCCTGCCCTCCAAAACTCTGACCTACCACTGCCTGTGCCTGGGCTACAGCCAGTTGTCCCTGTAATAGTGTGACCTGTCTTGTCAATGTTGCCACCTGACCTGTCATCTCTGCTAGCTACCCTGTAACCCCTACCAGTTGTCCCTACAAAACTAAGACCTGGGCCATAGCCCTGTCTCTCTCCTATTGTGCAGTGTCCCTCTCCTCGCAGGCTGTATCCTGCTCCCTCGTGATAGCCTGTAGATCTGGCTGGGGACCCACCTATATACCTATATATTACCCTGCCCACCATGTCGTGTAGGCCTCTATACACCCTAGGTCAGCTATCCCAGGTCCTGCAGGCAACTCCTCAAAATTGGGCTCCTCTGTCTCCTCTGGCAGTGGGAGCGGTGCCTCTATGTCATCCTGCCTGTACTGTGGAAATGCGGGAGGCACATCTTGTAGTAGCCCATACTGGCACCGCACTCTCTCTACTGGGATCTGCTCGAGCTTGCTAGCTCGCCTACCCCTAACCCATCTCAAGCTCTGCACACCAACCAGCTGCTCTCCCTGGTCTCTGAATGCTGGATAAACCAAGTATGGTCTCTAGATGATGTTTGTAGGAATCAGGGCCTCTAGTACCCCTCGGTAGTGGTCAATATCCCTGACCACTCCATCCACCCGTGTCTAGGCCATAACCTCATGCCATCACCTAAACCCAACCCTAAAGCTAGCCTAGATCGCCACTGGGAGGCCGAGAGGTCGGGTAACCATTATGTGCTCATATGCCCAGCAGTGCAGAAGGTGGCCTACACATAGGCTGTACCATCGTCACTGCCTGATGCCCCATAACTCTCTGTATACTTGGGCCAAAAAGATAGGCACCCAGGCGAACACTGTCTACTGCTCCAGCATATCCATCAAAACTTTGATCATGGCCACCGAGAACCTACCTCCCTTCGCATCTGGCAATGCATAGATTGTGATGTCGATCATCATCAGAATCACCTGCCAATGTGCATCCTCATCTACCATGTACAACGGCTCATAGGCAAAACTAGTTGAATGGTAGCTCATCTCCATGATGTGCTCCCCAAATAGCATGACCATGTGGATATCATGCACCTCTCTCGAGCATGCATAGATGTCAGCTCCATGTACTGGCAACTGCAAAATCTAGTACACATCCTCAATCGTGACCGTCATCTCTCTTGTAGGTAGGTGGAAGGTGTTGGTGGCATGGTCCCACCACTCGATCAATGCTACCATGAGGCTCACGTCCCTTGCCACTCTGCAGTAGCATCTCAACCTACCTAGCCCAATTGTGCTCATCTGCACCCACTCCTCGACTGACACGCCTCTGCGCATCTGTGTTAGCAAGGTCGGGAGGTGATCCCACAGCATTAAGGTCTACCTCACTTGCATCCATCCATAGACAATTTCATGTTAAAACTGTTCCTACTCTTCCTATTTTAACAACTATTCTGACTATCTATGCCTAAACCAACACCTGGGAAGCCCTTGGCATAGCTTTGACCTTTCGACTTGACCTTTTTTTTCCAACCATTCTGACCAGGCAGCCACCGACATCAGTTAGCGTGCTAGAGACGGCACTCACCTAACCGACATCAGTCACTTAGTGACCAACGTCGGTAGGTTAGTGACCGACGCCAGTCTAGTCAGCTGATGCCGGCGGGATCACCGACGTCAGCGACTGGTTCGGCCCTAGGGCCAAACAGGGCGAGCCCTAATTTTTAGGGCTTCCCCATTTTTCACCCCAACCCCCCCAAACCCTCTACAAAGACTCCTAGTCTTTCCTACCTACCCTTCCCACCCTCCTAGCTACCCCTCCCCCTTGATTTTTGCCTAAAACAACAAAAAATTCAAAAACTAAATTCAAAACCAAAATGAATCAAATAGTGTTCAAAGAGCCTCCTACCTCATCTCAGCGTCGCCAACGTGGTGGCACAATGGGTGCTGCTGGTGGTGGACCTCCCGCGGGTCCTCTACTCCCCTATACCATCTCCATTGTGTTTCTCTGCTCTCACACTTCCTTGGGCCCACAAACACCTCTGCAACCTCTAATCAATCACCAACTCGGCCCTTCTCTTCACCAATGCCTATCTGACACCTCGCACCTCTCCTTGGTCAACTTGAGTCACTTTCAAACACTAAACTCCAGAGCTCACTTTTTCACTTGGACAAATAGCAAATGACTTTTGGTGGGCCGCCAATCCAATTTTGTCAGATTTGGCAGACCACTGACATCAGCATAATCGTGCCCTAGGCCACCGACATCGGCCGATTTTCGTCGACATCGACCTCTTTTGGCCACTGACATCGGTTCTATAACCGACGTCGACAGACTTAAAACTTCATCCCTCTTCAAAATGACCAAAATCATACCCCCAATCAGTCAGTCCTCCAAACCATGTCGTTTTGACCCCTTGGGGCACACTTTGATCACTTTTGCCTCCATTCATCGACCACCAGACATTGGAGATCATGCCCATCTCCTAAAATCGTGACTCCTTCCAAAGCATTTTTGCCTTGGTTGTTTTTTGCATGTATACTACCTCATGATTGGTTAGCAAAAATTGTGTGCACACTTTTGACCTTCACAAGTATAGGATCGCAAGCCAGTTGATCTGCACTACTTGTGACTTTTTTGTGTTTGCAGGACCACTTCCTAAGCCTGGGATACCTAGAACACGATGACCATTGGAGCTTCAGCTTAGATTGAATAACCCAATCAATAGATGACTAAATGTTGGGGACCAGTTATTTCAGTTTTGCCACTCCTTGACCCTTGACCTGCGATAATTTGACCCGACAATCCTCGTGACATGGTGTACACACAATCACAACTTTTGTAGCGTTCTCACTATATCTTCCCCTTTTCTCATTCAATCTCTGTCAAATCAGCACCCGATACCAGGTTCCCTTCTCTTGACTCCTGCTTTGAGGGGGATACCTCATCTATAATCGGGGCAATCAACCCTCACCTATTTTTGTCTTGCAGTTCACTTGAACAACTAACAAGATGAAATCAACTTTATCTCATACCTGGGGCAACCGACTCCTATTTTTGTCTTGAAGTTCATTTTGAACAACCAACAAGACAAAAAGGGGCAAATGTAGACACCTAAATAGTGTCTAACCCTTGATCACTTTCCCCCTTTGTCCATTCCTAACCCATTCCTAACAATTACTAATTTAAAATAATTAACTTATTTTGAATTAACCCCCCCTCCTTGGACACATCACCCATGACACCTCACCTAGGACACCTCGCCTTGGACTAATTCCCATCCTATGACTCACCCAAGACCAATTCCTACTCTCTCTAACTGCCTAACAAACTCTCATGCATATTTAACACAATCCTTGACATTCTCCAATGGATAGGGCACTTGGTGGATGAAAAATAGGCTTAGTGGCTCTTTTTGCCCATTCTAACCCCACCGACGTCGGTCGAGTGTCGGCCGATGCCGGCAGAATCGCTGACGTCTGTCATACTTAACCAATTCTTTCAACTCTTTGGAGATCCTGAATCAGAAATCAGTGGATCTCTGGAAGCAACTGACGAATCCTTCAATCTTGAGTCTTTGACCATCCATCAATCTGCAAAATCTCTCAATCAAGCCTCTCACTCTCTCCCTCAGGTGCAGCAATAGCTTCAAGGTTCTCCATCAGCAACAGGTTCTCCACGTAGGCTACATCAATAGTAGGTACGGGAATCATCAGTAGCACACCTTCCACAAGGCACAGGTAAGTATATTGTCTGTGTTTTTATTCTCTTTTCAGTTATTGCTTTCAAATAATATCTCCTTAGACTAGACTGTTAACTAAGCCAGACCTGAATCTTGACTTATCCACTTCCCTATTTCTTCCGTCCTCTATCAGACCATACATTCTACCCATTTAACCAGACTCTCAGACTCAGACCCTAGACCATTCAACCAAGCCCAAAAACTTTGTCTCAAGACTGTTAACAAACCTAGACCCTTCCTTGGCCTTGTCCACAGATCAAAACCCTGACCAGACTCTGTCCACAGACCATAGAGCTGCTCAGACCCCGTCTAAGCTAATTTCCCTGACCGATGCCAGTCACTACCCAAACTGACATCAGTAGATTAACCGACGTCGGCACCTTGACCAACCAACGCCGACGACTGTGATCAGTTCGACAGCTTCTTTCAAGTAAGTCTTTGCTTCCCTTTTTCATTCCATTTCTTTATCATTTTAGTTCTTCATCATTCAGTTATTTATCAGACACTTCTTTCCATTGATTAGTGGGTTTATATCCCTTAAGGAAGTTTTCATACTTCTAGGATCAAGCTTTTGCTTGACAACCCACCATCTATCCATTTAACGCCTTCTTTTGTCCAAGCTTCTTTTTTCTTTGCAGGTGTCATTCCTCCACAGCCAAAGAGGAGTACTCATAGCATCTGGATTACAGTGCGCAGACTTTATCCAGGTACACATCAAGCCTTGACCATTTCTTCTTAAGTTTCTTAATTCTTCATTGAATCTGAAAGCAAAATTTAAATAGAAACACCAACCACCTCCACTCCTCCCTTTCCTAGCTTCAAGAAAGATAAATCCTTTATGTTTTTGAGTAAATCCATTGATTTTAAGGTCCAAGTTTTAGAGTCCATATTCCTTGAAAGAGATTTACCTCATTCCTCATTAAAAACCCTAAGTGTAGTCATGGTAGCATTTTTGGACCATGTATCCTGACTTCATAATGCCCAACCTTGTAAAATTTCCCCCTTCTACACCAGTTGAAATCTCTTGCCCTCTCACTATCTCCTTTTTTAAAGGAGGACCAGTTGTATGGGAGGAAAGTGAAGACCATTTAGATGATGAGTAAATCATCATTGACAACCCTCTTTATGCCACTAAATCAAAAAATTTAGAGCTAATGCAAAAAGAAGATGAACATGATCAGCTAGAGTAGCAGGGTAGTATATAGGGGTGAGATGATGAGGCACTCTCTTGGATAAATGATATTTCATTCAATATGGAAGAATATGAGTCAGTCATGAAGTTATAATTAGGCCTTTCACACAGAAGAGTGAAGAGAATATGGAGGAATATTTATTTTGAGATGATCTAGAGGAATTTTGTTTAGGCATTGACATTAAACCATAATCTATTAAACTGGGAAACCATAAGAAACAAGAACAATAGGAAGAATTAGATGTTTTTCCAACTCAATCACTTTAGTAGGTGCACCCTAATCAGTAGAATGATGGAGAAGAAAAATGCATAAGGGAAGGTAATTCTAATTACTTAGACTTTGTCTTGACAAGAGGGTGCCCTATTAGATACCTAGCTTAGTTGGAATCCAAAAAGGAGGAACCATCACATTTTTTTTATTAATTTAGAGAATAAAATTGAGCATAAAAAAGAGTAGGATTAGCTTGCCTATCCACTCCAAGATAGTTTTATGTTTAGCCAATTGGATTGAGTAAGTGAGTTCATTTATGTTTTTATTTTTGGAGAAGTGTATCACTAATTTATTGACTATCCACTCCTTCTCCATCTTTATTTGGTTTTCCTCAAGCATGTAAATCATGTTATATTAGTAATAAAGGGAAGCTATTTTGTATAGCTAGTTAATGGCTTTGTTTAAATGGACTTTTAATTGGTTAGTTTAAGGTAGGTTAGATGCTTTTATTTCCTTCAAGTACTTGAACACACATTATAAATAGATTTTAGTAGTTTTTAACTTCCACTAAGTGCCTATGGCATATATTTTTTGTTTTCTTTCCTAGTTTATGGAGGTGTGCTTTCATTTTCAAAGGATTGGCTCAGGCACAAGGTCAGGCAGGTTGCAGTTGTCTTGTATTTTTAGAATGTGAGGAGTTTTAGATGCTTCTACTAATCCATGCCCAATGGATTTATTAAGGATACTATATATATTATTAACAATAAATTGGCACATATAGGTTACTAGAAATGTTTAATCTTCAAGTCACCTTGATCCATTGTGAAATAGGTAGAACTCTTTGTGTAAAACCAACCTGTGCAATATTTGTTAGGACAAGTTTTACATGACTAAATCATGATAATTTTTATTCAAAACTTATATTAGGGTATAAAAATTCAAGGGAACACAATATTAATGGTTTTCATAGAAATTATTCTTTACTATAAAGATATGTAGCCATGAAAATTGCCTAGTGCATAGATTTTATGTGTTTCCATGTGCGAAATCAACATGTAAAAAACTTTTCAAACACCATTGTGCAGGGTAAATGGAGTCAAATTGATTTAAAATTTAAAATTATGGTATAAAAATTTGGCAATAATATGCAAGTAAAATTTTCATATAAAACTGACTCCCATGTGTGACATACATAGCTACAAAAATTGGCTTCTACGCTGATTTTGTACTTGGCCAGTTTTTTGTGTTTCCAATATTCAAATCTACCTAGTAAGTACTTTTGAATCCCATTTGAAAATGAGAAAATGAATTCAAAATTACATGAATATTGACATTATTGTATCCTAATGTCATAATAAGGCAATTCACTTATTTTTGTAGTTACGTGAGTCTCCAATGAAAAGTTATGATGGTACTAAGTGACCTTTCTAGAAAGATTTATCACTCAACCAAATTTTTGCTAGAAAGAACTCAAAGGGTAGGTCATAGGGTTTATTTTAATAATTTAAGAAAATTAAAATCACCCTTTTAAGTATATTTTCAAGAGATTTCTATAAATATAAGATATGATGGGTTTTTATCATATCTTATGTTATGATTTTCCATTTTTCCATGTTTTGTAGGTGTTGATGTGACTATACGACTATGTGTTGGTTTTTTAACCATATATTTTGATCCGCATCTCCATTTTTTTATGTCATTTATTGCATTAGAAATATAAATTCTCCCTATTTATAATTATGTTTATTTAAAATTGGAAAAGTGTATAACTTAATTATTCAATGTTACAATTGGAGTTATGTATTAATTTGACAAAGTATATAGACTTCAATGTAAAGATGGCTATTGACATTGGGTGTCACTTCCAAGGATGTAGATCATGGACATATCTTCACTTCCAAAAATTATCTTAGCTACTCCACTAATCATTTATTAAATATTGTAACTTCTCTAATAGTGGGTGAGAGTGAGTAATGACCATGTGCTCTCTAATTGCTTATATAATCAGGTAGATTTATCATTGTAAAAGGTGGATTTTTTTAGCACAAAAATGCTGCAAACATTTAACCTCTAGGAACACCCTATTGTCTAAACATTTCACTTTAATGAAAATTGAGTTCACCTCTCTTAATTATTCTTGTATTCTATGTATTTGTTGATATTTTTCTATGGGTAATGTTTTCCCCTCTCATTTTTGTCGATTCCTAGCACCTTTGTGTAGAACTTGGAACTCACTTATAGGTTATATTCTATGCACAATCAAGTCTATGTAGGCATTTTATATGGATAATCTTCATCCCTATCAATGATATGATGTGTTTTCATGACTCTATATGAAATACTTATGCATTTATAGTATCCTTGGTGGAGTTTATGTGATATTACCTCATTCTCAAAAATTTGTAGTGTGTTCATTAAGGTAGCAGGGGCACTTGATCTATTCTTGGTGAATCACCCTATTTATTTCAGCACTCTCTTACCTTCTCCACCCCTTTTCCCTCAAAATCTTTGGTTTAGATTAGTGGTAGATTTACCTTTCTACTCTTTAGGCCTTCACACTAGTCTTAAACCAAGTGTGCTTATAATAGAAATAATAAAACCTACTTTAGAGGTTCATCCCAAGGAGTGAAAGGGTCGGACAACCTTGTAGATGTTACCATTATCTCACTAAACCAATCCTTTTAATTCATCAGGTGTAGGGTTTGAGTGATAATAGATTCTTTGATTCAATTTAACATATATCCATGGTATAGAGATATTGTTTACTACTTTTAAAATCTAAACTATTCCCCTAACTTGGACAAAAATAAAAAGAGAAATCTTAATTTTGTTTCCAAAAAATACCACTTGATTGAGAATGGACTAGCATAGAAGAATCCAGATGGGGTTCTCCTAAGATGTGTGCTGGAAGAATGAACTATTGACTTGATTGAAGACTTCAATAGTGAAGTGTGTGGTGGTAATTTTGTGCCTAAAGTTACAATGCATAAAATTTTGAGAGTTGGTTATTGGTGGCCATCATTGTTTAAAAATGTTGCTTAGAAAGTTAAAAAATTCAAAAAATGCCAACGCTTTAGTGGGAGGATGAAAGCTTCAAGTTCTCTTCCATTGTATCTTATGACAGTTAAAGACCTATTTATAAAATGGGAATGGATTTTATTAGATAAATTATTAATTTGTCAAGTAATAGACATAGATGGACACTAGTTTCAATTGACTACTTCACAAAATGGGTTGAAGTGATCCCTATAAAGAAAGCAACACACTAGATACTTATGGATTTTTTTATGAATCAAATTATTTTTAGATTTGGTGTGCTTATCAAGGTTATTGTAGACAATTCCATGATTTTTATATCTAAGCCTTTAGTGGAATTATGTAAAGAGTACATGATTAAATTGGCCAATTCTTCTAATTACAACCCTTAGGGGAATGGGCAAGTAGAATCCAATAATAAGAACCTACTCAAAATCATTAGACAAACTTTAGAAGCAAACAAGAAGAAGTGGGGTGAATAACTGAAGTTTGCCTTATGGGTTGATAGGATTACACCTAAGAGAGCTATAGGAAAAATCACTTTTGAGCTTGTTTATGGAGATCAATCCATTTTTCCTATGAATTTGTAGTTTCTAAATTATCAACTTATGGAACAACTAGAGGATGAAGATTAAATCAATCACTATGAAAGCAAGATGAACCAAATTATTGAGATTAATTAAATTCAAAGAAAAGCTCATGAGAGACACATTAAGTTAAAGGAAAAGATAAATAATATATTTTATAGGAATGTAAATCCAAGAAACATCCAAGTAGGTGATCTAGTTCTACTTTGGGACAATAGGCATAAGGAAAAGGGTAAACATGGAAAATTTGATGCCTTGTGGATGGGTCCCTATTCCATTAACTAAAAAATTAGGGAGCATACTTTATTATTGAGAGACTTAGATGGTGAAATATTAGATCTTCCAATCAATGGTAGACATTTGAAACGCTTCCTAGATTGAGTCTATCTACAACTTTGTACATAATTATATAGTGTTTTTTACTTTTTTGTTTCATTGCTTTGTCACCCCTCTACTTTGGACCTTATTTTTATAGTTTCCTTTTGTGTTTTTATTATGTGTTTGTTTTTATATCTTCCTGGTCTATTTTTGTCAAGTTTTCCATTATTTTGTTGAGTCCTCATGTGTGTTTTCTAAAATTGCTAAGTTTTGACTATGACCCAATGGATTGGGACCCAGTCTTATGTTTTAGGGTTCTTTACACACCCATAGGGGTTGTACATCACCAAGTGAGAGATATTATTAGTACCTAAAGTTTTAATAAATTTATTAAGCCCTTGTCAAGTATGGATGCCCAAGTTTCTTACCCAATTCTAATTTTCAAGTGCCTTGGGGTTTATTAAAAAAAATACAGGTTGAGCTCATGTTTGTGCACTTTGAAAAACCCTCATTCCAATTGCCCTAGCCTAGACCCCCTCATTTAAAATCAGTTTTAAGTGATAATTTTTTTAGTATGCTATGGACTTAGTTTTATTTTTTATACTAAGGCTTGGTTGTGTTTATTAACACAAACAAACCTTAGTCAAAAAGTTCATGTTTGGAACCTTTTACTTCCCATAGCCTAGTCCCTTTTATTTTATTTACATGGTATGGTGAATGTCCATGCTCCATTTAATTTGTTAGCATGGTCTGAATAAAGATTAGTCCAATTGTTTTACATTTAGTTTAAAAGTTTGTAGATCCAGTTCCTTTAGAATTTTTGTCCACGGTAAAAATTCCAAAGCTTACTTTTCCTTTGGGCATTTTGCCCACATAAAAATCTTAAAAAAAATTCAAGTTAAAATATTTCAAAAGAAATGTTAAGCCCATATATTCTTTAAGAAAATTATTTCTAACAAAATATTGAAGACTCAATTTCTTTGGCAAAAGTGTAAAGCTCAATTTCTTAGGTAGAAGTGTGGAGTTCAAATTCTTCACGAAAAGTATAAAGCTCAATTTCTTTGGGGAAATTATTTTATAAAAATGTTTGAAACAATTATCCTGATGAAGGAAAAAATGTTGAAGACTGAATTACTATAGGAGACGTGTCTAAGAGATTTTAAAACTTCAAGAAAATTATCCTAGACAAAATGTTTGAAATAATTATCTGGATAAACAAAGGGCCTGAGAGTAGAAGTGATAAACATAAAATTTCCCACAATAATTAATATCAAGACCCGAATGTTAAAGATAGAAAATACAAAGATAAAGGGATCGTAAACCAAAAGGTTTGATGAGAAAGGTCTTGAAGAGATTTGGTTGAGTTGCATGAGTGTCAAGATCATGGGGCATAAAAGGTTAGTGTTGTAACAAAGCCCCAAAATGATCAAGATGGTGATAAGTGTCACCATCATGGGGACCTTATCAAGAATCATATCGAATGTAGAGAAAAGGATTGATCCCTATGCATAGAGATTGATGGTCTATGCTTGATCCATAAAAATAGGATTGACTATGTCATCTAGAATGAGGACTTCTTCAGTAAAGATTAAAGCAAATGTAGAAATGAACTAGTCAGTATACTTGTGAATTTTTTATGTTTGCATAAAAAATGTCTCATGGTCAAAGGATCACATAGCATAAATATTTTGGATGTCATAAATATCTCCTACAACTTTAGTGCCTTCATGTTTTTTCTGACTCAAGATGAAATCTTTCAAAAATTTAAAAAAGTAGTGTGATGGCCATGTGAATGTCTTTATTGATCATGTGGATGTCAAAATTAAGCTCAACCATTATATATTAGGGCTTAAATTTTATGGTCATGTAGATGTCATTGAGGGTCATGTGAGCATCAAATGATGGGCATGCAGATGTCAAATTTAAGTCATGGTAACCATCTATTGAGGCTTAAATTTGATGATTGTGCACCCATCAAAGATGTTCACACATGAATCAAATTATAGTTATGTCGAAATCAAAATTAAGCCATGATAACTATCTATTGGAATTTAAATTGTATGGTGATGCACCTGTTAAAGATGTTTCTGTAGATATCAAATGATGGGCATGCAAACATCAAAGTAAATCCATAGTAGACAACCAATATCATCTGATCCTTTAAATCTAGATCAATGGTCCATATTTGATCATGCTTCAAGATCAATAGTGCAAGTGAAATCTGACTTGTCAATGGACTTGGGTCAAATGAGGAGTAACCACGTGGTGGAAGGGCACTAACCTTGAAGAGATTAACTATATTTGGTTCAAGATAAACCATAAATTATCCAAGTGGCATGATCTCATAGGTCTTAATGAGGATATAATGGATCATAATAAAAATATAATGATAAAGGGATGTTGAGAACCTATAGGAATATCATGTAACATGCTTGCATTCATCACATAGATAAGGACCTAGAAATACTAGTCTTAGGTAGACTATTCAATGATCTAGACCTAATGACATGTTGACACATATCCTAAGGGAAATGGTCATGTTTCAAGTCAATGAATAAAGTGACATGACAATGCCACATTGGCATACATGTCATATAAAGAACCAGACCGTATGAAAAATGTAGAGTAAAAAATTACTCTATGTTACATCTTATTTTTTAATTACGCACTACCAAATTTTGTTCTCACACACCTTGGTCCAAGATGGTGAAGTTTTGAAATAGAGCACGAGCTCTATTTTCCTTTGATTCATTTTTTGTCTAAGTATCCTTTCTCAAGCAAAAACTACAAAGTGTCATCGTTTGAGGTACTTTTCATATTTTCTATGAGTTGGTCATAATATGCCACGTATCTCATAGTAACTCAGTGGAATTCACCAAGTGTTAGCATCTGTAGTTTCATATCGGCCCCCACGTTTCATCTCTTTTCAGTGAAAGCTTTTAACAAGCTAAGTATCAAGATCAAGTGGAAAGTGCCAAGTGGTAGTCATGGAAGGTCTCAATTTTGCTTTTCTAAAAGCGATGGAAGATGCCACGTACCCTAGCAAAAGAGAGCGGAAGCCACCACATGTCATGATCTGAATTATCTTTATTTCTTGGTGGGTCTTAAGTGTTGTTTTTGAAGCAAGTGGAAGCCGCTAGGTGTCACTATTTGTGTAAGTATGAAATGAGACCCATTTGTTTCTATAGTATAAATAGAGTAAAGTAGAGACTGCCACATAACCCCAGATAAGTAAAGCAGAGATTGCCATGTGTCCTTTAATGAAGCAGTAGAGATTGACACCTATCCCTGTGTCCCTTTGAAAGTTACTCAGGTAGGAAATGTTGTGGGTCTTATTTGCTTTCAATCTATTGAAGTTTTGAGGATGTGGATTATGACAAGTGTCAAAGGTGAACACTCCTGAGCAAAGACATAAAAGAGTATAGGTTATGTAGAAAGTGACATGTGTCTTCAATAGGTGTTGTGGAACATGCCAAGTGTCATTTTCTAATGTCTCCTAAGTAATAGGAAGATTTTCAAAGAATTGGCTAAGTGTTATCTAGCATTTAAGAGAAGTGAGTGTCTTGTAATCTATTTCAGCCAATGAACTACCAAAAGATGAAGCGTTTCAGAATCTATAAAATATCTTCTATTAGACACTGCTAGTTTAGTTAGATTTCAGTTGGGCCATTAGATTGGGAACAAACAGACAATCCAGAGTGAATCCAAGGCTATAAATAAGGGTGTAGAGATCACTAGAGGAGGCGGATCAAAGACCAGAGAGAATTTGAAGAGAAATTATTGGAAAGAGTTTAGACTTTCTAGAGCTATGACTAAGTAATATCATTTGCTTTTTTTCTATCTTCTTAAGTTGGAAGGTTTATGTAACTGTGCGTGTTTCTGTGCCTTTTATGTGACTAGAGAATTAATGAGAAGATTGAATCTTATGCCTTTGTTGATATTTTTTGTGTCATTTGCAAAAGTACTATAGGATGTAGACTTTCTAGAGAAATTATTAGGAATGTCATTTGCTTTTCTCTCATTTTCTTGAGTTGAAAAGTTTATATAACTGTACGTGTTTCTGTGCCTCTTATATGACTAGAAAATTCAAATAAGAAGATTGAACCCTATGCCTTTCTGGACATTTTCTATATCACTGCAAAAGTAATCTAGGTTGTGAGCCTCTGTTTCTATTGTTTCCATCTTTTACATTGATCATTCACTTGTTTGCTCTTAAATGTAAATGAATTCTACATATAGTCTCATTGTGCTCAGGATTAAGGTCAAATTACATTTAGGCGCATCGCCATAGATTAGATTTCCTTTCTTGAATTTGTGTTTCTAATTAAAATTCCTATCCCTTTTCCTAGTATCTACATAATATAGAGAAGAACCAACTTCTTAAAAATTTGGAAGTCATTTCAAGTCGCAAGGTCCCACATCTTGAAACTTCCCATTGTTATTGATTAGAATCAAGCACACTTTTAAATCATCAACAAGTTTTAGCATGCTGAGTGGGACCAATCTTGAAGTTTATTTCAAGATCATATGAACTAGAGAGCTACAAGGAGTCAGTATCATGGATCAGTAATAAGATCTAAATCTTTTGTCATCACCGATTACCTCAAAGAATCAAAGTCAAGAAGAAACACCATTTGGTATGTATAATTTTGTTACTTAGAGCTATGGGTCTTATGCCCCTTCATATATTTTTAATCAAGATCAAGTTGCTCGTGGAATCAAATCAAGTGACAAGGATGCATATGTTTATAGCTTTTGCCCTTCATAGGTCTGATATGACTAGCCTCAGCCTATCATGAGCTATATCAGTCTTATGCCCAGTCTCCCCAATATGTTACATCTCATGCTCAACCTAATCTCATTTTCACCTTCAAAAAAGCATTATGAGGATATAAAAAATATGTATTAGAGCTTGATAATAGAAGGGGATGTGGCCAAGAAATTCTTAATCATGTCATCCATCAAGTAAGAAATGCAGTAGATATGATTAAAAGTGAATGGGCTCCCTTTGAAAGAGCAAATTGGCAATGGCTTACATATTAGATGTTGAATGTGAGTGGCTTAATTACATATTTGGAAGAGACGCTGAGTATTTATGAGAGTTAGTCTTACCAAGCCTATAAACCTACATATCTACTACCCCAAGTTTCATATTAGACATACTCAACCCTTGCCCAAGAGCCAAGTCGAACCTGTCATAGTTCTTTCCCCAATTGTGTTAAGGAAAGTTTTGAAATAGTAAATTTGGTGTTTAAGGCCAATCTTGATAAACAAATTGAATTGGAAAATCTTCAAAAACAATAATCTATGTTGGTAGCAAGAGAATTGGAATCCAAACCCTCACCTCCCTTTCAAGTCTCTCCCACCCTTCCTCAAGAACCTTCTTGTTTTTTATGGCAACCTTCATGCACTCTCGATTTATCTAATGGATCCTATGAGCTTCATGAAAGACTCTTTCAAGAAAATCTAGCTAAGCAAATTGAGGAATTAGAGGAAAAAATGAGATTACTTAGTGAAAGAGAGATAGAGCTTTCAGACCTTAGAAAGGAGCCTACACCAAAAGATACCTCTTATACCAATCCTCATGTCCTTCAGCATGATGACAAGATTCCAAGTGGGAAGAAAGAAAATCATGAACCATCTATAAACCTTGAAGAAGATAAAATTGATACCTCTTCCTAAGAAAAAAGTTTTGGTCATAAGGTCATGAGTTGGAAACAAACAATGGAATCATGGGGCAAAAAGAAGGAGGAGAAAGGTTTTGCTCAAAGCCTTGAAGATGTTGAGGTTGCTCTCACTCATGATAATGATCAAGCAGAAGATCCTACATTTGAACCCACCCCATCTACATCCCTCCAAGAGAGCTATCAAGTTACATCTGATATAGATGAAGTGATGTATAAATGGAAAGAAGAAAATCATTCAATTCTAGATCAAGAATTATCTCCTCTTCTGCATATGTATAACCATCAGTCTTCTTTATCCCTTTTGAAAGAGGAATATATTTTGGAGGAAGTAAATAAGTATGTAGAAGAGTATGCTCAGTTCATGGCTAGTCAAGAAGATTTCATGAGTGCAGATGAGGAGGAAATCACCACAGGTACATTCTTTGATGAACAAGAGAAGTCACAAGATTTTGCCTTAATCTCTGATGAGGAAGAGATAATTTATGACTTATTCTCACTTTACAAGAAGATATGGAGGAGCATGGACTATTAAGGTGTGGAGCTAAAAGCTTCAACTATTTGCAGACACAAGGAAGGATGTTGAAGAACTAGAGCCACCGGCATCAATAGTATGACCGACGTCAGTCAGATGTAGTGGAGAAGGAGATCGGTGATGGCAGGGAGTCGGCCGACGTCGGCAACACCAGACAAGTAGGGACCAGCGTCAGTCACCTGTGTGGTCCAGAATTGTTCATTGCATGAATAGTTAGGTAGTTGAACCGAGTGTTTGCATGCTAAGGGGCTAATTTAAGTCACGGGCTGTGTGTCTAATTTTAGTAGTTAGAGTTCTATTTTTTGTAAGCATGGGATCCTATTTAAAGACCCATAAGGCATGTATTGTAATTATTCTAAGGCAAGTAAAAGCATTGAAGCAAGCAAGGTCAAGGAGATCTACAGGTGTAAGGTTAAGGAGATCAGTTGAAGCATTCAAGGAGGGATAGCAACTCAGGGTTTAGAGTTGTTGTGTTGAGCAAGAGAGAGAGGGAAGAAGGTCTTGAGGTGTGGCAAGCCTTTGAGGTGGAGGAAGAAGTGGCATCTTCCTTATTGTATTTTCTTCTAGTAGTATTTAATACAAGAGTGTGTATTGTCTCTCAAATTCTTTGTTATCTCAAGTTTCTAGCTACTTTATCATTCTGGTATAAGTCCATGTTTAATTGCTAATACGAGAAGTAATCAATTGTGCTCTAATTGGTAGAGCTACAGATCCCCTGACAAGTGGTATCAGAGCTACGATTTGCAAGAAGCAGGGTATTGTTTTTGATTACAGGTCATTCACAGGGTTTTCTGATTGAGTGGGAGTTCAGCAATGGCAGAAGAAAGCAGGCTACGAATGGAGAAGTTTAATGGCAAGAATTATCAACATTGAAGGATGTAGATTGAGGACTATCTATATCAGAAGGATTTGTACTTACCATTGGGTGGGGTTGCATGCAAGCCCACAGATATGAAGGATGAAGAATGGAACGTTCTTGATCAGAAGGCTCTCAGTTTCATAAGGTTGAGCCTTGCATCATCTGTGATTTCTAGCTTATCACAGTGCAAGACAATGGAAGAGTTGATAAAGTCCTTGGCAAATTTATACGAAAAGCCCTCGGCTTCTAATAAGGTATATCTTATGAAGCAGCTATCTACTTTGCAAATGTAGGAAGGTGGATCGGTACATACTCATCTCAGTGATTTCCATGGTTTGGTAAACCAATTAGCTTCAGTCAATATTGTTTTTGATGATGAGGTAAAGGCTCTCTTGATTTTATGTTCTTTGCCTGAAAGTTGGAATGGTATGGTTATGGCAGTAAGTAATTTTGCATCTGCTTCTAAAATCTTAAAAGTTGATGATGTTATGAGTGTGATCTTGAATGAAGAAATATGCAGGAGAAGCATAGGTGAATCATCAGGGAATGCTCTAAGTGCAGAAAGTAGGGAAAGGCAAAGGGAGAAGGTTGAGCAAGGGAAATCAAGGTCGGGAAGGAGATTCGAGTCCAAAGGTATTACCTGTTGGTTTTGTGGAAAGAAAGGACATATAAAGAAGGAGTGTTGGTTGAGAGATAAAGAGAATCAACATGCAGGTATGGAAGAAGCAAAGGATGCAAATATTGTGATGCAGGATGCTCTCATACTTTCTTCGGATAGTCAGGTAGGATCATGGATTTTAGATTCTGGTTCATCTTTTCATGCATCCCCAAACAGAGATTTGTTCTACGAGTATGAACAGGGAGACTTTGGAGTGCTTTATTTAGGGGATGGTACGCCTTGTCAGATAGTTGGCAAAGGGAAAGTGCAGCTGAGATTGAATATTGACAACACGTGGGTGTTGAAAGAGGTCATGCATGTTCCAATTCTGAAGTAGAGTCTAATTTCTATAGGAAGGTTGGGAGATGAGGGATGCACAATAACCCTCACAGTGGATTCTTGGAAGGTTACCAAGGGAGCACTTGTTCTAGCAAGAGGTAAGAAAGTAGATACTCTTTATCTGTCTACTTGTATTACTGATTCTACTTCTGGTGTAGATTCGAAGATGTGACCTAATAGGCTTGGTCACAAGAACAGGAAGGCAATGGAAGTTCTTGATTCAAAAGGTATGTGTTCAAATTTGGAAAGCACAGATACAGTTCATTACAGAAAGAGGAAATTTGATGCTTTTGACAGGAACAAAGAAGCCTTGGTGTTTATGGAGGAGATGAAGGATAGAGATCAGTCACAGGGGCTAAATAAATCTGAGCAGGGCAGCATGGACAGAGGTATGATCCAAGAAGAGCTCGTAGATGAAAATTTCATCACTTACAAGAACACACAGACACTGATGTCGGTAGCTTGGCACCGACGTCAGTCATCCAGGTATCGACATCGGTCATGTGCAGACCAGCAGGGTCGGTATGTCAGATAGGAGAAGTCCAATGTTGGTTATAAGGACCGACGTCAGCAGGAGGGACATCGGCGTCGGCCAGGGAAATGACGTCGGTAGTCAGGATCAGTGTAGGGAACCGACATCGGTCAGGAGCAGACTAGGAGATGGCCTAGATTGGTCATTGGAATGGATGTTGGGATAATTAATAGGTCTCAAACACCCATGTGGAGGTCAGGAAAGGTATGTGAACCTCATATTCATTTTTCACCTTCTTTATATTGCTTACTGATAGTCATGAACTAGGAAGATGGAAGAAGCAATGCAGGTAAAATCCAAAAACAGTGGGAGCTTGGCATGGATGAGGAGTGTGAGTCCTTGGAGAACCAAACAGGTATTTATTGGTAGTGTTGTTAGCTAGAAGGAAGTACTGGATAGAGGGATGGATTCTTGTTTTAGAGAAGAGAGTGGATGGACACATGAGATAGAAGGCTATGGTATATGGTCTTGATTATGCTGCAGAACAATGGAGGTTTGACCATTGTATTTTATCTTTACTAGGTTGGATAACATTAGCTACATTATCCTATTACTGTATTGTGTTACTTGTTGCAGGGTTTCATATACAGGGAGTTTTTTGAGCTAAGGGCAGAGTTGGTTCAGAAGTATGTCATGGAGAATTTGGGAGCAGCAAAATTATTGTGGCATAAGAGACATGTATTGCATCATAGGTTTACGTGGTGGTTGGTCTTCAAGAGTGACATTAAAGAGGGATACAGAGCCTAAGGAACAAAATAGATGGTGTACAGGTATAGGTACAAGTTGCAGCTGTTTATCTCCAAGTGGGAGATTGTTAAGGTGTGGAGCTAAAAGCTTCAACTGTTTGCAGACACAAGGAAGGATGTTGAAGAACCAAAGCCACTAGCGTCGGTAGTATGACTGACGTCGGTCAGATGCAATGGAGAAGGAGACCGGCAACGGCAGGGAGTCAGCCAATGTCGGCAGCACCAGACAAGCAGGGACCGGCGTCAGTCGCCTGTGTGGTCCAGAATTGTTTGTTGCATGAACAGTTAGTTAGTTGAAATGAGTGTTTGCATGCTAAGGGGCTAATTTAAGTCGCAGGCTGTGTGTCTAACTTTAATAGTTAGAGTTCTATTTTTTGTAAGCATGGGATCCTATTTAAAGACCCATAAGGCATGTATTGTAATTATTCTAAGGCAAGTAAAAGCATTGAAGCAAGCAAGGTCAAGGAGATCTACAGGTGTAAGGTCAAGGAGATTAGCTGAAGCATTCAAGGAGGGATAGCAACTCAGGGTTTAGAGTTGTTGTGTTGAGCAAGAGAGAGAGGGAAGAAGGTCTTGAGGTGTGGCAAGCCTTTGAGGTGGAGGAAGAAGTGGCATCTTCCTTATTGTATTTCCTTCTAGTAGTATTTAATACAAGAGTGTGTATTGTCTCTCAAATTCTTTGTTGTCTCAAGTTTATAGCTACTTTATCATTCTGGTATAATTCCATGTTTAATTGCTAATACGAGAAGTAATCAATTGTGCTCTAATTGGTAGAGCTACAGATCCCCTGACATGGACACTTCCTTGATCAAGTCATTGGGCCAAGTTACACTATTCTTCAAGGAGGGCATGAGCTGGCCAGATGTGGAGAGGACAACATTGAGACTCAAATATGTATGTAGAGGGGATGTAAGCTTTTAGACTTATCCTTTCAAGAGGTTAATGTCATCAAGGAGGATGATCATGCAATGGAACCTGAGAATGAGGTAGAAAGAGATAAGCCAATCAATAAGGTATATCCAAGGGCTTATGGTGATGAGCCAAAAGCCATTGATTTCTTTATGAGACATGCCAATATGAAGAACCAGCATTTGACAAGCTTTCAAGAACAAGAAGAGTATGTATATATTGGAAGCATGTTTGACTCTGATTCACTCAGATGCAGGCCAATCAAGGTGGCAAATAGGAAGAGCAAGTCACTAGAGCTCCATCCCATTCAGCCATTTATCTGGCACCATAAGTCTTCTCACCATGAAAGAAACTTCAAAATTTTTCCTTTTGATTGAGGAGGGAGGCAAATATACTTGGTTGTCTATATATAGTAGTTTGCTTTCAATTTTGTTGCTCTATTTTCCCATTTTTTTTCCCGCTCTCTCTTTTAAATAAGTGTTCTTTGAGCACGTGACCATGGCTTAGAATCTTTTCAAAATTTTCAAGAATCTTGACAAATTTAGTCTTTCTTAAATCTCCATAATTCCCTAGATGTGTCTGATTCATAAATCCCAGAAGTGGAAGCTAGTTTGATTCAGCTTGAATTCTAACTAAAGGTTACAATTCATATTTCATAGAGTTTTTCACACAAGGACATCAGTAACCTTGATTTAGCTTTCTAGGAGTTGAAAAATAAGTAGGGGATATTTGATGTTGATTGGTCTATTTATCAGATGGCCTTACTAAAGTTGTGATTGTTGCCACATTTTTATATGCAGGAAATTGTGGTTTCTTTTTTAGCAGGCTCAAAAGTCCTTAGGGTCACCAATAACTGTAGAGTAAAAAATTACTCTACGTTACATCCTATTTTTTAGCTGTGCTCTACCTAATTTTGTTCTCGCACACCTTGGTCTGAGATGGTGAAGTTTTGAAATAGAGCACGGGCTCTATTTTCCTTTTGATTCATTTTTTGTCTAAGTATCCTTTCTCAAGTAAAAACTGCCAAGTGTCATCATCTGAGGCACTTTTCATATTTTCTATGAGTTGGTTAGAATGTGCCATGTATCTCATAGCAACTCAGTAGAATGTGCCAAGTGTTAGCATCTGTGGTTTCATATTGGCACCCACGTTTCATCTCTTTTCAACAAAAGGTTCTAACAAGCTAAGTATCATGATCAAGTGAAAAGTGCCAAGTGGCAATCATGGAAAGTCTCAATTTTGATTTTCTAAAAGTGACAGAAGATGCCATGTACCCTAGCAAAAGAGATTGGAAGCCACCACGTGTCACGATCCAAATTATCTTCATTTCTTTTTGGGTCTTAAGTGTTGTTTCTAAAACAAGCAAAAGCCACCAGGTGTTGTTGTCTATGTAAATATGAAATGTGACCCATTTGTTTCTATAGTATAAATAGAGTAAAGCAGAGACCACCACGTGTCATCTTCCACAAGTTTGTAAAAGGATAGATAAAGGAAGTAGAGACTACCACGTAACCCCATATAAGTAAAGCAGAGATTGCCATGTGTCCTTTAATGAAGCAGCAAAGATTGACACCTATCCCTGTGTCCCTTTTAAAGTTACTCATGTAGGAAATGTTGTGGGTCTTATTTGCTTTCAAGCTATTGAAGTTTTGAGGACACAGATTGTGACAAGTGTCAAAGGTGAACACTCTTGAGCAAAGACACAAAAGAGTATAGGTTATGCGAAAAGTGCCACATGTCTTCAATAGGTGCTGTGGAACATGCCAAGTGTCATTTTTTGGTGTCTCCTAAGTAATAGGAATATTTTCAAAAAATTGGCTGTGTTATCTAGCATTTAAGAGAAGTGAGCGTCCTGTAATCTATTTTAGCCAATGAATTTCCAGAAGACAGTATTTTAGAATCTATAAAATATCTTTTGTTAGACACTGCCAGTTCAGTTAGATTTCAGTTGGGCCGTTAGACTGGGAACAAGCAGAAAATCTAGAGTGAATCCAAGGCTATAAATAAGGGTGAAAATATTACCAGAGGAGGGGGATCAAGGGCCAGAGAGAATTTGGAGAGAAATTATTGTAAAGAGTTTAGACTTTCTAGAGCTGTGACTAAGTAATATCATTTGCTTTTGTTCTATCTTCTTAAGTTGGAAGGTTTATGTAATTGTGTGTGTTTCTATGCCTCTTATGTGATTAGAGAATTAATGAGAAGATTGAATCATATGCCTTTGTTGATATTTTCTATCATTTGCAAAAGTAGTCTAGGCTATAGACTTTCTAGAGCTGTGATTAGGAATGTCATTTGCTTTTGTCTCATTTTCTTGAGTTGAAAATTTTATATAATTGTACATGTTTTTGTGCCTTCTATATGACTAGAAAATTCAAATAAAAATATTGAACCCTATGCCTTTGTTGACATTTTCTATATCACTGCAAAAGTAGTCTAGGTTGTGAGCCTCTGTTTCTATTTTTTCCATCTTTTACATTGATCATGCACTTGTTTTCTCTTAAATGTAAATGAATCCTACATATAGTCTCATCATGCTTAGGATTAAGGTCGAATTACATTTAGGTGCATCGCCAAAGATTAGATTTCCTTTCTTGCATTTGTGTTTCTGATTAAAATTCCTATCCCTTTTCCTAATATCTACTTAATATAGAGAAGAACTAACTTCTTAAAAATATGGAGGTCATTTCAAGTCGCAAGGTCCCACATATTGAAACTTCCCATTGTTGTTTATTAGAATCAAGCACAATTTTAAATCATCAACAAAAACCATTTGGTAGATCTTTCATTAATGGTAGTAGGTTGACTAGGCTAAATAGAAAATGAGGCATGGTGACTCCATATAAAATATGAAGATGACAAAGTACTTGTAACTTGTTGACATAAATACTATAATTGTGACATGTTAGTATGAAGGGGTTTATGATTGTATACTTGATGATCTGGTGCTGACTTTTTGTAAGAAGAGCAAATTACTTTTTTTTTAAAATGGAGTAGTTAATGCTCAATGCATTATAGTTAATTCTAGATTTATTAATCCTTTATGTTCTCATTTAAAGATTTCGAACTTGGAAATTTGTAATTTGAAAATTAGCAGGAGGGTTTATAATTTACTCAATTAGGTCAAAATTTGAAAATAATGCATTTATGCATTAAAAAATAAAAGAAGCAAAATTGCTAAAATGTGAAAATACAAGTTGGAGCCAAAAAGTAAATGATAAAAGATGACCTAAGTATTTTGAATTTTTCATTATAATGTTTTCCCAAGCTCTTCCATGGAAATATATTACAAGTTTGCAAGTACAAGGTGGTTCACTCTAAATAAGATCATTAAAAAGGCCATGGATCTAGAATATTCTTAGGAAATCATGGCAAAATCAAGTTGTTCCATGGTGTGCATGAGAGGGAAAGCATTTATCCAAAAGTTTCAAGTTGTGTAGGCAAGTGGTCGAGAGCATCCCCAGATAGTTGTACATAATGAAAAAGTTTATTTAGCCATCTACTATGAATATTATCCTTTTAGCTCATGTGAAAGGCATCTCACACCATGAAATCAAAAGATGTACTCCAAATCTTCATCATTCCTCATAGAGGTAGTTAGAGTTATGATTTTTGTTACAAATGGATGAATATTTTAGGTACAACAAGTGTTTGATTTTTTTTTTTTTAATTTTGAAAGCTATGACCCATAATTTTAGATTTGAAAATTTATAAATAGGGGGATTCTCCTCTATTCAAGATTGTTTTTGGTCATTGTTTTAGGTGTTCATTTTCTCTAAGTCTAGGTTTTATAGAAATTTTTTGGGATCAATTATTATGTGTAGATTTTTGTCTCCCTTACTAAGGTGGTTGCAGTTATATATCCATTTGCAAGTTTTGAAAGCATGCTTATGTCTCCCATTTCAAAAAATAAATCTCACCATGCTTGTCCCTATGGCATCATTTTGAAAGACTAATGTGTGTAATATTTCTTTTCAGGTTAATGAAAATACTTGTGTTTCTTTGTTGTTTCTTGTAGATGAAGTGCAATGAAATGTTTTTCAAGAATTACTGATTGGATATTTGGGTTTGTACCCACTACTAGTTGTCATTTTGAGCATAAATTTAGATTATAAACTCTTTCTATCACTTCAGGATAGGTTGTTGAATAACTTGTTAGGGCACCCTAGGTTTATAGATTTGATAGGGAAAAGTATTTGAAAGATTAGTTTCAGTATATGTTCTAGTCTCTTAGGGATCATTTATTATTTACCATTATCTTGTATTTGAATTTTTTTTGCATCTTTTCTAAAGAATATTATCATGAAATACTTCAAGATATATTATTATTTGTAAACTACCAGCACACCACCCTAATTTTTTTAATCATCTAACTTGTCCTACCCTATCCTACCCTACAAATAATACACCCTTTGCATACTATAAGTGTTATTTTCCTTACAAATGCATAAGATCTTACATATTTGAAATGTGTTTACAATTTGTGTTTTAAATTCTAGCATTTATATCTTTTGTTCAACTCTTTTTGTTGAAGATTCTATAAAATTAAGATTGCAGACTCTTTTCCATCTATCTTTAGCAGCTTGTATATGGTTTAAAGCATTTATACATTTCTTATGACAACCATTCATGGGTGAAGTGTGAAAAATTGGTTATGCCCTAGTCATATTTGTTCCTTATGTTAAAAATCTCCATGGATCTTTAATTACAAAATCTCTCCATGGGAGTAAGCTACTCTATAGGTCCTCTCACTTTGGTTCAAGTAGATCCAAAATTAGCAAGGAGTTAACCATACCCTTTGCAGGTTCCTATCAATCATTTTATGCATTTGATCTAGTCTTGATGCCAAACCCTTCCCTAGCTACAATGGCATACTAGTGGGTTTTTCATCATTACATACCATTTTCTCTCAAGTGTGCAAGGCTAAGTGTATGAGGTGTATAACTAGGAACCAACACTATGTTATAGGATTTTCTAGCATAGTGTTAAGTTTCTATTTATATGGTGTTTTCTTAAATAACATCCCTTTTGTACCATGTTTTTTGGAACATTGTATATGAAAGATTCAATTTCATCTCCTAAGAGTGTTTCTTATTCTTCTTCTTATACTATCATCTCTCCATCCTCATTAGGTTCTAGGTCATCTTCTATTTTAATAATATTTTTTAAGGTATATACACCATCAAGGGTATCAAATTCTATGTCTTCCTCTTCAGACTATAATTCATCTGACCATGATACTATCATTACAAAATATAAAGGAAAATGGACTATAAAGCCTTATTTTTTAAATTTTATTTTTTATTATTCTAATTTTAATAAGCCATTACAATTCACAAACCATTTTATATTTAACATAGCTAGATTTATGGTATTGTTCATATTGATTACCTCAAAGTTTACCCTCTTCTTTGTTCCTATAAAATCAACTTCAAAATTTTTTAGTGTACCAATGGGTTACTATAGGGTATCATCAGTCATGGCAATATCATATGCTATTGTATGTAACTATGCTTTACCCAATATTTCCCATGTGCTCTGCATTAATACATTTATATATACGCCAAGGTATAATAGTGTTTTCTTGATTTCTTGTCCATTTGTTTTGATGTTTAACATAATGATAATATTTTTCTATTTTTATTTTGTTCTAAACACATTTTTATTTAGCTTGCTCTTTTTAATTTTTCCCACTAGCTATAAATGGTATTCCTATTGTTTCTTGTTCTAATACTTAAAAAATTGAGTAAGTTTGGTTACTAAGTCTTGATTCTCAATCAATTATATTATTATTTTTAAATATTCAATCTCATCTTCATCAAATTAAGTTAGCTCAAGTTTATCCTTATCTTATTTTTCCATTATTATTTTTCTACTTTTATGTTAGCCACCTAACCCATTAATAGTGTATTCACATCAACATGACATCCACCTCAGTGCAAGAAGATATTTTTGGCAAGTGGTTAGCCTAAGGGTTTTTGTAGCCAAATGGAGGTTGTAGTGAAAATCTCATGCTAGCTAGTAGGTGGTTAACCATTTCTTGGATATTCAAGGCATCAACAAAGATTTGAAGAGACATGATAAATATAACATGAAGATTTTAGAGTCATGGAGCTGGAGGTTAGGATGATAAAATTCTCACTCAACACTTAATGTGAAAATTCTACCCTAATGAAGATGCTCCCAAAGGATTATATAAGGAGCTCAAACTAGAAGATGGAGGAGGAAAGAGAGAACTGTAGTGAAGCTTTGGTAGAATGACTTTAAAGCCATGCTCTGTGAACATTACTTTAATAGCCATTAAAGCTTAGTAATAGAATGGATACCACTCTAGCTCCGATTGAATGTCCCCCAAGATCATCTGTGAAGCTATGACCTATTAGCATTTTGATTTGAATAAAGACTCTTGTTATGAAATTTTAATAATGACCAATGGTTTTACATTAAAATGTGTTATATGTCTAGTTTTATATATATTATAGTATTGAAAATGACATGTGAATGCTTATACTATCACACTCTTGATTAGTTAAGTGAATTGGTGTTCATAAGTTTTGCTACCTTAATAGAGTCCCTATAATTTTTGTGTCATCATCAACATATTTTATGGAGGATGAGTATAGATCCAAATCTAGTAGCCCAATCCTTATTTAAATTGCATCTATTTAGTTTGAGTATTAAATATAACCAAAGCGGTCTTATGACCCATTAAGTACCTATATAATTGTTACATCCTGATTTCTCACTAGACAAACTTGCTAGATTACTCATGGATATTTGTAGCTAACAAATTCATATTTGGTTATATTTTTGACTAAGTTAAATATTTATGCTATTATAGGATAATAGAATGTTACTTAGCTAGATAATGATATATGGTTGTTTACTATGAGTTGGATTAATGCATGATCTAATTACTTGTGTGTTGTGAGGTGGATGCATGAGAACTCATCTCTAGAGCATGCCAAAAGGAGAGAATCATTAGATAGGGTGATGTAAATGGAGACATCGAAGGTCTACAGAGAGTTGGCAAAACACTACACACACACCACCATAGTTAGCACATTATAATGCATTAAAAATGGTTTGTGCATGGTGTGTTTATTTCTACTTTGGTAATTTAGTTTCTATGGTTTGCTAGTGTAGTTTAGTAGCTTAATTAATTGATAAATTTTATCATTTAAGCTAGTGAAAACGTTATTAGTGAAATTATATTTAAAATTTGGATTATTAGTAATTTATGAAATTTTCATTTAAATTACTATAACATTATAGATGTTAATTAATTTAATAAAATTATGGATTTTCTTTATTTTATATTAAAATAAATTAAAAATGGAATTAGCCATGGAAAAAACAAAAAGACAAAGGAAAGGAAATAAAAAAATAAATTAAACCCAAGATTCTTACTTGTGCACCAAGACAAGTTAGTTAAAATAGAAAGAAAAAAAAAGTTTTAATTAAATCTCATAATTTATTAAAAAAGAGATAAAATAAATAAATAGAAATAATAAAATGATCTAAAATCAAGAAAATAAATTTGTTTAAAAAAAATCCATGCCAAGTTTAGTAAGTAAGCTTTTGGGGAATAAAATAAGATCATATATATATATGTAAGGAAAAGTAAAGACTAAATTTAGAAAATTAAAAAAGAATAAAATCTATTAAAAATAACTAAAACAAAAAAAAATATAGAAAAATAACAACAATAAAAAATCTTTAAAACAAAGGTAAAGGTCTTTGCCTATTTTATATAGGTGTAAATTAAGAAAGGAAAAAAATTATCAAAATTATTTTTGGGATTCAAAAATTGGAAGGAGAAAAAAAATGTGTAGTTTCATTAGAAGAAGACAGAAAAAGGTATTGGAGAAGAGGCAAATCAACAACAACAGGGACATCAAAAGAAGTTTTGATTGTCAGGTAGGCTATGTTTTAAATTCAAATTTATGATCATAATTTAATTTCTTAATTTAAATTATTTTTATATGGATGGAATTAGTAGAGTACCTAGTAGAAGAATTAAAAAAATGTGGCTTCATAGAATATGAATTTGTAGGGCTTTGAAAAATTGTCTTATATATTAATTTTGATAAAAACATTATAAGGATTAAATTACATACCAAAAACTTAAAGAATAAAATTTTATTATATATTTGTTTTGAAAACATATGCATAGTAGAATAAATCGGTCTAAAAAAAAAAAAAAACCCCTATAGGGATTGGTCATAGTATTCTAAATACCACATTTAGCTATTTGACATTGCCATAATTATTCAACTTGAAGCATAGGGAACATGACACCTTCATATTACCCATAAGTTCAAGTATACGTTTAACTTTCCTTCCCAACTATGCTTCATAGACTTGTTTTCTTGTTATGGTATTTCCCAAAATAAAATGTGTGTAGCCAATAAAAATCTTTTCCCTTAGAATTATCTATTTTCCATGTTTTGACTA
The DNA here is from genome assembly GCA_037957365.1 of Torreya grandis. Taxonomy (NCBI): domain Eukaryota; kingdom Viridiplantae; phylum Streptophyta; class Pinopsida; order Cupressales; family Taxaceae; genus Torreya; species Torreya grandis. The sequence goes on from JARHVA010002023.1 coordinate 1,620,583, forward strand.
TAAGAGCTTATTCAAACTCATTAAAAGCACATGTGATATAAGAAATGCCTTTAATATATTTAAAGTGAAAGGCTGTATAAATTTGAGAATTCACAGGTGAAACTGACATAATTAAATTAAAAAATAATAATAATTTCTTGAGATCTTTTCATGTTTTGATCTAGAAGAACTACGTTTGATTATTGTCATATGTAGAAGATTCTTGCATGTACTATCATTTTTTGATGCCACTAAGGTTGATGATTTAATGATTTTTATCTTATTCAATTTTTTTTAAAATGTCTGATGACTCACACAAAAAGAATTTTGTGGAAGAGATTTTTTGCGAAATATATCTGTATGACACCTTTATTAGATGGTGGTATTAAAAATAAGAGTTGTGTAGAAGACTACATCTAATGTCTATTTAAGATATTTTAAATAGAAATCAAGCCATAATAAGAGACCCAATTGCTTATTATTATTAATGAATCTAATTACGTTAATTTGAAGGTAGTGTGAATATTCTAGTTTACCATTCCATAGTGGAATCAATGTATTTTTTTTATAATAGTAAAAAATGCCATTAAATTAAATAAATGAGTGTCAATATTTTAAATAATGTAATATTTCCTTTTCTAATTTATAAAAGATTATTAATCCATATATCCATAGTCTCCATGTGTTATTTCTAATAGGATTGTAGATTATTTAATTAAGGGCTTTTTAAGTATGGAATTTAGTGTGAATACTAATCAAGGAAAATACTTTGAAAAAAAAGGGACGTGGTTGTTTATATTATTAGGTCAAATCAATTATAAAATATAATAATAGCCAAATCTATACAAAGTAAATAAAAGAGGATAGTTCTTGGTATACAGGTTTAAGTTCATGAAATTTGAACATGGTATTCTTGACTTATATAGAAGTTCCAAAATTGATTAAGAATGATTGTGAGATTTTTAAAAATTAGTCAACCTTTTTGATATTAAATGGTTGAATAATCTCACAAAAATATTTTTGAGGATATTAAACAACTGTAGGTGTTATGAATAGTCACCATATCAAGAATTTAGCTAGTGTTTTAAATGAGTTAAGGATAGAAAACTCAACAAAGTTTTCATTATGATGGGTATGGGTAACTTATCATATATAACTTGTGAGTAAAAACATGTGATAGAAAAGTAACATTAAAATAATTACGGGTTGCTGAATGCAAAAACATAGGAATTAATGTACCTAATAGTGTATATACAAATATAAGGGTGTATTTTTACAATTATAGTTTTATGGATAAAGTATTTAATAGTATTGTAAAATTACATATGATTAACTTAATGAATGTGTGCATTCAAACCCCTAAAACATATATAAAATGCTAGTTGGAATTATCCTATGTTTCATGTTTTACTATATTTACACATGGATTTAAGTATGGAACATAAATTCATGATGAAAATAGTTATGACTAAACTTATAGTTATAAGTATGATTTTATCTAGTAATCAAGTGTTCAAGGGACCAAAACTATAATCATATTATAGTAGTCTTCTAGAAAATGAAATAAGATGTTTAAGTGAATGTTATAATGGGTTACTGAATTCTCTATTTCTTTGTAATGATTGATTGACTATTAATTATATATTAAGTACTTATGTGTAGTACGTGATTATGAAAGTGTTTGGTTATATATAGCATATAATGGTGCATTGTGATGCATGCTTATATATATGTTACTTGAACACTGATAAGTAGCTTAAACTTAGAGAATACTTGGGTGGTATAACCGCGTATTTGTTTGATTCTTATGTATGTATGTCTATTATTGAAGTCATAAGTTTAGATTCTGTATTTGATAACCTATGGTAGTATAAGATATCATAGTAAACTATAGTATAAAAGTGTATTGTACCTATATGGTACATACTATAAATGCTATGCCTAGACTTACATCTACATTTGACTGATTTGATGTATACATGATGGTTGCTACTATGGATAACATGTATTTGTAATAATTGGTAAGACTTTATGTATGTGCACATGCAACCTTTGAGAGTTTAATGAATGTTGTTTTGATATGTTATTGTGTTACATGGGAACTAGGACTTGCTTTGTTATATATAGTTACTTATGTAATTACTCATGTTCCATGATTTTAAGACTACTTTATATGATTGTTTTTTAGAAAAATAGCAATTATGTATTAGAATACTAGACTATGGTAATATGGATTATCATAGATGTAGTGCGTTTGAAAATAAATTGTGGTAGTAAAATCAATAGTTCTATATATTTACCTGGATGGTATAGACTGTAATCATTATTTTTAGTATGGGATAAAAATAATGTAAGATTCATTCATACATTTGATGTAATAAATGTATCCTTTGATTAATCTTATGTTCAACATTTGATTTGATTATATATGTGATTAGGATGTAAATTAAATAAATCTTGTGGTTGAATTTTATTTGACCAATCTGCTTTGATGATTCAGAGTAAGGGGTGAGATGGACTTCACTGGCTTACTAGTCTCACAATGATAGATAAAGGTAGTCCAATCAAGTGATGTGTATGAATTTGATTGATCTAGATCATTATCATTTATTATTTATAAAATTTTAGATCAAAGTATGTTTACTGAGACATTATCATTTCATGAGTATGATTCACATGTTTGTGTGATATCTTACAATAGAATTGATTTCTACAATGCACTGAATGTTTAGTTTAAAATCATATAACAAATAGGTACTTGTTTGTCTCTCTATATTCTCATGCCATCACTATTTACTCATCTATGAAGGGAGGGCCATTTCCTAATGAGATTAGTGTGGGGGATCATTGGTTTGTGGTTGGTGTGAAAAGGCTCTTGGATGATGTTCTCCTTCCCCATAACAATACTACTTATCAAGATGACACTTGAGATTACCATATATACTTGAGTTTAGGAACTATGCTTTGGGAGATCCATGTATTTATATGTACATTGTATTTTATTGTATGAAGTATTACTATGAAGAGTTGTAATTAATTATTATTGTCAATCAACAATGGTGGGTATAGACTTGTTTTAATGGTAGCTGATTTAATGTAATTACTTTCTATATTTGCATTATGATGTGTACTCTCATGATACTAGAGATCAATATTATGTGATGTACTATGGTTATTTCTATTATCACCTTATGGTTTTATTATGGTCTTTATATATTCTCATGGTATAATCTATATCTAGTATATGTGTTAAATTAATGTTTTTTTAGGTATTTATATGTTTAACTCGGCAAGGTTGTTACATGTGATATCAAAACTGTGGCTTAAACTCTAGGACCTGATGAGTCCATTAGCATTTTCATGTCTTTATGTTCACCAGTGTGAACCTAATAACATGAATTATTTCTCAAATATTTTGGATCATTAGTGCTTCAATATGGAACCTTGTTACACCATGATTAGAGTTTTGAGACATTCATGAAATGTGTTTGTGAAACATTGATTGTGTACCCTTAAAAACACTCATACCCTTTTGAGTTTGTTTAGGGGATTGATTTGTCAAGTATCCCGATGGTGATGGTTGTATATGAGGCTTGGGTAGATGATTATATAATGTAGTTCAAAAGTATGAACAAAAGTTTTTTATCATTGTTTGATGACTTAGATCGAGCATCTTGAGTGTGATTACATCCTTCTTGGTAATCAAGTCACTGTCACCTTTTGTATTTTATGTCATGAGTGTTTATTTAGCATGAGATGATTCTAACTTAAATATATGTGTTTTAGATTTTGTGTCTAATGTTTTCTAATCCTAGAAATAGAAAATCTTTTAAGACCATTTTTAGTTATTACCATCTAGGGAAATGGGAATTTTCTTGTAGTAGAGTGTATATGTTTTGATTAAGAATTCCTATGTGTTAAGAGATTGTTTTGATTAACACCCTTAATTTATGTGGATTATGAAGGAGTGTCATCTCTCTTATTTAGCTTAGAGATGAGTTTTTATTACCTCATTCTATTTTGACATTATTATGATGCTACTAAGAGGAATCCTATTTGCATGTTGTTGATTTTAGTGTTTTTTTATATGAGAACTTGTTTTTGAATGTTTTTTTCCTGTACTCTTTTGAAATTGGTGGGAGAACATTTTATAATCTTGTTGAGAGAGAAGTTGTTAGATTAGATGGATTGATACATCTTTGTGGTTAGTATTTTATTTTATTTTCTCGATTGTTGAAGTAGATTAAGAAACTATACTTACATATTCGGTAAGTAGTGTTTTGGCAACATTGAGTTGCAGTGTTTTAATTTTACTTTGTGAGGGTATGTAGGAGTTTTTGTTGATATTTTTTTACTTTTCACTTGTGACTCTTTAAGATCACTACTTTATCTAACTTGTAAACTTAGACCATGTAGAGTGGCAAACCTTGAATTTATATTAATTATAGATTAAGAATTATAATTTGATTATAATTAATATGTTATTATTTACCCTTGATTATAATGATATTATTCTATTTTTGTTGAAAGCATGTTTTTTGAAGAGATAATTATGTACCTTTTGTTGAGAGTGAGTAGGGTATAAGATGCCCAAAACATCTTGTCAATCTAGGGGTTGAGATAAACTTTTAATTTGTTTCTTCTAGCAGAGCAAATTGGGAGATTATCTTGCTTGTTTATTTACTAGGTTGAAAGGATGGTGTGATTCTTGACCTGTGTATGCTAGGTAATTTTAACATTATTATCTCTTGACCATGAATATAACAATATAGGTTAAGTTGTGAGATATGAAACTAGTTATGTGGCAACTTAATACAATTATGGATTGATTGTATGATATTTTTATATGTATATTGATACATATAAAATTATTTAACTCACATTACTACTTTCTATGATCTGTTAGCATAAAATTGTGATTATTTGAAATATTGTGCACATTCTAGATATCATTAGGTCATGGAGATACAAAGGAGTAATAGTGAATTGAGAACATGAGTTATAAGTGATAAAAAGGTATCCAACTTAGCCTCATATTGAATTAGTTATTATTAAGTTAGATTTGACAGATGGACTTGTTGAATCTGAGATTTGACAGGCAAAATTTGTCAAATTTAGTCATATGGCTATACACATGTATAATATGGATGGGTATTCCATGATTTTGTATACATTAGAACTATAAAATTTCTATTTCCTATTCATCATCATACTTGTCAGGAACTCTATGTAGTAGTGACAATATTGACATGTTATACTTATCATGAGTTATGTGGGGTAGTAATAATATTAACTTAATGCACATCATTATTACTAGGACCCCTAAATATTTTTCTCCAAAATGAGAAAAAAAACACTTTTTAAATTATAGACATGTGTAGAGGGAATGGAAGATTTTGTGGAACTTTCTTTGGTCATTTATTTTTACTTGTATGATGATCTTGTGTGCTCTTAGGAAGTTAATGAAAATTTCACTAAGATATGTGGGACCCTTCAAGGTAATAAAAGTGGTTAGTTTTATGGTATATAGACTTGTCTTGATGGTTCTAAACACCAGGGTGGTTAGGATGAGAACAAACCTTGTTTTCATATTAATGAAATGTCATAAAGTAGGGTCTTGTGAGACCAATACTCCAGGATTAGTGTAATTTGAAGGAACTATGATTAGTTCTATAGGTAATTTATAATTTATTTTCTTAATTATATATTGTATATCATGTTATTTCTTTACTAAATATTATTTTAATTCATAACTTATATTTGAGTAAGAGTCATTGGGGATGATGACTAGGTTTAGGGGGGAAGGATCTTACATCTCGATTCCTCACTAGGTAAACTTGCTAGATTACCCATGGATATTTGCAACTAACAAATTAAAATTTGGCTATCTTTATGACAAAAATAGATATTTATGCTATTATGGGATAGTATAATATTATTTAGATAATGATACATGGTTGCTTACTATGATTTGGATTAATATATGCATTTAGGTTTTGAGCATATTAATGTATTATTTTAGTTATATTATTGCTTTATGTTTATCATGAGATATGATATAATTACTTTCATGTTGTGAGGTAAACACAGGAGAATTAATCCCTCTAAAATTTCAAAAGGACAACATCATTAGAGAGGGTGATGTAGATGAAGCTATCAAAGGTCTACAAAGAGCTCATGAAGCCCTACATACACATTACTATAGTTAGCATATGTTAGAATGCATTAAAAATGATTTGTGCATGGTGTGTTTATTTATACTTGCTTTGAAAAGTCAATTTCTATGATTTAATAGTATATTTTAGTAGATTAATAAATTGGTACATTTTATCATTTAAGCTAGTGAAAATGTTATTAACAAAATTACATTCAAAATCCAGATTATTAGTAATTTATGATTTTTTAATTTAAATTTCTATAAGATTAAAGATATTAATTAATTTAATAAAATTATGGATTTTCTCTATTTTATATTAGAATATATAAAAATGAAATTAACCATGGAAAAATGAAAAAGACAAAAAAAAGAAATAAAAACAAATAAATTAAACCCAAGATTCTTACTTGTGCACCAAGGCAAGTTGGTTAAAATAGAAAAAAAACAAGTTTTAATTAAATCTCATAATTTGTGAATAAGAGAGATAAATAAATAAATAAAATTATCTAAAATTAAGAAAATAATTTTTTTTTTAGAAATGACATCAAGTTTAGGATGAAAGCTTTTGGGGAATAAAAGAAGATCATATATATATACAAGGAAAAGTAAAGACTAAATTTAGAAAATTAAAAAAGAATCAAATATATTAAAAATAACTAAAAAAAAGAAAGAGAATATATATATATATATATATATATATATATATATATATATATATATATATTACATACAAAGGTAAAGGCCTAAGCCTATTTTATATACGTAAAAATTAAGAAATGAAAACAATTATCATAGGTATTTTTGGGAATACAAAATTGGAAGGAGAAAAAATAGGCGTAGTTCATCAGAAGAAGACAAAAAAAAGGTATTGGAGAAGAGGAAAATCAAAAGAAGTTTTGATTTTTAGATAGGAAATATTTTAAATTTAAATTTACGATCATAAATTAATTACTTAATTTAGCTTATTTCTATATGGCTAGAATTAACAGAGTACCTAGTAGAAGAATTAAAAAATGTGGCTGCATAAAATCTGAATTTGTAGGTCTTTAAAAGATTGTCTTATATATTCATTTTGAAAAAACACTATAAATATTAAATTACGTACCAAAAAATTAAAACAAAAAATTATCTTATATATTTGTTTTGACAAGGTATGCATAGTAGCGGAAATCAGTCTTGAATAGAAAATCATCCTGTAGGGATTAGTCATAGTATTCCAAATACCACATTTAGCTATTCAACATTGCCATAAATATTAAACTTAGAGCATAGGGAACATGACACCTTCATATTACCCATAATTTCAAGCATAAGTTTAAATTTAATTCCCAACTATGCTTTCTAGACTTGTTATTTTCTTGTTATGGTATTTTCTAAAATAAAATGTGTGCAGCCAATAAAAATCTTTTCCCTTAAACTTATCTATTTTCCATGTTTTTACTATGAGAGATTATTCAAAATCATTAAAATAAAATGTGATATAAGGAAGGCATTTAATTTATTTCAAGTGAAAGGCCTTATAAACTTGGAAATTCATAGATGAAGCTGGCATAGTTAAACAAAAAATAATAATAATAATTTCTTGAAATCTTTTCATGTTTTGGTATGGAAGAACTACATCCACTTCTTGATATTTGTAGAATATTCTTGCCTATACTATCATTTTCTAATGCCACTAAGGTTGATGATCTAGTGAGGTTTGTCATACCTAGTGAAATATTAAATGTCTAATGACTCACACAGGAAGAATTTTGTGGAAGAGATTTTTTTGTGAAATATATTTGTTGACACCTCCATTGGGCACTAGTATTAAAAATAAGAGTTATGTATAAGAATACATCTGATGTCTTTTTAATACATTTTAAATGAGACCTAATTGAACATTATAGTTAATGAGGTTAGTTACATTAATTTGAAGGTAGTGTGAATGTTCTAGTTTACCATTTCATAGTGGCATCAGTGTATTTTTTTATAATAGTGAAAAATTACAATAAATTAAATAAATGAGTGTCAATGTTTTAAATAATTAGAAAAGATTATTAATCCACAAATCCATGGTCTCCAAGTGTTGTTTTTAATAGGAGTGTAGATTATTTAATTAAGGGCTTTTTTAAGTATGGAATTTAGTGTAAATGTTAATCAAGTAAAAGCTTTAAAAAAAAAAAGGGATATAATTATTTATATTATTAGGTCAAATCACTTATAAACTACAATAATAGCCAAATATATAAAAAGTAAATAAAAGAGGATAGTTCTTGTTATATAGGTTTAAGTTTGTGAACTTTGAACTTCATATTCTTAGACTTATATATAAGTTCAAAAATTAATTAAGAATGATTATGAGATTTTTAAAAATTAGTCAACCTTTATGCTATTAAATGGTTGAATATTATCACAAAAATCTTCTTGAGAATATTAAACTGCAGGTGTTATGAGTAGCCACCATATTGGGAATTCACTTAGTGTTTTAAATGAGGTATGGAAAGGATATAAAATGCAATGGAGTTTTAATTATGATGAGTATAGGTAACTTATCATATATAAATTGTGAGTAAAAACATGTGATGGAAAAGTATCATTAAAATAAATTATGGGTTGTTGAATGTAGAAACACAGGTGTTAATGTACCTAATAGCATATATACAAATGTAGGAGTGTATTTTTATGGTTATAGTTCCATGGAAGGAGTATTTATTGTATTGGAAAACTACATATGATTAACTTAATGAATGTATGTATTCAAACCCTTAAAATGTATAGAAAATGCTAGTTAGAATTATCTTATGTTTCATATTTTACTATATATACACATGGATTTAAGTATGCAACATAAGTTCATAATGAAAATAGTTGTGACTAAACTTATAGTTATAAGTATGATTTTATCTAGTCATCAGGTGTTTGAGGGATCAAAACTATAACCATATTAAATTTATCTTCTAGAAAATTAAACAAGATTTGTAAGTGAATATTATAACAAGTTTATGAATTTTCTATCTCTTTGTAATGGTTAATTGACTGTTAGTTATATATTAAGTACTTGTGTACAGTATCTAATTATGAAAGTGTTTGATTATATATAACATATAATGTTCATCGTGATGCATGCTTATAGATATGTTTCTTGAATGTTAATAATTATTTTAAACTTAGGGAATACATGGGTGGTATAATCTTGTATTTACTTAATTGTTATGTATGTGTCTCACTTGATTATTGAAGTCATAAGTTTGGATTATGTGTTATTATCTATTTGATAACCTATGATATTAGGGTATATCATAGTAAAATATAGTATAAAAGTATATTATACATAGATGGTACATACTATAAATGTTATGCCTAGACTTGCATCTATATTTGATTGATTTATTATATACATGATGGTTGCTACAATGGAAAGCATGTTTTTGTAATAGTTGGTAAGACTTTGTGTATACATGCAGGAAAATTTTGAGAGTTCAACAAATTTTGTGTTGGTATGTTATTGTATTACATGGGAACTATGAATTTCTTTGTTATATATAGTTACTTGCATAATTACTTATGTTCCATGATTTTAAGACTACTTTATATGATTATTTTTGGGAAAACTACCAATTATGTCTTAGAATACTAGACTATGATAATATGGGTTATCATAAGTGTAGTATGTCTGGAAACAAACCATGGTAGTTAAATATATAGTTATGTATATTTTACCCAGGTGGTATAGACTTTAATCATTATTTTTAGTATGGGATAGAAATAATGTAAGATTCATTCATATATTTGACAAAATAAATGTATGCTTCAGTTACTCATATGTTTAGCATTTGATTTGATTGTATATGTGATTACAATGTAAATTAAATGAATCTTATGGTTGAATCATATTTGATAAATCTGCATTGTTGATTCAGAGTAAGGAGTGAGATGGACTTCACTGGCTTACTAGTCTCACAATGATAGATAAAGGTAGTCCAATCAAATGATGTGTATGAATTTGATTTATCTAGATCATTATCAGTTATTATTTGTAAAACTTTGGGCTAAAATATGTTTAGTGAGACATTATCATTTCATGAGTATGATTCACATGTTTGTGTGATATCTTGTAATAGAATGGATTTCTATGATACATTGCATGCTTAGTTTAGAATCATATAGCACACATGTACTTCTTTATCTCTCTAGATTCTCATGACATCACTATCTCTCATACATGAAGGGAGGGCCATTCTCTAATGGGATTAGTGTGGGGGATCATTGGTCCAAGGTTGGTGTTGAATGTTTTTGGATGATGTTCTCCCTCTTCATAGTAGTACTACTTATCATGATGAGACTTGATATTACCACATATACTTGAGTTTAGGAACTATGCTCTGAGGGAGCCATGTATATATATGTAAATTGTATTTTACTATATGAATGATTGCCATGAAGATTTGGAATTACATGTTAATGTCAATCAATAGTGGTGTATGTAGACTTGTTTTAGTTATAGTTGAGTTAATGTAATTACTTTTTGTATTTGCATTATCATTTATACTCTCATGATACTAGAGATCAATATTATGTGGTGTATTATGCTTGTTTCTATTATCACATTGTGTTTTTATTATGGTCTCTATGTATTCTCTTTGTATAATCTATATCTAATATATAAGTTAAATTAAACAAAAATCACATATTTCTATGTTTAACCCATCGGGGTTGTTTAAATTACATATATTTAGTTTGATTATTAAATATAACCAAAATAGTATTATGACCCATTAAGCACCTATATAACCGTAGGCTTAATCTAAAAAAGGCTTGTGTTTATGGATCTTCATTAAGTTTAGTTTTAATTAAATTACTTATGTCCCCTTAGTGAAGCCTCGTGCCATTGCAAAAGTAGCCCAATGTAGGTCCTAATTCATTCTTAGTTGCACTTTGGGTGATTTCATAAGGCCTGTGCCTTATGTGGATTGATCCCATCAAAACCAAGTGTTTAAATGTTGAGTGCAAAGGAAGTATCCCATGTTTGTAGTAAACTAAGACCTTAGATGTTTCACAATATTTTCGTTTCATTACCAAGACCCATATTGAATGTTGTTGCTATGATGGTGTGATAGAATGATATACTGAAATTATTTTTAAAAAAATCATATTTCAAAAATATCAAGCACTAGATAAAATAGGTAGAACATAGTTTTGCATAGAATAATCCAACCTACAAAGGATAAAATATAAGAAACTAGGTTTAGGACAACCTATATGATGCTTTGTATGAGGTCTTTTTTGTTAGTTACCTAAGCATGTGTATAAGTGGTTGGTTGCATATTTGACCCACAAAATAAAAATATATGAATGGTACTATGAGTGGACAAATAAGTGCCTAGAGAGGCTTAGGACCATGGATGTTACTTGGACTAGAGCAATGGATAAATGGTGGAAAGGAGCTATGAATAACTACATACTTGAGTTTGTACTATCAACTTATTCATGACCTAAGGAAGTAGAGTACCATTTTTTGAAAAACCTTATAAGATCATTCATGAAAGATTTGAACACATATCTAAATAAAATAATGGTTGATTATGGTTTTAAAACTTTGGGGATGGAAGGCTAAAATCCTTTCATGTATGAGTTATGCAAAGGGGGAGAAGGGGATGTGTAGGTCAAGCATTATGGAAGGGGATGAGAAAATTGACACCTGAGAGATAAGCTTATAATAAGATATGGTATTGATTGATGGAGTATTTGGAACTTGAAAGTGCCATGAGGACCTGTAGTGAATGATAAGGGCATGGGAAAGGATCTCTTAAAATACAATAGCATGAAGATGAGAGGTATAATGAGAGGATGGGATGAGTGTCTAATCTCAACAATTGATAAGTGTGGAATTAGTTGAGTTCTTATAGAATTGGGTGACTACATATACACTTGATGTGCCTACCCTATTTGAACTTGTGGCACATACTCATGCACTTTATTGTCCCCCAAAAAATATCACTCATTTTTGGGACAACATTTGAACTATTATGGTCCTACAGACCAAAATTGTCTCTTCCCTTTTCAAAATTTGTCCTAGGCATTCAAATTCCTCATTTTTCAAGCTTCTCAGAAATCTATGGACTCTACAGGCTTAAATCTATGGACTCTATAGGCTTGAATCTATGTACTTAGCAAGAAGAGAAAATCTATGGACTCTGTAGGTAGGTTCATTTCTATAAGTTCAAAGGCTTCTATAGGCGGGTTCAACCAAAAGAATCAGTTTCTAACACTTGGTCATTTTCAGGATTGGTTCAGTCCCTTGGTTCAATCAAAAATCTCCATCGGCAAGCATCTAATCAAAGAAGGGTTAAACCATTGAACCATTGAACCACTTTGGTTCAAAGGTTCAATGAGTTCAAGGTTTAATTGGTTCAATGCTTTCAGCTCAATAGCAGGTTCAATCAAAAGAACGGTTCAATGGCTTGGTTCAACCAAGCCATTTAACACTTTGTTTCACTTGGGTGGTTCATTCACTTTGTTTCAATGCTTTGGTTCATCCTTTGGTTTAATCAAGTGGTTATTTAGTCAGTTCAAGGCTTTGTTTGAACTATTGAACTAAAACTTGGTATAATGGTTGGTTTAAACAAATGGTTCAAAGGTAGGTTCAATCAAGTGGTTCAATGCTCAGTTCATCTATTTGGTTCAAAGGCTTGGTTGATTCAATTGGTTCATTGGCTTGAATGATCAAATTGAACCATTTTGGTTCAAAGCTTGGTTCATCGGCTTGGTTCAACATTTGGTTCAACCAAACAATTCATTGCCTTGGTTTAATGAGGTGGTTCAATGGAGTGGTTCATCGACTTGGTTCAATAGAGTGGTTCAATGTTTGGTTCAATCAAATAGTTCAATGGCTTGGTTTAACCAAGCAGTTCACTGTGATAGTTCAAAGGAGTAGTTCAAATGTAAAAGTTCAAGAGAGATTCCTAAAGGACAAGTGCCCTTGTGGAAGGCACTTGGTCGATAAAAATACCCTTTGGAAGGATCATTTTCAAAGAAGGCCATAAAAGTAAATTCTTTCAAATTTTTGTTTAAGGCATTTGAAAAAGACAAAGGCATAATTCATTTAGAATTTTTTTCTGAAGGAATTCCCTCAGACAAATTTTTTGAAAGAATTCAAGAAACAGGCTATGGGTAGAAAGCCCGAAGAAATAACCAAGGCAAATGAACGGAACAATTCCGTGGACTTTTTATCCATGAGAAAATTCTATGGACTTTTTGTTTGTGAGAAATGTCTACAGACTTTTTGTCTGTGGGAATTTGTCTACAAAGAAAGCCCGAGGAAATCCCGTGAAAGACTTCTAAGGAAAAGGCCGCTAAAGGACCCCGAAGGGTAGGTGCCCTTGCAGGGGACTCTCAGCTGCCAACTTGAAGGATATTTCCCTATAGCCAAAGGGTCACCTTCCCTTCAAGAAGATGTAAAACAAAAATCTTGAAGGCCATTTGAAGACCACATGAAAGGGCAGATACCTTTGTGGGGGGCTCTTCTCAACCCAAGGTAGATCATTTCTTAAGGCCTGAAAGGGCAGGTTCTTCTCGAGAAAGTGCCAAACAAAAAAGCCTAAGAAGGACCAAGGGGTGATGCACCCAAAGATGTCAAATTCAAGACAGAGAACTAGCCATTAAAAATGTAGTGACGGGCACGTGAATGTCAATTTTAAAGTTCATAAAATAGCCATTGATCCTTGTAATCTACAGACCCAAATACATTCACAAGCTTTAAGGCCAATACCAATAGAAAGAGAGGAAGGAACAGAACAACAAATTGAATCCAAGACCTGATTTAATTAACCAAAAAAGAAGTAACGATGAAGGTAGGATCAGATTACCAGGTGGACATTGAAAGTTGCAAACTTTCAATAGCGTGACTTGTTTCTCTGCATTGATAAAATCAAATGGGTAAATGCCCCTAAGTTCCAGCCTATCTTCTTAATAGATTTCAATGCAACATGATGTGTTATTGTTCCCGAGTCCTTCTTGAAGAGGTTATATAAGGGACTCTCTTCTATTGTAGATGTATCTCTTTTTGACAATCAAAACGAAACTTTACCCAAATTGAAAGGCATTACTGAGACTTTGAGCTCAGATTGTTGATCATATTTTGTTACTAGAATAAGAAAGAAAGTGATTTTTTAGACTTTATGCTGTAATATCTTTGTTGTTGGGGAAACTATTCTTATGTCTTTTTCCTTGATATAGTCTCTATTCCTTTAATTCAACAAGTAGAATTAGTGAAAGTAGTTAGGAAGGTATCCTGAAGAGTCAAGTGTGGAGAGACTTTGCGCCCCCATAATTGCCTTTAGTGTGTTTTCTTTTCATTTCTATGTAAAGGACTTTGGGACAACTTTTTTCCCTCATTGTCCTTCGTATCTTACTCTTGAGAAATGTAGGTGGAGACTTTGTGCTGCATCTCAATTTGATGGTCACTACGTCCTTGGTTACATTGTGTTATTACTACCAAGAGTACTCTTGTGGCTGGCTAAATAGTACATTTGAAAGAGAGTAGTGTTGTCTATCATTTCCCTTGAGTTTTTTCCTTTGATCCACATGCATCATCTCTGAAAAAAGAGAGATGGATGGTTTGTCCTACCCTTGAGTATTATTTTCTATTTATATATATAACATACCTATAGGGAACCTCCCCTTGATGAGAGGAGACATCAGTCCCCTTCTGGTGTGGTAAACCTACACATTTGGATGACTAATCTTCCTACTTTGGCTGATTAGACCTATTTGTTTATCAGTATGCTGATCAACAAAATATTCAACCAATAATTTTTGGTGACTCCATTGGGGATATAGTTATGTGCATTCTGAAACCTCAAGTTTCAAATTGAAGCATCACCTGGATATAGCCCATTATCATTATAACCCTTATACATTATAGACTCTGGTGACTCCATTTTGCATCTTACCCATTATCTATATATAGCCTTACCATCTTCCTCCACCTCCATTATTTTATTTGGTCTACAAAAGTAGAGCTACTGGGAAAGAGTGCACAGTTTGAAGCCTCAAGCCTCAAGCTGAAGCTGAGCTAGTCCTTTTCCATTTTTGTTTTGTAATCTGGCCACTCCATCTAAATTTTTTATCTCTATTTTTATTAATTAAATCATGGTAGTTCGAGGCCCCTGGGGTAACTCTTTTGGCCCACTCAACTTGAATCCACCTCTGCATGAACTCCCATGTAGTTCAAGAAAGAATTTCCCCAAATTCTATGGTGATGGGAAAGTTCATCCTGATGAACACATTGTAGTCTTCAACATAGCTTGTGGAGTAATCAAAGTAGAATTTGAAGATGTAGCAGTTAGGCTTTTTATGAAGACACTACAAGGTGCTACTACAAATTGGTTTTATCATCTACAGGCTTAGTCAGTGACTAATTGGAATACCCTCAAAGCTAAGTTTGAAGCCAGATTCAAACCTATAGAAGATGCACATGCACTTCTGGTTCAACTTACACAGATGAAGAAAGAGCCTCATGAACTAATGAGGGACTTCATAACCAAATTTGACAAACTAAGAAACAAAATTCCTATAATAACTTGACCTATAGCTGAGAATCTCAAATGCTTCTTCATTAATTCTCAGTTACCTGAAGTAAGTTTTCTTTTAAGACGCGCTGGTCAAATAGATCTTGCTACAGCTCAACATTTGGCCACTGAGGTAGAAGATGATCTCATCTTAGCAAGGAAGATAAGAAGAGATCCAAATAGAAATAGAGCTTCATCATCTTCTAGATATTCATCTACAAGCACCATAGATCCAATGGTGCAGAAATTGGCAAATGAGTTGCTTGCTCTCAAAAAGCAAATGGCTCAAAGAATCTCTTCTGCTCCTTCATACAAAAGGACATTCCCAAATCAGTCATATCAGGGCAATGCTGCTAGGAATCAAGGGCAACATAATCACCTTCTTCCCTCACAAGGGAAACTTGCCCTAGATGCTCCTCCAACCAATTTAGTAATGGGATATCTTGAAGTAGAATCAGAGTTCTCTTTCTAGCTTGAATTGAATCAAGAAAATGACATTGATCTCCTTGAAGACAATCAAGAAGAATCAACTAGTGACTCCCACATTGGTTTCTTGAATTACCAAGATGAACCCAGAAGTGAAGGTGAAGTAGTAAAAGGATCATACACAGTATTCACCAGATCCTAGAATTAGTCAACCCAGTAGGTTGACAAAGAGAAGACAGAGGAGTGACCCCAACTAGTAATTTCAATTTTTGAGCAGAGAACCCCTCTTCTTTTTCAATCAAAGGACCCAATGATTACCAAAGAAGTAAGTACATCGAACATCTCTACACCTTCTACTTTAGCTTCTCAAACTAGTCCTCCCCCTCCTAAAAATCAAAAGGATGAATTCCCATCCTCTCTTCTAAGTCCATTCTAGTCATTTGACATGGTTGATCATGTAAAAAAATCCTAGATTCAAGTGACTGAGTTTGAATCCCTACAAGCCAATCCTGAGCAATTGGACATTGATGGAGAACTAGGTGTGGACCTATCTAAGGTAAAAATTGTGGTCACCCAAATGTCAACCCCTACAGCTCAAATTTTGTTTGAGTCTTCAGGTAGGGGTAATTATTTTTTCACCATAGAGGATGTTCATGTTTCTATAAATGAAATTCATGTAGCTGATAATCTAGTAATTGATCCAAATAAGACTTTAGGAGAATCGATAGGGCATAATACAAGGAAGGATCTTCCATCTCTAATGAAGAAAAATCTGATAAGAGATCAACTTTTGATGATGCTTCAATCTTGAAATCCAATGGTAGTAATTTTCCACCAATGATAGAGGCTATGTTGATATCTCCTCAAGGAGATATTCTTCCTTCATGTAATTTGCAAGTCAGCAACACCAACAACATAGCTGGATGCAAATCTCTATTACTCAGATTGAAGATTGCTCAAGACAAAGAAATCAAACTCCTTCACATCAAAGGAGATGCTAAGTTGATAATTTTTTAGGAGTTTGATATGGACAATCCAATCATGTGCTAGACTGGACCAACTGAACAACAAGTTATGATGGTAGACCATGCTCCTGCAAACCACAATTAGGAAAAGGAACCCTTTGTAGGGAGAACAAAGAGTTATGATTTTTAGTTTAAAGACCACATCTTGACACAGAGCAAAAAGAAGAAAATACCAAGAGGAAGACACAAAAAAATGGTTTCTTGGTGGAGAGCTCCATTTGCCCGTCACTATTTCTGGGGGTGAAATGTTTTCCTATTGGTTTACCAAGATGACACACTCAAGAAGCAATATTAAAACACTTCAACTCTTGAAGTATCATATCATTGCATCTATATATATTTATATTTGTACAATTTTTAATTCTACTTTGTTTTGTTTATTTTCTTTTTTGATGCCTTTCCTTTTTGGGTAGCATGACTCTGTAGCCCAATGGTACACATGAAGACACTGAAGATTCTGGATTCTACTCCCTTCAATTCTTTTTGCAATTGATAGAAGTTCCCCAACTGGAGCTAGCTATTGTCCCCCAAAAAATATCACTCATTTTTGGGACAACATTTGAACTATTTTGGTCCTACAAACCAAAATTGTCTCTTCCCTTTTCAAAATTTGTCCTGAGCATTTAAATTCCTCATTTTTCAAGCTTCTCAGAAATCTATGGACTATGTAGGCTTAAATCTATGGACTTTGCAGGCTTGAATCTATAGACTCAACAGGAAGATAAAATCTATGGAATCTACAAGCAGGATCATTTCTACAAGTTTAAAGGCTTTTATAAGTGGGTTCAACCAAAAGAATTAGTTTCTAACACTTGGTCATTTTCAGGATTGGTTCAGTGCCTTGGTTCAATAAAAAATCTCCATTGACAAACATCTAAGCAAAGAAGGCTTGAACCATTAAACCACTTTGGTTCAAAGGTTCAATCAGTTCAACACTTTTGGTTCAATGGTGGGTTCAATTAAAGGAACTATTTAATGGCTTGGTTCAACCAACTGGTTTAATGCTTTGTTTCACTTGGGTGGTTCATCCACTTTGTTTCAACACTTTGGTTCATCCTTTGGTTAAATCAAGTGGTTTATCAGTCAGTTCAAGGCTTCATTTGAACTGTTGAACCAAAACTTGGTTCAACTATTGGTTTAAACAAATGGTTTAAAGGCAGGTTCAATCAAGTGGTTTAATGCTCAGTTCATCTTCTTGGTTCAAAGGCTTGGTTCATTCAATTGGTTCATCAGCTTGAACCATTTTGGTTTAAATCTTGGTTCATCGGTTTGGTTCAACATTTGGTTCAACCAAGTGGTTCATTGCCTTGGTTCAATGAAGTGGTTCAATGGAGCAGTTAATCGACTTGGTTCAATGGAGCGGTTCAACATTTGGTTCAATCAAATGGTTCAACAGCTTAGTTCAACCAAGTGGTTCACTGTGATGGTTCAAAGGAGCAGTTCAAATGTAAAAGTTCAAGAGAGCTTCTCAAAGGACAAGTGCCCTTGTAGAGGGCACTTGGTCGACAAAAATACCCTTCGAAAGGGTCATTTTCAAAGAAGGCTGCAAAAGTAAATTCTTTTATATTTTTGTTTAAGGCATTTGAAAAAGACAAAGGCATAATTCCTTCAGACTTTTTGTCCAAAGGAAATCCTTCGAACAAAAAGTTTGAAATAATTCAAGAAATAGGCTATGGGCAGAAAGCCCAAAGAAATAACCAAGGAAAATGGATGGAACAATTCCATGGACTTTTTGTCCATGGGAAATTTCTGTGGACTTTTTGTCTATGAGAAATGTCTACAGACTTTTTGTTTGTGAAAAATTGTTCGCAGAGAAATCTCAAGGAAAACCCACAAAAGGCTTCTAAAGAAAAGGCCACCAAAGGACCCCAAAGGGTAGGTGCCCTTGTGAGGGACTCTCAGCTACCAACTTGAAGGATATTTCCCTATAGTTGAAGGGTCACCTTCCCTTTGGGAAGATGTAAAATAAAAACCCTGAAGGCCATTTAAAGACTGCTTGAAAGGGCAGATACCTTTGTGGGGGCCTCTTCTCAACCCAAGGTAGATCATTTCTTAAGGCCTAAAAGGGTAGGTTCTTTCCAAGAAAGTGACAAATAGAAAGGCCTAAGAAGGACCAAGGGGTGACATACCCAAAGGCGTCAAATTCAAGACAGTGAACTAGCCATTGAAAACGTAGTGATGGGCGCGTGAACGTCAATTTCAAAGCTCATAAAATAGCTATTGATCCTTGTAATCTACAGACCCAAATGCATTCACAAGCTTTAAGGCCAAGACCATTAAAAAGTGAGGAAGGAACAAAATAGAAAATTGAATCCAGGACCTGATTCAATTAACCGAAAAAGGAATGATGAAGGTAGGATCAGATCATTGGGTGGGCATTAAAAGTTGTAAACTTTCAATAGTGTGACTTGTTTCTCTACATTGATAAAATCAAATGGGTAAATGGCCCTAAGTTCCAGCCTATCTTCTTAATAGATTTCAATGCAACATGATGTGTTACTATTCTTGAGTCCTTCTTGAAGAGGCTATATAAGGGACTCTCTTCTATTGTAAATGTATCTCTTTTTGACAATCAAAATGAAACTCTGCCCAAATTGAAAGGCATTACTGAGACTTTGAGCTCAGATTATTGATCATATTTTGTTACTAGAATAAGAAGCAAGTGATTTTTTAGACTTTGTGCTATAATATCTTTGTTGTTGGGGAAACTTTTCTTATGTCCTTGATATAGTCTCTGTTCCTTTAATTCAACAAGCAGAATTAGTGAAAGTAGTCAAGAAGGTGTCCTATAGAGTCAAGTGTGGAGAGACTTTGTGCCCCCATAATTGCCTTTAGTGTGTTTTCTTTTCATTTTTATGTAAAGGACTTTGGGATGACTTTGTGCCCTCATTGTCCTTCGTATTTTACTCTTGAGTAATTTATGTGGAGACTTTGTGTTGCATCTCGATTTGTTGGTTACTACGTCCTTGGTTACATTTTACTGTTACTACCATGAGTAATCTTGTGCTTGGCTAAATAGTACTTCTAAAAGAGAGGAGTGTTGTCTATCATTTCCCTTGAGTTTTTTCCTTTGATCCACACGCATCATCTCTAAAAAAAGAGAGATGGATGATTTATCCTACCCTTGACTATTATTTTCTGTTTACACACACACACACACACACACACACACACACACACACACACACACACACACACACACACACACACATATATATCATACCTATAGGGAACCTCCCCTTGATGAGAGGAGAGATCAGTCCCCTTCTGATGTGGTAAACCTACACATTTGGATGACTAATCTTCCTACTTTAGCTGATTAGACCAATTTTGTTTATTAGTACGCTGATCGACAAAATATTTAACCAACACACTTGATCCCCCACTTGAACGCAATACATAAGTGATTTTTGACCCTACCAATGCCTCAAATTTTAAACATTTAATAGATTTAGATTACAACTTTTTGATTGAACATATTATTCCATATAAGGAGGTGAGCACAAATAACTCTAGACCATTAAGCACTATCTCACCACTACAAGACTTGAACATGAGCATACCAAATCAATTAATGTAAACTATGTGAACAAGGGAATAATTACTTTATCTATAATTCCAACTCTTCTTTCACTCTTTGTTGAGGAAACCCATCATCAAAGTCATCAACATGATGAGGCCCTTCCACTAGATTTTTTTCTTAGTTCATCTATAACTAAAGAATCTATAATTCAACCTTCAAATCAACCACATACCAACCAAGTGAAAAATTCTCCACTTTCCTTTGAAATCAATTACATGGGAGAAAATGGGAAAATAAGTTCTAGTTAGTAGTTAGTTAAATGGTATAAAATGAAGGATTTGGTCACAAAGGGATAACCATCAGTGGTTATGGGTAACTATTTCTGGTTAGGGGTAATCATTGATAGTTACCTGATATACATGGGAAGATATTTGTAGATCTGGTACCACTAAGGGTATAGGTTTGTTTGAGATCTAGTAATGATACAATGAAAAGGTAGAGGGTATAAATTAATTAGAATGAGATGGGAAGGGTATAAGGAGGAGGATCCTAATAGAGATATTCAAGTAAATGGAAAGGGAATAGAAATGAAAGAAATCAAACACCTACCTGATCCTAAAGATATTTTGGTAGCATAATGGTACTTGAGGTAGTTAGAATAAATTTTCTAGAGGTTTGTGTTGGTGGTTGTTGGAGAAACATGCGTGAAGAATCTTTAAATGCCTAGAAAACTTGAGTACCTGTATGAAGATAGCCTACATTTAGAATTTGGATATGTATTTTTTGGATCCATTTCTCCTCTTGCTCACTTTTTTTTATAAGCAAAAGGTGATGGAGTAATAAGATAATATTATAGGTTATGAGGCATTGTGATGTGTTAGAAGATGGATTAGGTGGAAACTATTAAATTTGTGCTTGATTTCCTTGAGAATAGCTGATGATGAGTTACTTGCTCAGGGACATAACTAACGATGGTTAGGGTGATTGTTGATAGTTACCCCTAACTGTCAATAGTTGAGGTACCAAGTAGATGTAGGTTTGAAGAAGTTCAAATGGAGGAAAAGGGTGTTAACGTCAGTTAGGTTGAAAAAAATAGTTTGTTAGTAAACTAACCAATGTAATGCAGGGTGAGGGTTAAGAAAGTTAACAAGGTAAGTTAAGTTAACTAAGTGGCTAACTAGACCTAAGGTGAGGTTAGTTTAAATGGGTTAGGTGAAGGGATTAGTTCAAGATAGGTTATTTTGAATTTATCTCCTAAAGTTACTTTATAATCATAATTTTGAAGACTTGAGGTCCCATCAGGGGTGTCAAAATGTTTATGCTAGAATTTTCACTTTTATGACTAAGAAGAAATAAAGAGATAAAAGCTGTGAAAAAGGGTAAAATAGATATGGTAGAAAAACTTGGTAGAAATGCATGAATGAATTAGATAAAGTGGATAACCCTTCTTGGCTAGGGTAAGATGACCTAAATAGGAAAGCACTCAAATCAATCCTATTTGTTAGACAAGGAGGAAGGGTAGATTGCCTAGCTGGGGCTAGATCTAAGAAAGTGTGAGCTATTTATGGAGGCTGTCAATCCACTATCTAAAAAGGAGGAGTCATTTTAGCATACAATTAGGACTTCTAACCCATTTAACTTAGGTTTATACTAGACAAAATGTTTATTCTAGAATTTTCACTTTTATGACTAAGAAGAAATAAAGAGATAAAAGCTATAAAAAAGGGTAAAATAGATATGGTAGAAAAATTTGATAGAAATGCATGTGTGAACTAGACAAAGTGGAGAACTCTTTTTTGGCTAGGGGAAGATGACCTACATAAGAAAGAACTTAAAGTAAGATTTTTTATTAGACAAGGAGGAATGGTGGATTGCCTAGCTAGGGCTAGATCCAAGAAAGCATGAGCTATCTATGGATGCTATCAATCCACTCTCTGATATAAGTTAATGCTAAAAGGAAAGAAAGGAAAGTTTCATATATAAAAGAAACATAAATGAATAATTTTAAAATTTAAGATAAATATCTAATAAACTAACATAAAGAGATGCTAATTTATTAAATGAATGTTTTTTATAGGGTCTTGTCAATGGTTGTTTAAATGGTATAAAATGAAGGATTTGGTCATAAAGGACTAGCCATCAGTGGTTATGGGTAACTATTATTGGTTAGGTGTAACCATCAGTGGTTACCTAATGTATACAAGAAGAGATTAGAAGATCTGATATAGTTGAGGGTATAGGTCTATTCAAGATCTAGTAATGATAGGATGAAAAGATAGAGGGTTCAAAGCATTTGAAATGAGATGGGAAGAGTGTAAGGAGGATGATCTTGATAGAGATATTTTAGTAGATGGAAAGGGAATATAAATGAAAGCAATTAAATGCCTACTTGATCCTAAAGATATTTTGGTATCATAACAGTGCTTGAAGGAGTTAGAATAAATTCACCAAAAGTTTAGGTTAGTGGCTGCTAGAGAAACTTGCATGAAGAATCTTTGAATGTTTAGAAGACTTGAGTGCCTATATGAATATAACCTAAATGTAGAATTTGAATATGTATTTTTTTAGATCACTTTCTCCTCTTGCTCACTTCTTTTTATAAGCAAAAGGTGATGGAGAAAGAAGATAAGATTTCAAGTTACAAGGTGTTGGTGATGTGTTAGAAGATGGATCACGAAAAAAATATTAAATTTGTGCCTGATTGCCTCAAGAATAGCTGGTGGTGAGTTACCAGCTCAAGGACTTAACCATCAGTGGCCCAAGTATCAAGCATAAATGGGTTTGAAGAGGGTCAAAAGGGGAAAAAGGGTGTTAGTTAGAAAGAGTGAGTTGAGTTGGCTAAGTTTAGCTAACTTGGACTCAATATGGGTTGGGACAAGTTAGATGAATGTGTGGTTGAGTCAGGAGAATGAGATGATAAAGGCACTTTGATGACTAGAACTAAGTGTGTGGTTTTTTAGTGTCTACATTTTGCCCCTTTTTATTATTCATCTTATATCTATAAGCTAAAAAACAAAAATAGATCATGTGGTTGAAGGTTGGTTTTCTCCAAGTATGGGAGGAGTTCCCCCTCAAACAAGGAGATGGTGAGGAAAATCTAAATTAGATTGGGGTTTATGAATGGTTTATGACTAGTCACAAAGGTGGGTGACTAAAGGGTGATTCAAACATGGGAATTTATAATGCAAATATGTGCACAAGATGTGATAGCCAAGATCATGTAATGAAAAAGGGTGCCAATTTTGGTAAAAATAAGTTCAGTGCTAAGAAGACAGATGACCAATGGACCATGTGACTGTATTGTGATGGTTAGGTACACTTGTTAGTATTCTAAGAAAAATAGATTAGTGTCCATGTGGGTATCTAAATTTAGAATTGATCCCATGTGTGGGTATCTGAAATTAGAAGTGATCTCATAGAGGACTCCAATTTAACCCCTCAGTTAGCATAAACTGATCTAGGCTACAATTGAGGTGACGGTTCTACCCCAATTGTTGATGAAACTTTTAGGAGCCATAACTTTTGCACCATAGCTCTGATTGACTCCTCATTTGAACCATTGGAAAGATAATAATGAAGAGAATGTGGTGAGATGGAATATATCTTTACTTAGTGGGTTTTGACCCTTGAAAATCCAATGAAAGTGCCCTAAATTTCAATTTTAGTAGTGCAGTCTAAAAATAGTAAGTTTCTAAAAATAGTATTTCATCAAATTCTATATTGTTTTAAATCATGGAAGTCAAAAAACTTAATCTCCCTTAAGATTTTTGACCTTAAACATCCTCATCCTACCTTAAAAATGTGTATAAATGAACCCAAAATGGAAATCAAACATCTCTTTCTAGAGATAAGTATATGGTTGTATTTGCAATCTTGAGTAATAAAACATCTCTTCTTAGAGAAATCATTGTTACTATGTTATTTTTGTGTTCTTGAAATATATATCAATCAAAACTTCTAAGTTTTAGATCTATGGTATCAGATCAGTTTGTCTTGAGAGTGTATTATCTCAAGGATGAGGTCAGGCTACAAGAAGCTTGGGTGAATAACAACAAAGCTTCCAAACTATCCACTTATTTTCTCTGAATGACCTCAAATGGTAGATGACACTAAGACATCCAATCCCTTTAAGTAAATGGTGAATTAATCCATCCAATGGCAACAAGCATAGATGATACAATAATTCACCCAAATTCTCCAACAAATCTTGATAGGAAATTTCGGCACCTCATCTGGACTTCTTGGCTCCTCATCCATGGAACGTCTTTTCAGTACCAAAACACTCTTCAAGGTTCAGGTGAATTTTGATATCCCTACATTTGAAGGCAAAATAAATGCTAATGTAGTATAAAAATGGTTGTATCAATTATCTTCCTAATTTTTTGTAAATAAATTCACCAATGGAGAAAAGATCATTTTTGTTCTTTTGAAAGCATTATTTCCCATTAAAAATTAGTAAGAAGTGTAAAAAAAGAGGTTTAGTATAGATGGCATTGGCCTTGAGGTGGAACCTACCTGGGATGATTTCATGGAAGTGGTAAAGGAAGAATATTATCCCATTGGATCATATTATGATATGTACATATAGTGGCAACAACTTTACCAAGGTAAGGACCAATCTATTCAAGATTACACTGACATTTTTCATTCTTTATCTATGAGATTGGGCATCCAAGAAAGTGAGAAACATAAGACTCTTAAATTTCATGGTGGACTATAATGGCACATATGGGGGGAAATGGAAATATTTAATTTTTAAACCCTCGGTGAGGCATACAAGTTCATAGTGAAGATTGAGTAGAAGCATGGAATAAAGAATACAAAGAGTTAGCATTTTCAATGGAAAAATGACAAGCAAGTTCAAA
Source organism: Torreya grandis (assembly GCA_037957365.1). Lineage (NCBI taxonomy): Eukaryota > Viridiplantae > Streptophyta > Pinopsida > Cupressales > Taxaceae > Torreya > Torreya grandis. The sequence continues at coordinate 1,646,109 of JARHVA010002023.1, forward strand.
CATGAGGCCAAAATTGGAAGTAAAAGGAATTTCAAGATAAGAATCCCTGGAAGGGGAAGACTAAAAAATGGTGTGATTACCACAAAAATAGAACTCACTCTAAAGAATAATGTTGATTCATCAAGTCACTTCTTTCTAAGTCACAATACTTGACATCTATTGCTCTATATCATACACACCCTATAGTCAAAGAGGATAAAAAAGATATTGTAGATGCTAAGCTAGATACTATCATTGCTTTATCATAGACCTACAAGGAAAGCCAGATGACAAGGAAAGGTTGTTTCAATTTAAATTATGGGTAAAAGGTAAGCCTCTGCATTTCATTTTTGATAGTGGGAGTCAAAAGAATTTAATCTCTACTAAAGTTATGAAAAGTATAAATCTATCCATGAAACCTCACCTAAAGCCATATAGTATTAAATGGTTGAGCCTAGGGAGAGACCTCCATGTCACCCATCAATGTCTTGTTTCATATGCAATAAAACCTTTCCAAGATGAAGTCTTATGTGATGTGGTCAATCTAGATGTTTGTGATGTACTCCTTGGTTAGCCATTCTTATATGATCAACATGGCATCTATGAATTGTGAACCCAAAAAATCACCTTCACTCTTGGAATATGGTGCTACAGGGTACTAGAGGTAGCATCTCCCACATATATCTCCCTAATTAATACCAAGAAATGTAAGATATTGGTGGAAAAGATAAAGCAATTCATTCTCATGGTGGTTAACCCATAGAAATCCAAGAAGACTGATATTGTAGCCCTGACTATACAATCAACACAAAAACAAAACTAGATGGGATAAATCATGGGAGAATTTGATGAATTATTCAAGTCACCCATGAGAGTTCTAATTCACTACTACAATCTTAGGATCACTTTTGCCTAATAGTCTTGTGTATCAATGATTAGTTTTGGAGAATGATGAGATAAAAAGGTAGATTTAGGAATTGATTCAAAGGGGTCACATAAAGCCAAGCTCTTCACCCTATGTCAGCCTGATTGCCCTAACACCAAAGAAAGATGGAACATGGAGGCTTTGCATTAACTATTGAGCCCTAAATAAAATCACTATGAAATATCACTACCCCCTCCTCAATATTGATGACCTGTTAGACCAACTCTATGGTGAAAAGTTATTCACCAAAATTGATCTCAAATCTAGCTATCACCAAACTCCCATCGATCCCATTGATGTCTAAAAGATTAAATTAAAATCTAAGGAGGGGATCTTCAAATGGTTGGTTATGCCTTTTGGCTTGATGAACACACCTAAAACCTTCATGAGGATGATGGATGACATCCTACAACCCTTTACCAACTCATTCATGGTTTTCTACCTAGATGACATACTAATCTATAGTAGAACATTAGAGGAATATCTATAACATGTTTGTAAGGTGCTTCAAAGTCTTTGAGAGCACAAGTTGTATGCAAATATCAACAAATGCACATTTGAGATGAAAAATAATTTAGTACCTAGGGTATGTTGTGAATGAGTAAGGGGTCCATGTCAATCTATAGAAGATTTAAGTTATTTAAGAATGGCCTACACCAAGGACCCTCATAGAACTTCACAGCTTCTTGGGTCTTGAAAATTTCTATCATAGGTTTGTTCTTGGATTCTCACATGTTGTTTGGCCACTAACCCAAGTGACTAAAGGAGGAGTTAGAAATACATTTTAGTGGGGTGAAATACAACAAAGTTAATTTAATAATTTTAAGAATAAACTTTACTTAGCCCCTGTTCTTGCCTTTCCATACTTGCATCAATATTTCAAGTTGATGATAGATGCATTTGAATATGCCATGGGAGCTATCATCATGCAATATGGCCATATTGTTGCATATCACAATGAAACTTTCACTAATAAATTTAGGAAATACCTAACATATGACAAGGAGCTCTATGTTATTGTGCAATCTTTCAAATAATAGAAACACTACATCTTGGGGAAAGAGATGGTCATCCACACTGACCATAGACCATTGGAATTCATCTAGATGTAGAGCAAACTATGAAATGAGAGGCACAAAATGTGGGCCAAATATCTATAAAATTTCTATCTGATAATAATACACAAACAGGGGAGCTCAAATATAAACATAGATTGTCTGAGTTTCCCACCAATTACTGCACTCACAACAGTTATTGACCTATGTGGATAGGAGACTGCCACTTGGGTTGCTCTGTATGAAACATATCCTACCTTTATTGATACATATCAAGTTCTTCAAGAATGTAAACATGTTTCTAATTTATATTTGTAATATATGTCCTCTATCACATGGGGCATGTCTATGTTCTAGCTACAAAGCAATAGAAGATGATACGGGAAGCACATTTTAGTAAGATAGTTAGACACTTTGGTGTAGAGAAGACATTGATAGTTCTTCAAAACAACTTCTACTAGCCCCATATGTAGAAGGATGTGGAAAGGTACCTCAAATATTATACCCTATGTGTGATAGCCAAGCCTAAAAATAAAAAGCAAGGATTGTACATGCTATTTCTAGAACCAACCAAGTCTTAGGAATCTATCTCAATGGATTTTCTCTCAGGTTTGACCACTTCAAAACATGGCAAGGACTTTATTTTTGTTGTAGTTTATCATTTTTCAAAAATGGCTATCATGATTGCTTATAATAAAAATATATCTACTAAATAAACTACTCAACTATAGTTTAGTCATGTATGGCTCCATTTTGGTCTCCCCAAGTCCATTATCTTAGATAGAGATAGTAGGTCCCTGAGCATCTTTTGGTCCACTCTATGGAAGATGATGACCAAGCTGATGGATACCAAGTTGATGAAGTTCATAGCCTTCCATCCATAGACTAATGGTTAGATAAAAGTGGTGAACCACCTGATTGTTCACATGATTTAGATGTATCACTCTAAACATCCATGCACATGAGACGAGGGCCTTCTTTCATACAACATGGATACAATCATTCCCTTCATAGCTCAACCAAGTATAGTACATTATAAGTATGCTTTGGGTTTTAACCCATAACACTAATTGATATATCCATTCCATTCTCCACCATGGAATACACACCTCATGGGAAATCTGAGGCAACAAAAGAAACAAAGTCCATTGAACAAATACAACACATCTAGTATAAAATTCATGGCATCTTGGAGAAAATGAATTAAAATTATAATCAATGCCATGAAAAACATATGATTGTACACCATTTTGTTGTGGGTGACAAGGTTTGATTTTAGCTTCAAAAGTAATGACTTGCAGGCCCAGAAAAAAAAATTATCCTCTATGATATGGTCCCTACACCATCACCAAAAAAGTTGGAGAAAATGCTTTTGAGTTGAACTTACCAGCCTACCTTGGTTTGCATCCAATATTTAATGTGGAGCTCCTCAAACCATATCATCCACCTTTGTTAGACACTTCAGTCATAGTAAAACAACTAGACATTGATGATCTTGATCCGTAGATTTTTTCTCTAGTGGAGGAGGATTAGATTATGGACACTTGAATGAAGAAAACAAGAGGATGCTTTATTCTACTTTATCGAGGGTCAAAAGGGGCCAGCTGAGCCACTAAGGTGAGTGGCTCACAAATAATCAAATTAAGACACAACTATCACCCCTAAAGAGGAATATTGATGTAATGGGGACCATTTCCTCTCAAGGAGTGAGAAATGATCTGGGCAACAATTCAGGCGATAATTTGGGTGACGGTTCTACCCCAATTGATGATGGAACTTTTGAGAGCCATAACTTTTACACTATATCTCTAGTTGACTCTCCATTTAAACTATTAGAAATATAAGAATGAGGAGAATGTTGTGAGATGGCACAAAGGTTTGCTCAGTGGGTTTTAACCCACACAAACTTAATGAAAGTGCCCCAAATTTCAATTTGAGTAGTGCAGTCTAAAAATAGTAAGTTTTTAAAAATAATATTTCCTTAAATTTTGTATTGTTGTAAATCATGAAATTTGAACCACTTAATCTCCCTTGAGAGTGGTGACCTTCCACATCCTCCTCCTACCTTCAAAATGTGTATAAATGAAGATATAATCCAAAATATAAATCATACATCACTTCCCAGAGATAAGCATATGGTTGTATTTGCCATCTTGAGTAATAAAACATCTTTTCTCAAATAAATCATTGTTAATATGTTATTTTTGTGTTCTTGAAATATCTATCAATCAAAACTTCTAAGTTTTGGATCATAAACTTAGGACTCGTAATACATTTAACCTAGCCTCACCTTGAACTTAACATTTGGCTACCCAAAAGAGGGTAAAATGATTTAAGAGGGAATAATGAATTTATAGAAAAAACCTTCTTATATGGAATGCTCACATCACATAGTTTAAAGGAAGATAATGAATAATGAATTTTGGTTGGGTCAATGGTTGATAAGGTTGGGTTGAAGATTAGTAAAGAATATTCCCCATAAGAAGGAGAATAATATTGGTTGGTGGATTTCACATGAGTGAAATAAAAGGTTTGATCAGTTGGTTTGATGTAGGTGAGTGAAAAGATAGGTTGGTTGGTTCCATGTAAGTGATTTCAAAATAAAGTGGAGAAGTTTCTACTTGGTTGGTAAGTGGTTAGGTTGAAGGTTGAATGATGGATTCTTTAGTTATGGATGAACTAAGAACCAAATATAGTGGAAGGGCCTCATCATGTTGAGGACTTTGATCATGGGTTTCCTTAATAAAGAGTAAAGGAAGAGGTTGAATGATTGATTACATGAATATATCCAAGGCTAGATATATAACCATAACTACATATGAGGTTTGATCAGTGTGGTTTTCTAGTGTCTACAAAAGGGATGAAAAGAATCCTAAGCATGGATACCATGGCTATACCCATGACATGATCCTCATGGATACTTTTTATCCATGTTTGGATAGAATCCCATGATCATCATCTCTTAAAACATTTTCACCATTCATCCTTCTTTAAACTCCTTGTGTTATGGATTCACCTCCATAAATTAAGACCTATTTACCTACATAGAATTATCCATGTCTAAAAATTAGAATTTTTACCATTTGGGATACCAAAATAATATTTTGGGTCATAAACTATTTGCACCATTCGCAAACTACTCCCTTAAAGGATAGCTACCCCATATCTAGCTTACTTAAAGAATAGACTGCTCCCTCAAAGGACAATTATCAAAATTGAACAAATAATAAATGTAGAGCACTCCCTTGAAGGATGGATAAGCAAAAAAAATTAAAAGCAATCATTTAAAGCTTCCCACACCAATCAACTTTGCAAACTTCTTGAAATCAAGAGAAAAAGGCAAAATAGACCCTTTCTCAAAAGTAAGAAAAAACAAAAGCACAAATAGACCCTTTCTCAAAAAAAAAAAAAAAAAAAAAAAACACATCCCACAAAAGTTGTAATTAAATTTCCCTTTAGTAGACTTTTTTCATTGATCAGTATACATCTAACACATGACATGGACTTGTCTATCATAGATCTTAGGTCACCTAGACAAGGGGAAATCCATCCCCACGATAAGATCACCCATTTTTCTTATCACCCTCTACCTACCACCCACTAATTTTTATCCATTTCTTATTTTTTCATCCACAAATCAAGGGATTTGAGCTTACTTGACACTGTGTGATCAAGATACCTTCTTTACCCATCGAACAAATAAACAAAACAAAAGCATGATAGGGGTTTTATGTTCATAAAATCACCCATCTTTCCCTCATTGTCTTTTTCAATTAGAGTGTATATTCCTCCTCATACTTTCATGACTACTTAGGAAGTTGTGTCTTTCCCCTCTTTAAGCATTAGAACCAACCCATCCAATTAACTACTTAGAAAATCTTCCCCCAAAATCCAACATGTGGTATATCCAATTAGGGAAACCTATTCAGAATCTACCAAGATCTAAAAAACACATATACAAAATCTACATTTAGGCTATTTTCATATAGGTACTCAAGTCTTCTAGGCATTTGAAGATTCATCATGTAAGTTTCTCTTGAAACCACCAACCTAAACCTCTAGCGAATTTCTTCTAACTCTTTAAAGCATTGTTATGCTGCCAAAATTTCTTCTGGATTAGGTAGGAATTTAATTGCTTTCATTTCTATTCCCTTTACATTTACTTGAATGTCTCTATTATTATCCTCCTCATTACACCTTTCCACCTCATTTTGGTTACTTTGGACCTTTTTCCTTTTCATCCTTTCGTTACTAGATCTTGAACAAACCTATACCCTCAACTGTACCAAATATGCAAATATCTTCCTATGTAAATTAGGTAACTATCGATAGTTACCCCTAATCAACAATGGTTACCCATAACTGCTAATGATGATCCCTTTGTGACTAAATCCTTCATTTTTTACCATTTAACCAACTACTAAACAGACCCTATTTCCCCATTTTTATACTAGGCTAGACCAAAATAAAACAGAACATTCATTTAGTAAATTAGCATCTCTTTATGTTAGTTTATTAAATCTTTAGCTTACATTGTAAAATTGTTCATTTATATTAATTTTATATATGTGTAGACACCTAATTTTTCTCGTCAATAACCTTCAATCAGGCTTTTGGCCAATTTCCACTTAAAATACACAATTTGGCCTAAAAACACTAAAACATGCTAAATGATGTGAAACTAACATATTAAAATGGTGATTTTGGCTAGAGTATCCCTAAATGGGGTAATCAAATTTATGGGCTAGCTAACTTTAATCAGATCATTTCAATCCAAAATGCCAATTTTGCACCTAGGTGCTCTAGATTGATCTTTCCTATCAAATCTCTTGCATAAGACACGTGCCTTTGTTATTTGCTATTGGTAAGATCTTAAATGGGATAATGGATCCAACACATCTAACATTGACTTCTAATTTTAATCCAGTCAAATTTTGGACCAATAATAAGGCATTTTGATCAATTTGAGTAATTTGTGCACAAATGCTTAAACATGCTTAAGAGCTAATTGACCCAAATCAAGGCCTAATTAATAATTTCATGGAAACTTGTTGAAAACATTTTTTTGGAAATAGATATTAATTATCTAAATCATCAAGTGACCTCATTTCTTGGGAAGACATCCTTAGGCCATAAATGCCACAAATGTTAGGATTCATGCCCTCCATGCCTCTTAATTACCTCTTCTTCCAATGTCATGATGAGGATAATTAGAAAATTAAATCTAAAAATTGAATTAATCCTCAACCACACATCTCAATCTCAAGATGGATGATTTAGATTGATTCTAGAGATTCTCAAAAATCTATAAATAGAGAGGCGATGAACATCATTTCTAAACTATTTTGGTGCAAAGTTATTATGCTCAAATATATTCAAAAGTCTTGATAATGCAAAGTAATAATGAAAAAATGATTCCAAAAGCCATTGAAACTAGTGTTATCATACCAAATTGATTCCAAGCCAAGCCAAGCCACAAACCAAAGATGTCAAGGAGAGATGAAGGTAGCCAAGCTTCCATTCCCAAGGACTTCATGAGCACAAGCCGAGCAAGCTACTACAATAAGCATTTTGGAGCATCGAAAGAAGGTAAAAGAGGGTTTCTTTTGAAATTTAGATATGTGTTTCATTCATGTTTGTTAACTAATCCCTCCCTAGTATTAAGGCCTAGAGATGTTATACTAGTTAGTGTGTTTCTTTAATTTTGTTTTCATTTTGAAACTAACACCATACTAGCCATCCTCTCTTGACTAAAACTCCTAGATTCAGATATGGCATGCCCAATGGGATGAGACACATCCCAAACATGAAGAAGATCATTTTGAAGATTTAAGATATTCATTTGGACCCTTAAAAATCTTGAAAATTGATTTTTCTAACTTTATTTTGTTATTTTTGTTTGTCATGAGTTTACACACTAATTGATGTTAGCTGCTAAGACTGACATCAGTTGGATAGCTTAATCGAAATCAATGAGTAAAATTGACATCGATTAGATACCTATCATCAGTCACATTGGTATAACCAATGTTGATTAGATAACCATCATCAATTGGAAAATGTAACTGTTGTCAGTTATATAATCGATGTCGGTCATGTTTTTCTTAAAACATAGACCTGAGAGCTCTTTTTTTAAAGTTCATTATTTCAAAACTAAAAGAGATTCAAGGCTAAAGGACATGCTAATGTTTTTATTTTAGTATTAAGCTTTAAATTTGCTAAAAACATGTTTAAATCACCTTTTGCATGCTTAAAAATCAATTAGGAACCTTGTTTTGGTGTTTAACAAAAAAATTAGATGTTTACAGTGAATGTTTTCAAAGTTTTCAATTAAGACCAAGGGGTCAAATGAAAACCACCTCATTTTTCATTTGGGCTTAAAAATGAACTCACCTTTTCAAAGCCTTTTGTATTTACTTAATTGTTTAGATTAAATTTTTGTTTGGAAAAAAGAGGGATGTTGCATATATGCTCTTTCATTTGTCCCCTTTAGGGAACCCTTAGAATCAAAAGCACCATTCCTATTGCAAGTAGCCTATTCCAAGTAGCCTATTCCAAGGCTTAAAAATAAATTCATCTAAAGCACTCTCCAAAAACTTATCAAAATTTAGGTGACCTTGAAAATGACCATAAAGTCTTTATAATTTTATGCTTTCTTTATTTTTATGTAAACTTGGCTTGTGATGGGGACTTCATCACCTCCCATAAGTTCTTTAGGGAAGATTTGACCTAGGGTTTTACCTCCCAACATTAACTTCATTTGGATCCTAATGGGAGTTTCACACGAGATGTAGTGGCACTTTGGACATCACACTACACTAAGTGAACAACATGATGTAGTGGTTCAAAAAGGACTAGACCTTTTTACAACAAGCCAAGTGATACAAACCCAAAATCTGTGTTTTGCTCTTGCATTGTTTGGCATGAAAGTCATTGTGCAATTGATTCTCCTAGAACATTCATTAACTTGTTAGATCTTAAATAAATCCCCAACTGTCGTAGAATTATTATTGGTGCAAGGTGAACCTTAAGGTCCATGTCATAGTACTACCATTTAAAATATGGGGCAGGGGTGTAAAAACCATACTATATAATGCACATTTACTTTTGGATGAAAACTTAAAATTCTATCAAATGATGTATAGTGATGGATTCTAACGGTACCAAGCAACCTTGTCAGCTTAAGATCTAAGAGAAATTAATTAGTTGGTCTCATCCTAAATTAAATTCTTGTTTAAAGTAAAAAATTGGTGTAAACAAACAATTCAAACCAAACACATAGTCCTAATTTTCCTTTGAATAAAGAGGTGTTATGTTACCTACATGAGATCATTAATTTGCCATGTTCAATGTTCATCAAAATCTTGAGAGTCATGTCATCCATTTTGGCATAGTTATGCTACCCAATTGAGTCTAGACCTTTACCAAAGTTTTTTAAGTCCTTCACTTATAATCTAAATTTGAAATTTCACCTTTATAATTTCATAGGGTTGATGTGTTAAGTGGGTTCACCATTTTCACTAAACTTGATGTAACTTAGGTCTAATTTACAATTTGGGTTGAAGGCCATTTTAAACTCAAGATCATTATCACCACTCAATAGACTTAAGCCATTTTTTGCTAAAAACTTGCACTTTGATTCTATACACCACAACATTTTGTGTAAAAAAGTAGTGTTATGTTGTCAAAATTGTGGGAAAATGTCTTTGCCTTAGAGAGTTTTTGAAACAATTTTTTTTTCACACCTTTTGGGTAGTATAGCATCATTGCACTGCCCAAAACATTTCAAATATTGTTTCATAGACCCTATTGCATAGATTTAAAATTTGTTCTTACATCTTTAGACTAATCCAAGTGTACTTTTGTGATCTTTTATCTAACACAGTTATACTATTGACTTTTGTCTAGCTTTTTTGTCAAAAGAACCAAGTTTTATACCATTTTTTGTTAAAAAATAAACTATTTATAAAGTGCCTTTTGTTTCATACCTTATACCTAGTTTATCAAGTTCATGACCAAGAATCGAATGCCTACTATTTGCTAGAAGTGTTTCAAATCTGTTAGATTAAAATTTTCATCTATTTCAAAGTCTAACTTTTGACGTTATTTGGCCAAGAGTCCTAGTGCATGCCTTGTTTGAGCCTATCTTTTTGATGCCACATTTGGCCAAAATACCTAGCAAATTTTAAATTCATAGATTAGATTGATTTGAAACACTTCAACCTTAAAGTTTAGCATTTTGATTTTTGGTCCATTTACATGCTTATCTTTGTGTGAATAGTGAAATGTTAGATACTTCACACTAGCTTGTTTCCTCACAAATATTTGCATAAACCTTTTAATCCTTTTGATGAATCTAAAAAAAATTAGAACATCATCTATTTTAGATTATGTCCTTTTTAGAGTTTGTATAACTCTTGGACCTCTTATCACAAATCATTGACTATGGATCCCAACATGTATTCCTACACTCATAGTGGACTCATGTATAATCTAGGGATTAGTAATGTAGTTACATAGAAAGAAATGATGCAAGACCCCTATGAAGATAATATTTTTTATGAGATGGAATCTTATCCCTATTATAATACTGAATTAGGGGCATAAATCCAAGATCCATTGGCTAACTATCTAGTTAACACACTACCTTATTCAGAATAATACCAAGAACAAACCACACAATACCTAACTACAATACCCATAGTGGATGAATTAGTTCTTCAATAGTCATATTATACTTATATGGATTCCATGTATGATATATTTTTATTTGAGTGACATTTGTTATAAAATAAAGATGATATTTTGGTTAGAGCCATAGAGGTAGGGACCAAGTTTCTAGTAGACTTTTCCCATGAAAATTTACCAAATATAGTAAGAGTGCCACATAATATCATTTATGATCAATAGGCTTCTTCTAGTAATCATATGGATATATTCCAAACAATGTATCAAGATCCTAATATATCTGATCAAGGCAAAAACATCATGGAAGATCACTTTAACCAAATGTAAACAGCGTATCAAACCTAACTGAATCTAAGATGTAATTTCAATCAGATGAACTTGGTGAGTAAGCCTCTTATTGATCTAGTTCCTTAAATAGGAGTGTTGATAGATTTAAATAGTAGGAGAATCTAAGTTTTGACCCATTCATACAAACTACTTCAATAGATAACTTGATGCATATGCCCATTATTGAATAAGTATCTTAAACCTCTACATAGAATAGTGAGTCAAACATAGTGGACAATATGCAAACAACATCCAATCCCGATCAAAGTGGTATTAACACACAAACAAATAGACAATAATATGTGCCTGTAGTTAATCCCATGGTTAGATCATCATACCAGGGAATGGGAATTTCTACACCATAACCTTAACTAGTTACTTCCTCAAGTGTACAACCTATGGGATTCAATAATCAAACAATGGCTAATGTCATGCCCCAATGATAGAATGTGATGAACCCTACTCCTCAACAATTAATGAGTAGTATTCCACAAAAACAAACACAATTTAGTGTATCAACATAATAAAAGACAAATACATTACCACCTTAATCAAAGGCAATAAATGTTCCATCTCATTAGGTAACTATGAACATACCTCTTAAATCACAGACTAATATGCCAATTCAAAACTAATCAATGACTAGTCAATAACATGTAAATATTGGTTAGTGATAGATGTTGAATCTGCAACCTATTTTCACTTCCTCATAATGATTCATGTAATAAGTATGCCCCCATGTTTATCAAGTACATACTAGATAACTATTGTTTCAAAATGTGCCCCAAATTCAAAGATAAGGTCTTGGTCCACAAGTTCCCACTCAACATCAAGGTTTGATTAGTCAAAAACATGTCCCTTTTTAACCATAATAGGCATAGTAAATTTATATCCTTCTATCCCAACCAAAAAATCTTTCAATTCAAACCTTTATCACCAACCCAAACTAGAATATCATGCAACCAATTGTGAAATTTCAAGTACATCCTAATCCACGTATACATATTATTGGTCCATTCCCCAACCAAACTAATGTACCCCAATAGGTATCTCCATCATACCCTAGTCAAAGTGTCCCACTTGTGACCTCTTAAACATCTACCCAAACCAATATTTTCCCTCACACTAATGTCCCTTCCAATTTCCTATCCCAAGAATTGTAACAAATGAAAGATGCAATTATTTCCATTCAAGTTGATAAGCAGATTAAAAAGTTCAAATTGGATGATGTGTGTTACTACCCATTCAACATGGAGTGTTTGTAAATATCATTTCCTCTAAGATATGAACCACCAAAATTTGATAAATACAAAGGGAAAGGTGACTCTAAGGCTCATTTGAGCAATTGTTTTGTCATTTTGTCAACTAGTGGCATATAATGACATATACCTTTTGCTATTATTTCTAAGGAGCTTGGATGGACAAGCCTTGGATTGGTTTTTAAAGTTGCCCAAAAATTTAGTAATAGATTTTGATGATCTTTTTGATAAGTTTATGCAACACTTTTCCTATAATCTCGAGCATGAGATTTCATTAGTGGACTTAACACAAGCAAAATAAAAGGCTAGTGATAGTTTTACAAGTTATCTATAGTGATGGAGAGCCCTTACAAGATTTTTCACCCATATTTTACTAGATAAATAATAAGCCATTGTGTTCACCAAAAATTTGCATAGTGAGATAGCTTATCATTTAGAATTACAATGTACACATACTTTCAAGGAAATCATCGACAAAGGCTTATTAATTGAGCGAGAGCTCACCAATAAAGGAGTTATCACTATTAATTCAACTAATCAAAATCAAGATACCAATAAGGGAAATGACCAACATACCATTTAAGCACCAGCATCATAACTGGCATAGGCCAATAACCATGAAAGACTGAAGCAATTCAATCATAATAGGAAGTTATGGGAAATGGAGAAACCAGATCTTATCATGTCCAAATAGTGAAAACATCTGCACCACATTTTTAGCTTACTCCTATACAAAAAACTCTCCAACCAATGATGATAGCACAACAACCAAGACCTACACAATAGATATAGTAGCCTTTACCATTGCTAACCCCTCCTCCTAGGAGAACTGTGCCTGCACGTCATGTCTTTAGTGACCTACGAGAACCTATTGAGTCTATATTTTACAAGCTTTATACCTTTAATTTGATTATTTGGCCTATACAAAAGCATTATCTACAAGGAATTCCTTATCTTGATTGGTACTGTGAAAATAAATTCTATGACTATCATTGGGTCAATGGGCATAATCTATGAAGATGTGTCTAAATCAATAATTTAATTGAGAATATGTTAGAGAATGGGGAAGATAACATTGGATAATGGTGCTTCTACTTTCAATCAAACTCTTGGGATTTATAAAACCCCTTTCCCCAACATAACAATCAGTAGTAGTAAAATGATTAGCAACAACAACAATAACAACTAGTGTAGTAGCAAAATCAATAGTGTCAAAATCAATAGTAGAACCCATAATGACAAAAAAAATGGATAGAACTAGGGTCAAAATGGTAAGAACCAACAAACTTACCATGCAGTTACACATGACTACAACAAGGTTGTAGGTCATATTACAAGGGGTAGCATTAGTACCATCTCCATTAATCCTAGACCAAGCACTAATAAACCTAGATCATTGTTAAACAAGAACATTCAACTAGATTACATGGATAATCCTTATTTGACTTGGGAGTGCATATAGGTAAACTAAAAAACTAGGGCTTCCCTTTTTGGACCTTATATCAACAACTCATCCTTCCCACATGATTACATACGAGTACACCGTCAATCAAGACTTATCTTATCTAGTCCCACACGATTCCCAACATTTACTAGAAATAATGGTCTAGTATTTAATCTTGATTATGAAATCATAAATTGAATTTAAAATATTACTATCCTAGGCCCACAACCATCCACCACTTTTCCTATCATCCAACCATCTGTTTAGCCTTGGAATAAAACATTCACTACTGACCAAGACAAAAAGTTTGATATTGTGAAATAATTACATAAGACACCAACACAAATTTCTATTTTAGATTTAATATGAACATCAATAATCCATAAGAACATCTTGAATGAGTTTTTAACCCAATCCACTATTGCTATTGACATATCCCCTGATAAATGTTTTGCTTTGGTTGGACACCTAGCTCTAGCTCAACAAGTCACATTCAACCAATGTAATCTATATTCCCTTGGCCCACTCCATAATAATCCATTATACATAGAAGTTTATATAATACAACATAAATTGAAACATGTCCTTATAGACAATGGATCTAGTCTCAACATAGTGTCTCTAAAGGTCATCAAGCTTTTTGGGTACACAACATCAGATTTCCAGCTAGAAATAATAACCATCAAATCTTATGATAATTAGGAAAGAGAATCACAATACACCATTAATTTTCCAATTATCATTAGGCCTTTGACCCATGATACACTTTTCCATGTGCTTGATCTTGATTTATCATATAATATGCTTGTAAGAAGGTCTTGGTTACATGAGATTCATGCAGTCTGGTCAACACTGCACCAATGTACCAAGTTTTCCCACTCAGGGATGGAAGTGAATATTCTAGGAAATTTACACCCATATGAACACTAAAAGAATCTTGAGGCTAAATTTCAAATCTATAATTATCAATACAACATGAATCAAGTCCCAAGTAGGATAAAATAAAGGCTATACTTATTGATCTTTCACCAGATAATTACATAGATCCTAATACCTTGGATTCCCTTTCCCACATGATGCCTCCTAAAGCTTTTAATCATTTCACCATTTTAGATAATGGACTAGGAGGGTATGTGACCCATGATACATTTCATATTACTAATCTTTCTTAGAATCTAAAAACATTTGGGTGACCTATAGTCACTCCACATATGCATTGGCAACAAAATAACAAAGATAAGGGACCTATCACATTTGTACCAGCATCTAGCCTAGAACTTGACCCTTTTGAAGAGGATGAATCATGGTTATATAATGACAACCAAGCTAATTGTTATCAAAATTCAAAGTATCCTATTCCCAATAGGATCATGGAACATCACAATTATGAAAGAAGAGGCCTCAGACCAAATTAGCAAGGAACCATTGAGCTAATTTCCATGACTAAGTATGAAAGACCTTATGGACTTGGATTTAAATTGCTTGGGGGTGACCGCACATATATTATTCAAACTCCATCACTAGCAACTAGTAATGATGATGCCAATAGTGAAGCAGAGTCTAATCATAGCCTCATCTTTGATGACCTAGCTAAAACTAACCTACTTGATAATAATGCCATTTGTACCCTTACCCTAGCCATTCATTGCAACCCTTTGCCATTATATTATCCCTAACTAATATATTGGGACCAACAAGAATCTAGTCTATCGATTGATGAGTTATAGAATAATGAAGCATTTTGTGATTTCTTAGGCCTTAGAGATAATGTTCCATTGGAAGATCACAAATCAAGATTCTCAATCACATTAAATCTGGTAGCCTATTTTGGAGAGTGAGTGAACACCCTTAGCTAAAAAAAATAAGTAAAACATTGAGGTCACAAAGTAAAAACCTCTTTGAGGTACTTTCTAACTAGGGAAAAAGTAAAGATAAACGCTAGTCTAGTGGTGAAAACCTGTTTCAGTCACCATCAGATGGAGGTGTTCATTTTTATTCAAATTTAGACTAAGAGACCACTAATGATGAACTTCCCTATGGATCTAAGTTCATCTTTGAGAAACAAAAAGTATTTGATCAAATCCTTCAATAATGTTTTACTATTTTTGTCACATGGCTAGATATCTTATTAGGAGACTTAGATTCATCATACCTAGAAGAAGCTGAAGAGAAAGTCCTAATGAAGGACCCTAACATAATTTAATAGTTCAAGTCATTACCTACTATCCTAGAAGATGGTTCAACCCTTCTAGTTAAAGATAAAATAATGGTAAATGTCGAGACTCTATTAGACTTAAAATGGATAAAATTAGGCACATCCCTCATGGAGGAAGAACATGACATCTTTACATATCTATTGAGGGAATTTGTAGATATTTTTACATGGGCCTATTTTGACATGCCAGGTTTAGGCCCCACCTTAGTTTTGCACCACCTTGTGGTTAATCTTGACAACAAATTGGTAAAATAAAAGTTATGTAAGATGCATCCTTGCATTTATATATTGGTAAAGAAAGAGATAGAAAAAATCTTAGAAGTAGCATGTATCTGATCCATTGACTACTCAAGATGGATCTCTAATGTGGTACCTATTAGTAAAAAGCTTGAAGGGATCAGAATTTATACTTATTTTTGAAACATCAATAAATATTGTCATAAAGATGATCTTCCCTTGCCTAATATCAACATAATCATCAACTCCATGGTAGGTTATGAAATGCTTTCAGTCTTGGTTGGATTTTTAGGATACAACCATATCAGAATAACATCAGAAGACCAACATAAAACAACATTCACCAATCCATGGGGAGCATTTTGTTATCAGGTAATGTCATTTGGCCTTAATAATGTTGGAGCTACATATCAAAGGGCCATGACTATCATATTCCATGATATGATGCATGATATAGTTGAAGACTATATCGATGACATATTAGGAAAATCCAAAACCAGGGCTGATAATCTAGTAGTGCTACATAAGATATTTGAAAGATTATGAGAGTATAAAGTCAAACTCAATCCAAAGAAATGTGTGTTCAGTGTAACCTTAGGTAAATTACTTGGCTTCATCATGTCTCATAGAGGTATTCAATTCGATCTAAATAAATTTCATGCTATGACCAAAATGCCACTACTAACCAATTTAAAGCAACTCCATAGTTTGCAGGGTAAGATCTAGTTAATCTGATGCTTCATCTCTCAATTAGTAGACATGTTCCATCTATTTACACACCTTTTGAAGAAGGGAGTGAAATTTTACTAGGATGATCACTACCAAACAACTTTTCAACAACTCAAAGACTATCTTGTTAGTCTACCTATTTTATTACCTCCTATGCTAGGACAACCGTTCTTATTATACATATCAGCTACCAACCATGCTTTGGGGGTACTCTTGGCTCAACATGATGACAATGGAAAAGAGAATGCTATATACTACCTAAGACATACCTTGGTTATATATGAAAATTAATTATGCACTTATTGAAAAATCTTTTTTGGCCATGGTCTTTGTAGCTCAAAAATTGTGTTATTACATGTTGAATAATAAGACCATGGTCATTTCAAAAAAAGATCTGCTCAAGTATCTACTATCTAAAATATCTTTGTAAGGGTAAATGGATCATGCTTCTCAATGATTTTGACATAGAGTATGTCAATTATAAGGAAATCAAGAGACAAGTTCTTACATATCAACTTGTTGAAGCACCTCTCATAGACACACAACCACTCACGTTTCAATTTCTTGATGAAGCCATAATGACTGTCATTAACACACCCCTTGAGGAGAAACCTTAAAAGTTGTATCTTGATGGTTCATTTATTGTACATGGATCAGGGGTAGGCCTATTATTGATTACATCATAGGGAGATTTAATCCCTAAATAATTTAGAATTAACTTTCCTTGTACAAATAACATGGCTGAGTATGAAGCACTTGTTGCAAGGCTTCAAGAAGTAATGCATTAAAAAAAATCTCATCTCCAATTTTATGGTGATTATTAGTTAATCATCACTTAGGTCACATATCATTTTTAGACCAAAGATGACAAGCTGGTTCTATATAAAGCCATGGTTGACACTCTTAAACAAAAAATTACTAACATTTAATTTGAGCACATACCAAGGGCTAGTGACAGAACTAGAGATGCCATGGCTACTATTGGCTCTTTGATTTGACAAACAAATAAATCTATAGAGTATTAGTTCCTTGTCAAGAATTTGTTAGCACTAGCTCATAAACCTTCAACCATTACCATGATTTGTGATATTGTTGGTCTTAATTCTATCTAGTACCCAGACCTCTACAACTACCTTCATGACCAAGTTCTACCACCTAACCTATTTTAAAAATAAACCAAATCCTTCATTCATCATTCCACTTGTTATAATCTACTTGGATCCACCCTTTACCATCATAGTTTTGAAGGAACTCTACTTCATTAATTAACGTTGATAGATTCTACACTAGTGCTAAGAGAAGTTCATGAAGGAGTATGTGGCACTCATTCTAATGGGGTAGTCCTATCAAAAAGGCTCTTATGTACTACTTATTATTGACCCATGATGGTTGCAAATGCCACTAAATATGTAAATAAGTGTGAGAAATGTCAGTGGCATGCTAATCTGATACATGCCCTGATAAAAACTTTGAAACTAATGTTGAAACCATGTCCATTTTTTACATGGGGACTTGACCTCATTGGGAAGATCAACCCCACTTCATTTGATAGCCATAAACATATCCTTACCACCATAGATTAGTTCACTAAGTGGGTTGAAGCTATACCCCTCACTTACATGATTGGAAATCAAATTTACAAATTCATCTTCAACCATCTAATTTTTCATTACGATATCCCCTCTGAAAATATATTTGATAATGGAGAATCATTCAAGAACAAGGATATAAACCAGCTATGTACTAAATATAACATCACACAACATTTTTCTATAGCATATTACCCTCAAGGTAATGGCTAAGCCAAGGCATCCAACAAAACCATTGTCAATATTCTCAAAAAGTTTGTCAATGATGTTGATCATGATTAGCACTTGTAGATATTCCCTACCCTTTGGGCATACCATACCAATCATTATACCCCCATAGGAGCAACTCCATACTTGTTTATGGTACTAAATCCATCCTTCCCATTGAGGTTAAATTGCATTCACTATGCATCTCTTTCAAGCATGTTCTGGATGATCATGACTATCGAGTAGCTCTCTTGTAAGAGCTAGACCTATGTGATGAAAAACACACAGCTACAGTCCAAAATATTCAAGCATATCAGAACTAACTCAAAGGCCATTATAATCAACATGTTAATTAGATAAAATTTGAACTTAGTGATCTTGTTCTTAAAGAAAACTAAAAGAATACCATTGATGAGAGGAAACATAAAGTAAAATTCAAACCAAACTGGATAGTGTCTTTCATCATTACTACAAATTGATTAGGAGCATATAGGCTTGCCACAATAGATGGAGATGAACTTCTTCAGCTGATGAATATTATTCATCTCAAGTGGTACTATGCTTGAATGATAAGGTGTATTATTTGTAAGGACCATTTTAGTTATTCCATTTTATTACTATTCTTCTTTGTATAAATACCATCCTTATCCATCCTCTTGGTC
The DNA here is from genome assembly GCA_037957365.1 of Torreya grandis. Lineage (NCBI taxonomy): Eukaryota > Viridiplantae > Streptophyta > Pinopsida > Cupressales > Taxaceae > Torreya > Torreya grandis. The sequence continues at coordinate 1,665,425 of JARHVA010002023.1, forward strand.
ATATCTACTTTCTACTTTAGACCTATCAGCCTACTGTGTTCTAAAGTTTAGTCCATTTAACCTTTGTTTTTTGCCATTTGTTATGTAGTTTTAGTATTGAGGTATCTAATTTGTTTCATTAGTTGGTTCTAGTACTTCAAATAGAGATCATATTTTAGGATAGTGTGACAAAAGTTTTCACAATTGCATCTTTTGTTTGTTATTCCTTTCTTACCACTAGTCTTGCTACTAATTATAACCACCTTTGGGAAAATTAGTATCATTTATTTATGCCATTTTGTCTTGGTTATAACCTCCTATGGGAAAACTAGGGGAAATATTAAGCCTTGACATACCGACTTGCCCCTTCTTATGGCATACTATGCCTTTTTACCAACTGTGCATGTTTTGTTTGAATTGACTGCTACACTAGTCAAATTTCTCTACTATAGGGTGGAACTATAGTGACTTGAGGTCCTACTCTGGGACTATGTATACAAAGTTCAATACTTGTTGAGGTCACCTGAGTCACCCTAAGATACATTCTCACTATTTTGTGAGCAACCTAAGCCACACTCTCACCATTTTGTGAGCTTGAACCATTTAGTGTCTCATCATTCTCGATTGAGTTGAGACACTCCAAAAAAATTCCAAAAACATTTGAAAAATCATTAAAAAAGAAAAAAACATTGACCAGTTCTTTGCCTTAGGGATTATAGGAACCCTTACTAAGTTACAAGCACATCACTTGTTATTTAGTTTCCCTATCCTCTTTGGCCTTTTTCTCTCATGCACTTGTTTTTTTACAAGACCATTCCTATTCTTCTATCACATCCATTATGTTTATTTTCATAAATTATCACATTCTTCCCATTCCCTGGGAGAACTACATTTGGCCTGAAGTTTTTTATTAGATATTACATCTATGGAACTTTGTAGATAGTGTCCACTTGCTTAGTGCATATATAGACAGCTCAACCACCCCCTTCCTTTTCTTCTCTTCCCCCATTTTTTTCATTTGTTAAGTTGTTTCCTATTTTCTATGGGCAATGTTTGTAGGGTTTCTATTACATTGTTTGTTTATTTCTTCTTATTTTATTTGTTTGTCTGCCTATTTATTTTCTTTTAGCACTATTTCATTGATTCAATTTATGTGTGTTCATTAGGTGATTCCTTTCCCACACTTACACTTGAATCCATCCATATTCATATGTTTACATTATCATCATGGTTTCTATCATTAGTGCATTGTTTTATATTGAGTATTGGATTATGGAAGTCAGTTCTTATGTATATTTTGGCTAAGTCCTCATGATGATATACCATGATGCCTACCAAAACATGCTACAACAAACGTCAGCTTCAATAAGTCTATTCAGCAACGGTGATATCTCTTCATCACCAACATCTTGATTCCATCCTAATCATATCCCAAATAGAGTAATTAAACACAAAATAATTTCAATCTTTATTAGTTTGGATGAGCATCTCCCTACTAGTATATTTTTACAATTCATCATTACCATTTGTGTTAGGTTATCATCATCCTCGACCAAGTTTATCATGTTTTTCATAATCAGGGTCTAATGATTATAAATGCTTATGGGTAACTCATTGTACACCATCCTTCTTGCATTTCTCAATGATTATAACCACCTTTAGATAAATCATTATTTTATCACCACTTTAATTTTTTACCTATACGTAGGCATTTTATTATCTTATTTATCTATCCTAATTAGGGCAGGTCCATCTTCTCAATAACTATAACCACCTTTGGGAAAATCATTTTGTTATCATACCATGTTGCGACTATCGAGGTACAATGTTTATAAATACCTTTGGGTAAACCATTATGCACCATCCCACTTACATTTTCAATGATTTTGAATACTTTTTTAGTATCATTGTGTTTTCACCCCATCATACTCTACTTAGATCTACCCTTTACCATCACAGTTTTGATGGAACTCTACTTTGTTGTTTAACTTTGGTAGAGTCTACACTAGCGTTAAGAGTTCATGAAGGAGTATATGGTGCTCATTCTAGTGGGGTAGTCCTATCCAAAAAGTTGTATACTAGTTATTATTGGCCCATGATGGATGCAGATGCCACTGCATATGTAAAAAAGTGTGACAAATGTCAATGATATGCTAATCTGATACATGCCCTAGAAAAAAAATTTGAAACCGATGTTGACACCATGGCCATTTTCTACATGGGGACTTGACCTCATTATGAAGATGAACCCCACTTCATCTGATGGCCATAAAAATATCCTTACCACCACTGAGTATTTCACTAAGTGGTTTGAAGCTATACCCCTCACTTACGTGACTAGAAAGCACATTTTCAAATTTATCTTCAACCATCTAATTTTATGCTATGGTATCCCCTCTAACATTATATATGATAATGGATGATTATTCAAGAACAAAGATATAGACTAGATATGTATTGAATATAAAATTACATAACATTTTTCTAAAAAAAATTACCCTCAAAGTAATGGCCAAGCTGAGGCATCCACTAAACCATTATCAATATTCTAAAAAATATTGTCAATGATGAAAATCATGATTGGCACTTTTAGATATTCCCTACCCTTTTGGAATACCATAACAATCATTGTACCCCCACAAGAGCCACTCCATACTCACTTGTTTATGGTTCTAAATCCATCCTTCCCATTGAGGTCAAATTGCCTTCACTATGCATCTCTTTCAAGCATGTCCTAGATGATCATGACTATCGAGTAGCTCACTTGAAAGAGCTAGAACTACTTGATAAGATATACACAACTATTCTCAACAATATTTAAGCATATCATAACTGACTCAAAGGCCACTATAATTAGTATGTTAAGTATAGAACATTTAAACTTGGTGATCTCTTTTTTAAAGAAAACCAAAAGAATCCAACAACTAAGAAGAAGCATAAAGGAAAATTCAAACCAAACTAGATAGGGCCTTTCATCATTACTATAGATTATGGATCAAGAGCATATAGGCTTACCATGCCAGATGGAGATGTACTTCCTAAGCTAATAAATATTATTCATCTCAAGTGGTATTATGATTGAACACTAAGGTGTATTTTCTATAAGGACCATTTTAGTTGTGCCATTTTATCACTATTATTCTTCGTAAAAATATCATCCGTATCCATCCTCTTAGCCATATCCACTTTTCACTACTATTCTATTGACTCAATGTGTTCTAGATCTTAGCTCATTTGACCTTGGTTTTTTTCCATTTGTTATACATTTTCAATATCAAGGTATTTGATTAGTTTCATTAGTTTGATCAAGTATTTTATAAAGAGAACATATTTTGGAATAGTGTGATAGAAGTTTTGGTAGTTACATCCTTCATTTATCATTCCTTTCTTACCATTGATCTTTTTACTAATTATAACCACCTTTGGTAAAATTAGTACCATTGATCTATGCCATTGTGTCTTAGTTATAACCATCTATTGGAAAACTAGGGGCAATATTAAGCCTTGATGTACTAACTTACCACTTCTTATGTTATACTATCCATTTTTACCAATTGTGTTTATTTTGTTTGAATTGACTGCTATAGTAGTCGAATTCCTCCGCTATAGGGTGGAATTGCAGTGACTCGAGGTCCTACTCTAGGAATATGTAGGCAGTGATCAATACTTGTTAAGGTTAGCTCAATCACCCTTTTCCCCATGCTCTTACTATTTTGTGAGCAACCTAAGCCATGCTCTAGTTGTTTTATGAGCAACCTATGTTTGAATTCTCTAGCCATTTTACAAGATCGAACCATTTAGTGTCTCATCATTCTCAATTGAGTTTAGATACTCCAAAATAATTTCAAAAACATCTGAAAAATTATTAGAAAAGAACCAAAACATTGATCACTTCTTTTCCTTAAGGATTTTAGGAAACCTTACTAAGATATAAGAACATCACTTATCATTTATTTTCCCCATCCTTTTTGGCCTTTTCTCTCATGCACTTGCCATTTTGTAAGACCATTTCTATTATTCTATCACATCCATTATATTTTTTTCATCAGTTACCACATTTTTTTTCATTTCTTAGAAGAAATACATTTGGCCTGAAGTTATTTATTAGATATTACATCCATGGAAATATGTAGGTAATGTCCACTTGCCTAGTTAATATGGATATAGCTCGACCACCCCCTTCCTTTTCTTCTATTCCCCCATTTTTTTCATTTGTTAAGTTGTTGCATATTTTCATAGGGTTTCTATTTCATTGTTTGTTTATTTGTTTTTACTTATTTTGTTTGTTTGTCTACCTATTTGTTTACTTTCAACACTATTTCCTTGATTCTATTTATGTGTGTTCATTAGGTGATTCCTTTCCCACACTTACGCTTGAATCCATCCATATTCATATGTTTACATTGTCATCATGGTTTCTATCATTGGTGCATTATTTTCTATTGAGTATTGGATTATGAGAATCAGTCCTTATGCATACTTCAGCCAAGTCCTCATGATGTTATGCCATGATGCCTACTAACATGTGCTACAACAAATATCAGCTTCAAGAAGTCTATTCATCGATGGAGACATCTCTTTGACATCGACATCCTGATTCCATCCTAATCATATCCAAAATAGAGTAATTAAACATGAAAGAGTTTCATTCTTTATTAGTTTAGATAAGCATCTCCCTACTAGTAGGTTATTCTAATTCATCATTACCTTTATAGTAGTTTATCATCATCCTTAGCCAATTTTATCATGTTTTCCATAATCAGGGTCTAATTATTATAATCAACTATGGAAAAATCATTACACACCATCCCAACTACATTTCTTAATGGTTATAACTGCCTTTGGGCAAATCATTATTTTGTCACCACTTTACTTTTTTTGCCTATACAGGGCCATGCTATTATCTTGTTTCTCTATCCTAACTAGGGTAGCTCCATCTTCTCAATGGTTATAACCACCTTTGGGAAAACCATTGTGTTATCATACCATGTTGCCACTATTAGAGTACAATGTTTATAATCACCTTTAGGCAAACCATTGTGCACTATCCCACTTGCATTCTCAATGATTTTGACTAATTTTTTAGTATCATTGTGTTTTTATCCCATCATCTTTCCTTTCTTTGATCCCCTTGTTTCTCTTCTTTCTTTTTGGGGGACCATTTGCCAACCTACTTATGCTAACCATTCCCTCAAGGGGGCATCATATAGTTAGTTTATCATTATTGCAGTTGTAGGCATATAAGACATTTTCATTCTTTGAGAAGAAGTTACTATGATTATAGCTTACAATACCTTCTAAAATAGGGGCAAACTGTAGACACCTAAATTTTACCACTGATAACTTGCAATTAGGCTTTTGGCTATTTTCCACTTAAAATACACAATTTGGCCTAAAAACTCTAAAACATGCTAAATGATGTGAAACTGACATATTCAAGTGTCAATTTTATCCAAGATATCCCTAAATGGGGCAATGAAATTTATGGGCTAGCTAACTTTGATCAAATCATTTCAAATCAAAATGCCAATTTTGCACCTAGGTGCTCTAGATTGACCTTTCCTATCAAATATCTTGCAAAATACATGTCCCTTTACTATTTTATATTTGTAATATCCTAAATGGGATAATGGATCCAATGCATCTAACATTTTCTTCCAATTCCAATCCAGTCAAATTTTGGACCAATAACAAGGCATTTTGATCAATTTGAGTAATTTGTGCACAAAGTGCTTAAACATGCTTAAGAGATAATTAACTCAAATCAAGGCCTAATTAAGAATTCTATGGAAACTTGTTGAAAAATTATTTTTGGAAATGGATAATAAATATCTACATCATTAGGTGACCTCATTTTTTGGGAAGACATCTTTAGGCCATAAATGCCACAAATATTAAGATTCATGCCCTCCATGCTTCATCAATGCCTTCCATGCCTCTTAATTTCCCCTTATTCCAATTTCATGATGGGGATAATTATAAAATTAATTCCAAAAATTGAATTAATTCTTAACCACACATCTCAATCTTAGGATGGATGGTTCAGGTTGATTCTAGACATTCTCAAAAATCTATAAATAGAGAGGCCATGAACATAATTTCTAAGCTATTTTAGTGCAAGGTTATTATGCTCAAATATCTTCAAAAGTATTGATAATTCGAATCTATAATGAACAAATGATTTCAAAATCCATTGCAACTATTTTTATCATGCTAGATTGATTCCAAGCCAAGCCAAGCCATAAGGCAAAGGTGCCAAGAAGAGATGGAGGTAGCCAAGTTTCCATTGCCAAGGACTTCATGATCAAAACCTGAGAAAGCCACTACAACAAGCATTTTGGATCATCCAAGGAAAGCAAAAGAGGGTTTCATTTGCATTTTATTTGTGTTTTTTATTCATGTTTGTTAATTAAGCTCTCCTTAGTGTCTAGGCCTAGAGATGTTATGCTAGTTAGTGTGTTTCTTTCATTTTGTTTTCATTTTGAAACTAACACCATACTAACCATCCTCTCTTGAGTCAAATTCATAGATCCACAATATTTAACTTTCCTTTCTTTCCTTTTATCATTAACTTATATTAGAGAGTGGATTGATAGCCTCCATAGATAGCTCATGCTTTCTTGGATCTAGCCATAGATAGGCCATCAACCCTTCCTTCTTATCTAACAAACAACCTTGATTTGAGTGTTTTCTTATGTAGGTCATTTTCCTTAGCCAAAGAATAGTTCTCGACTTCATTTGGTTCACATGTGCATTTATGCCATATCTATTTTACCCTTTTCCATAGCTTTTATCTCTTTATTTCTTTTTAGTCATAAAAGTGAAAATTCTTACATAAACATTTTGGCATGCTTGATTTGAGACGAACCCATAATCACTTGATTAAAAGTCAAAAAATGGTCCTAATTGTTGAAAGAGCTCAGACTTCTCTTTCATCTATTTTGACTACACTGATAATATTGAAATAACCTATCTTGAACTAATCCCTTCACCTAACCCATTTAACCTAACCTTACCTTGGGTTTAGTTAGCCACTTAGCTAACTTAACTTACCTTGTTAATTTTATAAACCCTCACCCTAGATTACATTGGTTAGTTTACTAAACAACTAGTCATTTCACCCTAATTGACCTTAACACCCTTTCCACCCTTTAACCCTCTTGAAACCCACTTCTTCTCAGCACCTTGACCATTCACAGTTAAGGGTAACCATCGATGATTACCCTAACCATCGATGGTTAGGTCCCTTAGCTGGTAACTCATCATTAGCTATTCTAGAGGAAATTAGGAACAAAATTTAATACCTTCTTCCACCTCATTCTCTAACACATCATAATGCCTTGTAACCTACAATCTTATCTTCTTACTTCATCACCTTTTGTTTATAAAAGAAAGTGAGCAAGACGAGAAATGGATCCAAAAAAATACATATCCAAATTTTAAATTCAGGATATCTTCATATAGGTATTCAAGTTTTCTAGGCATTCAAAGATTCTTCATACAAGTTTCTTCAGCAACCACCAACCTAAACCTCTGGTAAATTTCTTCTAACTTTGTCAAGCACTATTATGCTACCAAAATCTCTTTAGGATTAGGTAGGCATTTGATTTATTTCATTTCTATTCTCTTTCCATCCACTTGAATATCTATATTAGGATCCTCCTCCTTACACCCTTCCCATATCATTTCAATTACTTTGGACCCTCTTGCTTTTCATCTTATCATTACCAGATCTCAAACAGACTTATACCCTTAGTGGTACTAAATCTACAAATCTCTTCCCATGTACATCAAGTAACCACTAATGCTTATCCCTAACCAAAAATTATTACCCATAACCACTAATGGTTATCCATTTATGAACAAATCCTTCATTTTCTATCATTTAACCAACCACTAACCAGATCAAGTTTTCCCATTTTCTATACCAAGCCAGGCTAAAATAGACTAGAATAGAACATAACATTCATTTAGTAAATTAGCATCTATTTATGTTAGTTTATTAGATCTTTATCTTACATTTTAAAATTATTAATTTCTATTAATTTTATGTATGCAAATTTCCTTTTAGCATTAACTTGTATCAGAGAGTGTATTGACAGCCTCTATAGATAGCTTATGCTTTCTTGGATCTAGCCCCAGCTAAGCAATCCACCCTTCCTCCTTGTCTAACAAAAATGCTTGATTTGAGTGATTTCTTATACATGTCATCTTCCCTTAGACAAATAAGAGTTATCCACTTCATCTAATTCATGCAGACATTTCTACAAATTTTTCTAGCATATATATTTTACCCTTTTCTATATATTTTATCTCTTTATTTATTCTTAGTCATAAAAGTGAAAATTCAAGCATAAACATTTTGGCACACTCGATGGGACCCTAGTTCCCTTTCTTCTTGTTGTGGGGCCTAGTTCTTTTTCTTATTTATTGTATTCTCATCAAATGAAATCTAAAAAATTATTTTGGGTATAAAATAAATATCTACATCCATTGGTTTGCTTCTCTTAATTCGCTCACATAGTTTAATTAAAGGCAACATAATTGAACCTTAGATCACTTATGTTACACAAAACAAACCACATCACAATCTAAACATTATAACATACCTGAGACAAGGCCCAACTAGGATTTCATCACCTAGTAGATCACCTTACCCTTTTTGGAAATCCTACTTGGAGGTCATTACCAAGAGGAGGACCAACTCAATTCTCTGGCTGAGTATAAAATCTACAAATGATATATTGGTTAAGTGCCCCAACTTAGCTTCAAGTGCATGAAGTGAGGGAAACAAGCCCCAATACCAAGACATGTACTTCCATGTACTTGTTTTTTAGTATAAATTTTCTTTGAGAACCATAAAAAACCTGAAACCAACCTTAGATTTCTCTTCTAGTACTTGTTTTATAAGCCAAGTCTTCTAACACTCTTTCACAACCTAAGGCAGAAGCCAAAAGTGAGATTAAAATGAGTCCTAAGTTTAAATGCACTTTTGTTATATGATTTTATTGCTTTTATATCTTCTTGTCTTCTCTTTGTTTGAGTGATAATATACTTACTTTCCATTATCTTATCTTTATCGATCTTGTCTCCATTTTATTTTTTCAATGGATAACCCTCCTCTCTTCTCTCCTAAAGATCATAAATTTACTAGGGCCATGGAGAAAAATCATATCACCTTAGTGTGACATCTTATATCATGATCCACTTGTGCTCTTGATCTTACCTATGACCAACCCCATCTCACTTCTCAACAACCATCTAACCATTATGTCTACCAACACACAACTCATCAACACTTTCAAAATTAATCACTTGACCCTTATTATAGCCAAACCCAATGTCAACTATTCAAACAAAACCCATATTTGTGTTAATCATTTCAATCCACATCTCATCCCCTTGAACCTCATCAAACCTTTGATCACCTTACTCCTCCTTTAGTCCAATCCCCTAACACCACTTTCTAGGGACCTTTTCCACTTCAAAATTAGGATCATGTTGGTCACTTCACCAACAAATCCCAACCCAATATTACCTAAAAATAGTCCAATTCTATCAATTATCCATAAAATCTCACTCTCAACCAACCAACAAATTGTCAACTACCACCTGAGCTAGTTACAATGTTATGAAACTAGCTTAACAAAATGGAATCAACCATTTCTAGTACACATGACCCACCGAATCTCACCTATCATCAATAAAACTTGAATTACAACTTTTGAACCACTCATAAATAACCATTTTTACATTCTCATAGTCAACCAACAACCCCTTAACACCAATTCAAAAATTATCCTAACCAATCCCAACTTCAGACTATTCAACCCCATCAACCATTGAGACACCTACCCCAACCCATTTTAGAGCAAACTTCTTTGTCTCAACATCAAGAATTCGGCTATCTTCTTTACTCTCAACCTAACCTCTCCATTCAATCAAACCCCTCAACTTAATTAAACATATTAAACCAATCTACCCTCTCAACCCTATCAACCTAACCCAACTCATCATTCCAACCCAATTTATTTAACCAATCAATTCATCAAATTAACCAACTAACTCTTCACCTCAAGATTCATTGGTACACCCTCCTTCTAAGTGATACACTTTGCTAAGGTAATCCTATTCCTTCATCCTTGATAAAATCTTCGAGGCTTCTTCCATCAAACTCCCTCCAATTAAGCCCATCAAAAGTTTTTCTTCAAAGCCAATTTGGTTTAGAGAGAATGAGTTTTTCCCTTATCATCACACCAATAAACATAACATTTATAGATTTAGATCCTTTAAGAGGCTCATTTTAAAACCTCATTGATCACAAGGATGTCTCAAAAGGCATTCTCCACGTCCCCCCCAATCTAGCCTTGGATATATTCAAGAAATCAATCATTCAACCTCTTCCTTCACTCTTTGTTGAAGAAATCCATGATCAAAATTATCAAAATGATGAGGTCCTTCTACTATATTTGGTTCTTAGTTCATCCACAATAAAAGAATCCATAATTCAACTTTCAACCTAGCCACTTACCAACTAAGTGGAAACTTCTCCACTTTCATTTGAAATCACTTACATGGAACCAACCAACCTATCTTTTTCACTCACCTACATCAAACCAACTGATCAACCCTTTTCTTTCACTCATGTGGAATCCACCAACCAATATTTTTCTCCCTCTTATGGGGAATCTTCCTTACAAATATTCAACCCAACCTTATCAACCATTGACCCAACCAAAATTATCATTGATCTAACCTTACCTATCATCATCCATCTAACATCACCTCTCAAATTAACACAACCAATAAAACAACTAAATAATCTCTATTACCTATTTCAACAAATCAAACCAACTAATTAACCACTTCCCCTCACTTATGGGGAACCAACACACCAATCATTTTCACTCACTTCTAATGAACCTACCTTAATAAGCATCAACCCTATCTCCTCTAACATCAACCTAACCTTATCAACCATTAACCAAGCCAAACTTGCCATTAATCAAAATTTACCCACAATAATTTTGTCCACCTTACCTTACTCAACATTAACTTTCAAACCAACCCAACCAACACACCACATGAACTATGTATTCTACCTCTTCTAACCCATCAAACTAACCCTCATACCTTTCAACTCAACCATAACCAACCTACCAATCAATAAATCCTCATCTACCTACCTGACAACCAATACCAAGTTTAACCCATCAAACCTACCCTTGCCTACCTAACCTAATCAAGCCTCATTTTACTAGCCTTGAAATAATACAGTAAATTCTACCTGAACTACCACCCTTAAATTGAACCAATTAACCACTAATAACTAACCAATAACACCCCATTTTAGAGATGGAATAATTTATCCTCACCCCTCCTCAACCTTCTTACTAACCCACACTTCTGCTTCTAGATATTTTTCTCATCTTTGACCACCCATAGAACAAAAAAACTAGGGGGAACTTTCCCTCCATAAGGCTTGGACCATTTATTAATTAGCTAACCATACCTTAACCAATTTAACTTCAACCATTTGAATTTCCTTTATCCTTTACCCTACCAAACTGAACCATTTGGGATTTAATTTCTCCTCCTTTTTTTGGAGTTACTTTCTCCTTTACCCTACCAAACTAAATCATTTGGGGGATTTACTTTCCCCTCCTTTTTAGTAGTTCCTTTCTCCTTCACCATAACAAACCAAACCATTTGGGGGATTTACTTTCCCCTCCTTTTTGGAGTTCCTTTCTCCTTTACCCTACCAAACTGAACCATTTAGGGGATTTATTTTCCCCTCTTTTTTTGGAGTTCCTTTCTCCTTTACCCTATTAAACTGAACCATTCGAGGGATTTAATCTCCCCTCATTTTTTGGAGTTCCTTTCTCCTTTACCCTACCAAAATGAACCATTTGTGGGATTTATTTTCCCCTCCTTTTTTGGATTTCCTTTCTACTTTACCCTACCAAACCAAACCATTTGGGGGATTTACTTTCCCCTCCTCTTTTGGAGTTCTTTTCTCCTTTACCCTACCAAACTAAACCATTTTGGGGATTTACTTTCCCATCATTTTTTGGAGTTACTTTCTCCTTCACCCTACCAAACCAAACCATTTGAGGTATTTAATTTCTCCTCCTTTTTTGGAGTTCCTTTCTCATTCACCCTACTAAACCAAACCATTTGGGGGATTTACTTTCCTCTCCTTTTTTGGAGTTCATTTCTCCTTTACCCTACCAAAAAAAACCATTTAGGGGATTTAATTTCCCCTCCTTTTTATGGATTTCCTTTTTCCTTCACCCTAATAACACTTGAACCAATTAGGTTGAATCTTGTGCCCACATAGGCAGGTCCACAAGCATTTTATTAATAATGTAAATCAAAAATAATATAAGGGTGCCTTTACTCTGTTGACCCTTTTATAAAGACAAATAAATAGTTTATAGGTTTTACTCATGATCGGTAAAACCAAATAATCCTATAACCAACTATTTATGAGAACTCAACCCGTAAGGTAGTTCTAGATTAATTTACTCAAAAACATATAAAACTACCAAAACAAAAAACTATGTAAATTTATTTATGGGGGTGTCTTAATTAAAATATGCATGTCCCATTTACAAGTATTAATTTATTATAACCTACAACCTAAGCTAATGTTTAGAATTTGGATACGTCCTAACAAACCCCCTATGATCCAAAGTTAGGTCTTTGGACACATACCAAGCATTTTTCTAAATTTTCCAAAATTTGATTCTATTAAGGGGTTTTGTGAAAATATTAGTTGTCTGATCAGCAGTTGGGCAATAAATTATATCAAGAGCTTTATTCACCACTATAATTCACATATAATGATATTTAACATCCATATGTTTTATTTTGGCATGAAACACTAGATTCTTGGACATCTTGATTTCACTCTGATTATCAATGTATAACTATGTAGGAGTAATCTGAGAAACTTGAAGTTATTCAAGAATACACCATAAGTAAACAATTTCTTTTGAATCATCCCATGATACAATTTATTCTAATTCTACTAATGAATTTTACACTATATCTTGCTTTTTACAACACCAAGCAATGGCCGTTGATCCCATATGCATAATGTATCTTGTTTTGGACACACTATCATCCACACATCTACCAAAATCTGCATCATAATATCTGAAAAGTTTCAAGTTCTTGTTATGAAGGTATTTAAGGCCATATGTTTTCATTCCCTGAAGGTAATGAAGTACTCTTTTTTTTGCATTCCAATGAATTTCTCTAGACTCATGCATAAACCTAAATAAAATTCTAACTAAAAATGATATATTGGGCTTGGTAGTCATCAAATATATCAAATCTCCCACCAATTATCTATATTTTGTGCCATCAAAAAAGACACTTCCATCATCCTTAGACAAATTTAAGTTAATTTCCATGGGAGTGAGGTAGGTTTGCAATCACTCATGCCAAACCTATCTAATAACTCATAAATATACTTAGTTTGTGAAATGAAAATATAATGCTCTTTCTGAGTTACCTCTATGCCTATATATTAGTGAAGAATTCTAAGGTCTATCAACTCAAACCCATCTTTCAATTACTTATTCGTATACTTATTATGGGTTTCATCATTGCCTATTATAAATAAGTCATCGACATAGATAATAATTATTACCAATTTTTTACCCTACACTCAAAAATAAATAGTATCATCAAATTCACTACATTGAAAACCAATGGATTTCAAGTATGAATTCATTTTATCATAACAATCCTTAGGTCCCTATGTGAGCCCATACAAATATTTTATCAAATTACATACTTTGTGTTCTACACCCACATGTTTAAAATCTTGAGGCTGTCTCATGTATACTGCTTCCTATAAATCACCATTTAGAAAAGCACTTTTAACATCCATCTGATGTACTTTCCAACCATGTTGTGTTGTTAAGGTAAGTACCATATGAATAGTGTGCCGTTTAGTAGTTGGTGAAATTTTTTCCTTATAATCAATAGCTTCTTTTTGTGCATATCCTTTCAAAACAAGTCTTGCCTTATGTTTATCAATGGAGCCATCCAATTTATACTTAGTCCTATAAACCCATTTGCATCCTATGGTTTAAAAATGTGGAGGAGGATCAACTAAAACCCAAGTATTATTATTAAGTATTACATCATAATCACTTTGCATTGCCTATTGCCAAACATGTTCAGTAAAAGGCTCCACAAAAGTACATGACTTAGTGGAAGAAGTAGTAATAACCATTACATAGTTAACCTATTTACGAGAATTGTTGAGACATGTTAAACCAAATTCATCTACTTTCAAGTCATAAAAATTACTTTGAGCCCATTTTGGATACTTAGTTAAAGTATTTAAATTAGGAACACCAAAATTCTCATCATGTGTGCTATTCAAAGCAAGACTTAGATAATTTTCAAAAATTTATAAATCATCAACCTATGAATTAATAGATGAAAGAGAGGAAAGTGAAGGTATTTGATTCTCATACCACAATCTTGAATGATTATCCCCATTATTTAAACACTTATCTCATTTTGAATTTTTCCTCTCTAACCTGTCAAGTTGAGAATCAATATCTACAGTGTTCATGGTCCCAAACTCATCAAATATTACATCCTGACTCACTATGAATTTTCCTATAACCTATGCAAGTAAATGAAACCCTTTTTTATTTTTAGAATATCCAAGAAATATGCCTTTTTGACTTCGTGTTTCCAACTTAGTTCTATGTTCAATGAGAACTAAATCAAAACAAAGGCATCCAAAAAAATTCAAGTGTTTAAATTTTGGTTTAAACCCATACCAATCCTCATATGGAGTTTTTCCCAAAAGTACAATTGTGGGGGACATATTTCTCAAATAAATTGCAGTACTAATGGATTCTACCAAAAAATTATCATCAAGATGTTTATATTTCAACATAGAACATATTATACCGTCTAAAGTTTTGTTCATTCATTTAGATACTCCATTTTGCTGTGCAGTGTAAGCATTAATGTATTATCGATGAATGCCATGTTCTCAAAAATAATTTACAAAATCATTCAAGGTATACTCACCACCATTGTCTAAACAAATAGTGGCTAAGCGTGAACCTATTTATTTTTTAAACAAGTGTAACCAATCAATAAACTTGTGAAAAATTCTGATTTGTTTTTCATGAAAAACACCCAAGTCATCCTATAAAAATCATCAATAAACAACACAAAGTATCTACACCCACCAATGGATGACTTCATGTCACATACATCAGTATGAACTAACTAAAAACATCTGTTAGCTCACCAAGAAGAGTTTTTAGGAAACTTTTCTTGATTTTATTTTCCCAAAACACATGATTCACAAATAATACTATCTTTTCAAAAAGTGGGAAATACATTCACAATGCCATATCTCTGTAAGTCCACTAAAGAGTGAATATTCAAATGTCCATAGTGTAGATTCCATAACCACTATGTAGACATAGTACCTATACCTGTGTCAATAACTTTTGTGAGTTTCACTATGAGAGGAAGCACTTTATAATGAAATATAACCAAATTTCCATCTTCATATCTTGTATATATGGTTTTGTAACCATCCTTCACTGAATTAATGTAAATGATCCCATTTTCAAGCACAATTTGATAACCTTTCTTTTGAATAGTTACCAAGGAAATAAGATGTTTTTTCAATGTGGGAACATACCAAACATACTCCAAGTATTTTATAGATCCATTAGGAAGAAGAACTCGAATAGATCCAAGTCCTAGTGGAGTATGCATAGACTTATCTACCAAGGCAACTAGAGAGAGAAAAGCTTCTTTGAAAGTTTAGAAGAAGTCTCACCTAAATTTCATGTGTTTGGTTAATCCTATGTCTAAAACCCATACATATGTGAGCTCATATCTAGCCTCATATTACATATAATCAATGTGCCCTAAAGTAGTTAATACATATTCATGAGTAACATTGCTAGACTCATCATAGTCATGATCAACATATTGATCAGAGTTAGGCTTAGTCACTTTTTGTGGCCTCTGAGTTTTGTCAAAAGGAATCCTACATTGAGAGGCAATGTGACCGAATTTCCCACATCTATGACACTGAATGTTTGATATACCTCAACCTCTATCCTTATAAGAGTTATGACTATGTCCTCTATCACTTGTCTCATTTTAATGATAATGGATAGATTGTTATTTATCTAAATAACCCCTACCTCTATTTTGATATTTGCCTCCTTTATAACCTCAACCCCCTCTATAACTATTCCCTCTATTATTTTGATGACCAGAAGAAGATGAACTAGGCTTAGATTATGAAACGTGGGATTCCTTAGTTTTCTTGGATTTATTGGGTAGAGAGAGGTCATTTTGGATGAGAAAATTATCTAAATTGTTAAAAGTGATGCATGTGATCTTGTCAGAGACATGCAACATATCTACAAAGTTCTTAAAGAACCCAAGTAGTCATTTTAATGTAACAGTGATTATGAGATCATCATCTAATTTTCCAAACCTAGCCTTAGTGTCCTCAATAAAAATGTTATTTAACTTATACATATATTCCCCCATGTCCCCATCATCCTCTAATGACAAAGTAAACAACTGCATATGAATGTCTATCTTCTTATGTTTAGGTTTTTTATCATACAAATCAGACAATGTTTTTCATGCAGTGTAACTATGAGGAGAATTTTCAATATGACTATAAGTATCACAAGTGAAACAACATTTGATTAGTGTTAAGGCCTTAAAATCAATAAAATTGAATGTATCAAGTTTAGCTTGTTCTATTGGCAATAAGGGATTATCATTCTTAACAATATCCCATAGCTCATTAAAGACTAACATAGATTCCATCAAATGTTTCCAATCTAAATAATTAGAAATCATTAATCTATCACCATCTGAAAGCAAATTCTAAATCTTTGGCATATTGAAAGAAATACAAGTGTGATAAGAAAAAGTGAGTGCAACTTAATGCAAAAGAGAAATAAAATAACACCACATACACCACACTTTATAGATAGTACATTGCAAAAAAGCACTTGCTTCTATGGGGGTTTTGTACTTAACCTCCAGGTAGAGAAAAAAAAGGATATTTTGATGGGTTTTGCACTTAACCACATCAAAAAAATAAAAAAAATACATCCTTATTTTGCCAAAATACAACCTTATTCCACCAAGTACACCCTTATTTCACTACAACAATGTAAAACAAATAGAATTCAATTTCACTTTTTTGACTTTGAAAACAACTTTATACAATATGTATGCATTTCAAAACTTTCAAAGCATAAAAAAAATAATTAAAAATGGAATATTCATTTTACAAAAGTATATTCTAAAAAACAAATTCTTCCAAAAAGAAGGAATTGAACCCTTGACCTCCTTTCAAACCACTTCATAAAATTAGCCCAACCACTTGCTCTAAGAGCATTTACAAGTCATAAACTCATATATATATATATATATATATATATATATATATAAACATAAACATAAATTTTTATAAGTATGAAATAAAAAATATATATGGGCTTGAAAAATGTGAATTATTTGAGAAACAAATTTTATCCAAGTATTTCTCTTTGCATAATTTATGGGACCCATTTTAAACCCTAAATTTTTGCTAAAGTTTAAAAAACTATATCAAATCAAAAGAAAAAAAAAAATTGCTTGAAGCTATAACATGATAGGGATGCCATGGTAGCACTAAAAAATTTAGAAACTTGTTGATCTCTCTCCTTGGCCATACAAAAATCATATAGGATCATAAAATTTAATAAATGCAACTGTTAGAGACTATCAAAGAGGATTTTGATTGAGTAAATGAATTTTTTAAAGAGCCTGGATGTTGAAAGTGTTGTACAATAACACATATGGGTTGTACCACTTAATTTTTTTGTTTGAAAATTTATATATGCTTTTGATATTGAAAAAGGATCTTCAAGAACTCAAATAGAGATAAAGAAATAAGTAGATCAATTACCATCAAAATGGAAGACAATTTATATATTTTGAGAGATTTTTAGGTTCAAAAAGGCCATACGAATGGCTTTTAGTAAATTTAAGAGTTTGAAAAACATGTATGAGTCATTTGAAAGCTTAAGAATTCAATCTTGAATACTCAAAATGAAGGATATGTGATCTATGAGGAATAATACCAAGGAGGAATTTGTACATAATCAACACAAACTATTTTTCAAATATTTTTTCTCAGAATTTAGAATAATTTAATGTAAATTATTTGAAAAATTAAAATATTTTAATAATTTTTCAAAAATTTCAACATTAGCCAAAGTGCAAAAAGGTTAGACTCAAAATTAATAGAGGGAATACCTTATACCATTTATACAGATTTCACATGAGACTTCTTTTCCACATGAATCAACTTTTCACGTCTCTTTTCATCATGCTCCTTATATTCACCATGCTCCAAAAAAACCATGCTTTAATATGACTGATAACACTTGAACCAATTAGGTTGAATCTTGTGCCCACATAGGCAGGTCCACAAACATTTTATTAATAATGCAAATCAAATACAATATAAGGGTCCCTTTACTCCATTAACCCTTTTACAAATACAAACCAATATTTTATAGATTTTACTCATGACTGGTAAAACCAAATAATCCTATAACCAACTATTTATGAGAATTTAACTTGTAAGGTAGTTCTAGATTAATTTAATCAAAAACATATAAAACTACCTAAATAAAAAACTAAGTAAATTTATTTATGGGGTGTCTTAGTTAAAATATGCATGCCCCATTTACAATTATTAATTTATTCTAACCTACTAAAAATCCTAAGCTAATGTTAAGACTTTGGATAACTCCTAACACACCCTACCAAACTAAACCATTTGGGGGATTTAATTTCCCCTCTTTTTTTGGACTTCCTTTCTCCTTTACCCTACCAAATCAAACCCATTTTGGGGAATTACTTTCCCCACCTTCATTTCAAGGGAGTTGCTTTCCCTACCAATCTGGGAGTCACCCTCTCCCTATCATTTAGATATTACCTTTCTCTTTCTTTACTAACCTATTTGGAGGGTCACCTTTTGCCGCTTTATCTACCCATTTAGAGGTAATATTTCTCCTTCCCTTACACTATGTGGTACATCAAATTGGGGTAACCCATTTTGGCACCATTAACCTAACCATTAGGAGTCATTTTTTCCTCAACCTTTTTGAAAATCACCCTCTCCACCAAGCTATCACCACTCCAAATTCACCTCTTTTGCCCATCTCAATCCCTTCAACACTTAACTAAGTATCGAAAGGTAGCTAGGGGACATCCACTCTCTTAATGAACATCAATCATTTCTACAAGCATGGATTTGGGGCATAAATAACCTCAACCTCCTCAAATGCTTTTTATTTTACATGTTTGTTCTTTAATTAAGCCAAGTTCCTTGTCACCTTGGTGTCTAAATTAATATAATCCCTTGTTCATTATCACCTTCATCCCCTTCCCTTTAAGGAAAACTAGTTAAAATAGGATCATGTGTTTACTCATCATAGAACTTTTCCTAATCTTAAGAATAGATACCATGGCTCTACCCATGACATGATCCTCATGGATACTTTTCATCCCTTTTTGGATGGAATCCCATGATCATTATCTCTTAAACCATTTTCACCATTCATCCTTATTTGACCTCCTTATGTTATGGCTTCTCCTCCATAAAGTAAAACCTCTATACCTACATAGACTTTTCCATGTCTAAAAACTAGCATTTCTGCCATTTGGGATACCAAAATAATATTTTAGGTCACAAACTATTTCTAACATTCACATACTTCTCCCTTTAGGGATAATTTTCCCATATCTAGCTTTCTTAAAGAATAGATTGCTCCCTTAAAGGACATCTATCAAACTTGAACAAATAATAAACTTAGACTACTCACTCAAAGGATGGGTAAGTCAAAAAAATTAAAAGCATTCATTTGAAGCTTCCCACACTGATTAGATTCACAAAACATCTCAAAATTAAGAGTAAAAAGGCAAAATATACCCTCTCTCAAAATCAACAAAAATTAAAAGCAAAAATAGACCCTTTCTCAAAACAAAATAAACATCCCAAGAAAGCTATAATCAACTTTCCTTTAAGTAAACTTTTTGCATCGATCAATATACATCAAACACATGACATGGACTTGACTATCATGGATTTTAGGTTACCTATAAAAGGGTAAAACCATCCCCATAATAATATCACCCATTTTTCCTATCAGCCTCTACCTACCACCCAATGATTTTTATCCATTTCCTCTTTTTTCCTCCATAAATCAAGGGATTTGATCTTACTTGACACTATGTGATCAAGATACCTTCTTTAACAATTGAAAAAACAAATAAAGCAAAAACATGACAAGGGTTTTATGTTTATAAACTCATTCATCTTTCCTTCATGGTCTTTGTCAATCTAAGTCTCTTCTTCCTCCTTATACTTTCATGACTATTTAGGAAGTCATGTCTTTCCCCTCTTCAAAAATTAGAACCAACCCATCCAATTAACTACTTAAAAAATCTTTACCCCAAATCTAACATGTGGTAAATCCAATTGGGGCAACCTATTCAAAATCCACCCAACTTTTAACCATTTAGAGATTCTCCTCTCTGCATGCCTATTTGGGATTCACAATCTCCCTAACCCTATGGATATTTCCCTTTCCCCATCTACCATTAACCTTTTGACCCAAACCTTTTGGAGGGAATTATCTTTCCTTCCTCCTTCACCCAACCAATTATGGGAAAATACTCTTTTTTCACTCCTTTTTGCATCACCTTCTTTGACCTAACATAGCCATTTGACACCACCTCTCTTTGATCCATATTTATTTGGATCCACTAACATTCAACCAAACCCCAAAATATGTGGTATCTCAAATTAGGGTAACTAATTTGAAACACCATTGAAATATTTATGGGGCATTTCATTCCCCACCTTTTTTTAGAGAATACTCTTCTCTACTTTTCCATTACCCAATCATTTAAATAGAACTAACTATGGCCTAAAGTTTTTTGTTGGATATTATGTCCATATAACTATGTAGCTAATGTCTGCTTGCCTAGGGCATCTAGAGTCAGCTTGACCACCCTCCTTCTAACATACCTTTCACCCAACCATTGATCATTATCTTTCTACCCACATTTTACCACCTACCATTTGGAGGTATCATTTCTCAATCCTTTTTCAACCTTTTTTGAAACATAATTTATCCATATTTCCCATTTGGGAGAACTACATGTAGCCTAATTTTTTAATATTGTCTATAGAACTATGTAGGGAGTGTTCATTTGCCTAGTGCATATGGAGTTAGCTTAGCCATCCCTTTCATTTCAAACCATCAACCATTAAACATTATACTTAAATCATTACACCACATCCATCTCAATGTTGACCATTTTGACCCAAACTTTTTACATCTTTTTACGATGTTATTATCATGGTCTTTTTTACCACACCTACCAACTTTGCCATGCTGACTATTCCAACATTTGAACATTTTGCACTTAGTGCATGACTAGAACATTGGATTCCTCCATATGATCACCTCTAATTCATATACCCACACATGAGATCACTTTTTAATTTAGCTACCCCTATAAATATTGATCTATTTTTCTTAAAAGACTAACAAGTGTACCCAACCATTAGAATATGATCACGTGGTCCATTGGTCACATATATTCTTAGTGTTGAGCTTATTTTTACCAACATTAGTATCTTATATCCTTGCACAATCTTGGTTATCACATCTTTGTCACAGCTTGTGTGCATGTTTGCATTACAAATTTCCATCTTTGAACCACCCTTTAGTCACCCACCTTTGTGACTAATGATAAACCATTGATCAAACCCTGACCTAATTCATTCTCTTTCCTCATCATTTCCTAGTTTGAGGGGGAACTGCTCCCATACATTGGTAAACTAAACTTTAATCAACCTTCAACTACCACCATTTTTATTTTTATTTTGTAGCTTGTAGATATAAGATGCATAATAAAAAGGGGAAAATTTTAGACACTAGAAAAATGCACACATAGCCCTAATCATCAAAATACCTCAAACTTCTCTTTCACCTATTTTGAATACACTGATAAATTCAAAATAACCTATCTTGAAATAATCCTTTCACCTAACCCATTTAACGTAACCTCACCTTGGGTCTTGTTAGCCACTTAGCTAACTTAACTTACCTTGCTAACCTTGTTAACCCTCACCTTAGATTACATTGGTTAGTTTACTAACCAACTATCCATTTCACCCTAATTGACCTTAACATGCTTTTCCACCTTTTAACCCTCTTCAAACCCACTTTTACTCATCACCTTGACCACCAATAGTTAAGGGTAACCATTAAATGTTACCCTTACCAATAAAAATTAGGTCCCCAATTTAGTAACTCATCATTAGCTATTCTCAAGGTAATCAAGAACAAAATTTAATACATTCTTCTACCTCATCCTCTAACACATCACACTGCCTTGTAACATGTAATTTTATCTTCTTACTCCATCACCTTTTGCTTATAAAAATAAGTGAGCAAGAGGAGAAATGGATCCAAAATAATACATATCCAAATTCTACATTCAGGCTATCTTCATACAAGTATTCAAGTCCTCCAATCATTCAAATTTTCTTCATACAGGTTTCTCCAGTAGTCACCAACCTGAACCTTTGGTAAATTTCTTCTAACTCCGTCGAGTACCATTATGCTATCAAAATATCTTCAGGACTAGGTAGGTTTTTACTTATTTTATTTTTATTCTCTTTACATCTACTTGAATATCTCTATTATGATCCTCCTACTTACACCCTTCCCATCTAATTTTGATTACTTTGGACCCTCTACCTTTTTATCCTATCATTACTAAATCTTGAACAAACCTATACCCTCAACTATACTAGATCTATAAATCTCTTCCTATGTACATCAGGTAACCACTGATGATTACCCATAACTAGCAATGATTACCCATAACCACTGATGGTTAGCCCTTTTTGACCAAATCCTTCATTTTCTACCATTTAACCAACCACTAACTAGACCTTTTTTTCTTATTTTCTATACTAGGCCAGACCAGGCTAGATTAAAACATTCATTTAGTAAATTAGCATTTCTTTATGTTAGTTTATTATATCTTTAGCTTACATTATCAAAGTATTTATTTCTATTACTTTTATGTATGCAGCTTTCCTTTCTTTCCTTTTAGCATTAAATTGTGTCAGAGAGTAGATTGATAGCCTCTAAGATAGCTCATGCTTTCTTGGATCTAGCCCTAGCTAGGCAATCCACCCTTTTTCCTTATATAATAAATGAGCTTGATTTGAGTACTTTCTTATGCAGGTCATCTTCCCCTAGCCAAATAAGAGTTATTCAATTTGTCTAATTCACACGTGCATTTCTACCAAGTTTTTCTACCATATCTATTTTACCTTTTTCCATAACTTTTATCTCTTTATTTCTTCATAGTCATAAAAATGAAAATTCTATCATAAACACTTGTGGAACATGCTCATTCACTTGATCCCCCACTTGATTACAATACATAAGTGATTGTTGACCCTACCAATGCCTCAAATTTTAGACATTTTGCATATTTATATTACAACTTTATGATTAAACATATTATTCCATACAAGGAGGTGTGTGAAAATAACTCTAGACCATTAAGCACTATCTCACCGCAAAAATACTTGAACATGAACATACCAACTCATCTAATGTCAATAATGTAAGGTGGCTAACAACTTGAAAAAAGTTGTCTGATGCCTTAAATGAGTAGAACAACACCAAAAACATCAATTTCACTAGTAGTAATGATGGGACCAACACATACCTTAGGGGCTAGAGGTGTTTAAGAACCACTACTAGGATAGGTGCTAGGGGGACCAATGCCTCAAGTACTAGTTGCCTCCCCACAATAAATCACCTATGAAATGGTTAAGTACCTACTAGAGTATTATGGTCTAGAAAATGTGTTAAAATGCAAACTATAATAGCACGCATAAGGCATAATAAAGTAGGATCATAAAGCTACTTAGTTTTTAACCAATTTAATTTATCACACTCACATGTGGTATAAAATTTTTGATCCCATCTAGGCCATAGTTAACTATGATACCCTAAAGGATGCATTCTTGAATGAATTTAACATCCTATAATTTAAACAACATAGAATTATCATTCTAAAAAATACTTCCCAAGGACTCTCAAAGAGTGTGCTTTATATGATTCATAGTTAAAAACTCTCTTATTGAATCTCCCATATGATATTCACCCTTTTGAACATGTGTAATGGTTCATTGGGGGGTTGCTCATGCCATTTCAAAGAGCACTTTCTATGAAGGCTTTTATGGACCCTCAAGAATAACTTGAAGCCATGCTCAGAGACAAGGTATTTAGAAGTGTAGACACTAGGATCACCCCATTTATAGAGGTGTAGATTACATTTATGGCCTCTCAACTTTAAAATCTGATTTCTAGTTCTAGGCATGATGCTTGAAGTGGACTATGGTGCACCGACTATGATGTAGGTGGCCATAATATAATTAAATATGCATAGAGGAATGTGCACACTCTACTTCTAAGCTATGAATTTTGTTGATAAGTGCATGAAATCTAAAATTATTCTTTTTTTAAACATATTATCCAATTCAACATAACCATTTATTGTCATTTATATTATGCCTACACCCATACGACTACCAATTATAGGTGATTGACAAAATGTATAAAAATATGGAAAGGGGTGTGTGACAAGCTATGATAGTGGTTAGAGGGAAATTAAACCAAGGGAATTATGGCTATGAATAACAAAATATAGGATTTTAGATGTATTGAGGCACCAAAGGGTGAGTTAGAGTACATGATGGTGTAAATTTCCCACCATTCTCATGTTATAAGTGTGGCTAAATTAAGCATTATCATCGCAACTACCCTAAACATCCCACATGTGAAATTATTAAGGAACTCATAAGGTCTAAGAATTCCATAACCTTTACAAAAAGTTTACTTAAGGTAAGATTTGTGCAAACAAGGAAAAATAATGATCAATCATGAGCATAAGATGGAAAAATAGACCCCAAAGGTATAACCTACACACACAGAAGTAGTCAAGGTACATGAAACTATTCATATTGGATTCACCACTTAGTTAGAAATTATGCTAGTACCTAAGTTATGCCTTGAATATGGGGATAAGGGCCAAAATTAATGCACAACATTGCCTAAACCAAAAGATACACCATACCTAGACCCAATGTACTAGAAAAACATGTTACAGTAGGCTATGAGTGTAATCTAAAACTTGAAAAGGGATCTCTAATTAGCATGAGACCTAAAAGCATAGGCTACTACCTCTCAAAATATGTAGGATATCTAAGAGGTTAAATTACAAGAATTAACTATGATATTATGCCTCCTATAGACCTAGGGTATGCTTCCCCTATTGAAGAACTTACTCCTTGAATACATAGGTTAGAATAAATTTGAGGTCATCATGCCATATGTGCAGAGGGTGTGATAAGTCTGACATACTCAAAATTTTTAATATGTTCATGAAATCCTGGTGGACACCACTATTGATAGTGGTCTCTTTATGAGGTTATTATAAACACAAGCATTGAGGTTAACATCTTGACCAAGATTAATTAGGATAAAATGGGTATCCCATATTTGAGACCTTCCCCTCATGTGATTTTCATGGGTAGTAAGACTTGAGCATAACTTATCATAATTTTGAAGAGCATAATTATAGCTATCATGGGCATTGAATTTTACACTAACTTTGAAGTAATAGAGCTAGTAGAGTAGGACAACTACCTGGTGTTTATAGGAAGATTGTGGTGTTATGCAAATAATGAAGATAAGTGATTCAAAAGGTTCTACATGACCTTTGATATTGGAAATAAGAGGGCCATTATACCTCTTTAAAATGACCAAAGACCCCCTATGTTGAGAGTGTAGACATCAAGGATAAAATAAACCATATATATAACATCACAGCATATGGTGTTGAGAATCTAGAACTAAATTATCAAGGAGACCTCTCATGAGAAGATGGATAGTCAGCCTTAGATACTAAAACTATTATTTATGATAAATGGGTGGAGGATTTATATGATACCACTAGTTGATGGTGTTACTTAGTGTGCTTAAAGTCACCAAAAATAGTAAGGATAGGATATATACATATTGATTGCACTCCTAAAATATGGCTCCTTTATGACAATAAAATAGGAATAAGAGTGTTTCACCTTAGTAAGGGAAAAATTATTATGCTCCCAAGAGATGAAGGAAATAATCTGGTGGAGGACTATATCTATGACATTGAGCCATGCATCCCAAAGGAGGTGGATATAATAGGCATACTAGTGTACATATTTAAGAGTACTGCCACTCATTAGTGGGTAGAATAGAAGCCTAGTTTTTTAATTTAGTAGGATGTAAAGGTATCCATTTACACTAGACTCAAAAATGTAATGATGACTTGGACATATTATCCTACTTTATCAACTTTGACCCCATAGCACATGTATGTCTTTACGAAGAAACATAGATTGTTTGTAGTGAAAATGACCCAATAAATCTATGGGTACATGCCTTCTAAAAAACTTTAAAACATGGGTATGAGTGTGGTAAGTAGTCAATGAGACATTCCATAAAATAGAATATTAGGATGTACCTAAGGAGTGGTTTGTTCATACCTTCTCCTTTTCTTCAAAAAATCTTAAACTAATTGAGCCATTATAAGTAGTTTGAAGATCACTTTTTGAGTACACTATGATATTGGAAAAGTGCTTAAAGGATATATTTGGCAAAAAAGGGTTAGCATTCCCAACCTTCTTCAAAGAGAAAATTTTGAATAAGAACTCTAGTGATGAAGATGATGACACTTGGAAAGATCATAACTAGAAGAATTTGATAGGTAATAAGAAGTTAGTGCACCAAGTTAAGGATAACACCCTAAAATAAGAAGACCCTACCCATAAGTGAGTAGAAACAACTGAGGACAATAAACAAGTTGATAATTCACACTAGGTGAAGCATGAACCTTATTGGGTGCCATTAAAAACTACCAAGGTAGAAATCAGTTCAGAAGGGGAACCTAAAATTTCCACTCTAGGCACATATCAATCTTACATAGAACTAGCATGTATTGTTGATCTCTTAAAAGAATTCAAAAAATCATTCCCATGAAAATTTAAATATATGAATGGCACACACCCATCCCTCATGAAGATGAGAATCAAACTACATGATGACATGAGACCCATCAAAAAGTGGATTTATAGGATGATCCCAAATATTCATGCCAAAGTCAAGAATAAAATTAATAGCATGGTAGCCACAGGAGTCATCTACCCCATGTAGTAATCTAAATGGGCCAACCCCATGGTCATCAACATCAAAAAGGATGGGCACATTCAAATTTATGTTGACTATATACTGTTGAATGCTACTACATGACCGAACCCTTCCCAACTCTATTCACCAATGAAGTATTGGATGGCATCATAGGTTTCAAGATATATACCTTTATTTATAAGTTTTTAGGATACCATCAAGTCTAGATCAAGGAGGAGGATAAACCCAAAACTACCTTTATGATCGAATGGGGATGTTTTTCATATAACATAATGCCCTTTGTGCTAAAGAATGTGTCAACTATTTTCTTTCATGTGGTTATCACTACATTTAAGGGCTTCATTCACAAATTCCTCTAAGTATACTTAGATGATTGAATAATATATGGTTTGGTAAAAGATCACTATGACAATTCGTGCCTAATTTTTGAAAGGTGTTAGTAGTTATAAATCCCTTTGAATTTTAAGAAGTGTGTTTTTACAACACCATTTAACACGTTTCTCAGGCACATCATCTGCAAGGATGGTCTACTCATTGATACTGCCAAGATTGTAATCATCCTTCAGCTTCAAAAACCATCAATGTAGAAAGATATCTTTTCCTTTATTTGATATTATAGGTATTATAAGAAGTTCATAAGTAATTATGTTAGGATTATGGCACTTCTAGAGGAACTCTTGCAGAAGGATGGCCCATTCTATTGGGGTGCAATGCAAGAAGCTACTTTTGAGACCCTAAAACTAAAAATAGAAAGTGCACCAATATTATAATCCCAATTAGGCAAATACCTTCCATTTCCATTTTAATTACTTTGGTACTGTAATCAGTTCCATTCTCACACAACCAAACAAATGGATAATGGATCATCCTATTTCTTTCATAAGTAGGAAACTCACCAAGGTAGAATAAAACTATACGACAACTAAACATGAGGAACTTTCCATGGTCTATGCCTTTTAGAAGTTTAGATAATATTTTATGGTAACCCCCATTATCTTCTTTATTGATCATGATGCTCTTAAGTAATTGGTAAATAAGCTTGTTTTGTATAGGCACATTTATCATGGATCATTTTGTTTCATGAATTCTATTTTTTTTGTAGTGAATCCTATAAAATATAACTCAAGCCCAAACCGTTTGTCTTGCATCAACTCTAGTGATGTAGTAGTGTCAATTGAAGATGATATGCCTAACATGTAACTTTATAGGATCTAATCCATCCTATAAGACTTGGCATAGATCATCACTTTTTTGACCTCTAGATTTACACCTCATAATAAAAGGACGAAAGTGGAGGGAATTTGATGGATAAATAAGAGAGCAAGATTTCAGTAGGATAACTAGTCTATCATTAACAAGTTATGAATCTCAATATTCAGATGTGCAATCACATTTCTCATGATTTTAATTCATGATAGGCATATTTTTAAGCTTTGGTAGAATCAATCAGCCATGCTTGGATAGTAGAAAGGTCAAGATGGGAAAGAAATGGTTGAGCATAGGTCTACCACAAGCATAAAGAGATGCAAAAAAAGCATGAGTGGTAATAGAAACACTCGCCATAAAATTAGAAGCACAGAGGGTGGAGGAAGTGAGCATCATAGAGATTGATGTAACCATAAGTGCAAAGCTTACCTATAAAGAGATGGAATACCCACTAGAGGTCATAGTGCGGGGATAAGTGGGTATCCTTCATGCATGTTTGGAATTTAAAATAATATAACCATAAAATAAAAAAATAATACATAGGAATTGAACAAGGAATGGATGGTAGATATAGGCAAGAAAGCCAAGGTAGGAACCACACTTTTTGATGTCTCCATCAAAGACAAATTGTAAGCCATGGGTGCCACATAACATTTTGAGATACTAAGATTTGGAAATCTAAAAAACTAGGTGCATTTCCTCTTCCCATAAGTACATGATGACTATTTCTACTTTGATGGATGATATATGAGAATTTATGCAAGTCACATTAGTAGAATCATAGGGCTACCAAATGTAAGAGTAGATATTCAAGAAATGATGGAGGACAATGTAGAGGTAGAAAGGGTTTTTAAGCTCCTAAGATACTAAAATTTAGGATTTGGGTTCCCTATCAAGGACATCCAAGATGTAAGCATAAGGGCATAAGTGCACCTTATAAGTACCAAATGTTTCCCTAGCAGCTGATGGTATGACATAAGTAAAACATTCTTGTGCATTTCCCATTACATGGCATAGGGAGTAATGTTCAACAACTCCAAGTTCATTGTAGAAGATATCATCAAGAATGCACAAGAGTGTCATCAAGGGAATAAGACCTTCTAGTGGGGATATATGCTTATATAAATGGTAATAGAGAAGATATGTGTGTCAAATGGTGATGATGACCACTTATAGGTGTTTATATTAAGCCATGAGTCCCCAAAAATGAATTACCATGACTTCATCTTCCCCCAACTACTCATAAAAATATAAGACTAGAGTATAAGGGTGGTTTGAAAGGTTTGCAGAGGCCTTTGGAAAGGAGTGGTGCATCCCACAAGAACTCCTTTAACAATTGGTGGGAAAAACAACCTTTGTCATGATACAACACTTCTATGTGGTGTATCTAGTTCTCATAGATAGAAGTATGTTAGAGCGGCTCTAGTTACCTTACACATTCTTATCTAAGTACTTCATGGTGGTGCTAAGGATAATCTCCAATGTGCTTTAAATTGAGATCTAGGCCAATTCAATGGATCATTATAGAAGAATGATGAGGCACCAATTTGTGTGCCCTAGAGCCAAGGCCATAAGGGATGAGGAGGATTAGAATAATAGGCCTAACATCCATCCCTTCCAAAGGGTAATAATAAATGGAAGGATTTTTAACCTTTACTATAAGATAAAGCTATGCAAGAAGGATGGAGATCCTGATAAAGCTTATTATTATCCCCTCCTAGTTGGAAATGAAGGGAAGGATGTGTTGAAACTTCAAATGAAGACACTCCAAAGTAAATGGGATGAAATGTTATAAAATATCACAAAGTGTACACAAAAAAAATAGCCTTTAAAGAACAAATTATTCCCCCTGCTCTAAAAAAGCATGTAAGATTCATGCAAGAGGGTGTATCTTCTAAAAAGAATCTAAAGAAAAAGACTAAGGAACACACAACATTACCTAAATAAACCCTTGTATATATGGATAGAGAAGTAACCCTCCTATCCAAAATAGAGGAGGAAATTGAAGAAGATAAAGTAGGGACCTATATCCTATAAATAGGTGAAGGTGATTAAGAGCTTAGTATTGGGAATGTTTAGGAATCCCTGTAAAAAGGCATGAACTCCATGCTAAAATTAATAGAGGAAATGGAAAGCCTCACACATAGTGCCACCTCATTAATGATCCCACCTTTAAAACTAGTGCCAAAATCTAGGGATAAGGCCTCCCCAATAGCCCCTCAAACTATCACGGAGAAAAGAGCATCCTAGAGGAAGATGGGAGTGAGAGATAAAGATATCAACTAGGATTTGGCACTTGAAGAGAAGCTAAAGTTTGATCAAGAATAGAAGAAGGATAATTTGGAAAAAAATGGCCTCAAAAGTTCCCTCAAGTTTAGGACCAATAGTATAAGTGGTCAAATAGGTGTGACCGTACCAAACACGTAGAATAAGTTGCATAACTGGCACACCCAAGTAGTGAAGGGGTGTCTAAATAGAAAGAAGGAAATACTAGTAACTTAGAACAACAAACAAAGATAGCTAAGGAGCACTAGTAATAATAAGGTGACATTGGCACCAAAGTGATGACCCTAGAAGTAAGTATTGAAAATACATAGGATGAAGTAGATGAAGGGAAAAAATTTGATGAAGTAACCCCAAAGACCATACAAATGAATCCTCAAAGGAGCATGCCAAAGAGAGTGATGGTGCCATAAAGAGGAATAAGTACACATAGAGAAGGTTTTTGTTGAAAATAATGATAGAGAGATTAACATAAAGGAGATAGTGTAAAATACTTTGGGGGATGAATATTTATACATGTATGAAACTATAACCCCCAAGGCCACCATTATAAGGACATGAAAGTATCTCTCAATTAAACTAGACCATTATATGGATGACCCCTAGTTTGAGGCACCAAGAGTGGCAAATTTAAGCCTAAAATATTCTAAGGGAAGGAATCACTTATTGTTGACCCATGCACTATGAAGCCAGTCTAATCTAGGAATGTGCTAATAAAAATGTCCATAGAAGTAACAATTTGGAACATCATCAATGACAACAAGGTGAGGAATTGAAAAGGATCCTTAAGAAAGATAAGGAGGAGGCACAAGGTAATAGGTTCAATTTGTAATAATGTTTTGAGCATTAGAGGTGGCCAAACCATCTCTTATTATTAGAGTCAACACTTCAGACCTTTTAGAGGTTGATAAGATTTATGTATTGGTGGAACAGATGATCCCAAGACTAAATCATGAGTTGATGTAAGAATAATATAAATAGGAAAACCCTAACATCACACTACATAAGGATATATCAGACAAGATTTAAGAGGTAGAGGATCTCTTCATGAAGTTAAATAAGGGCACAAAATAATAGATGCCATTTTATTAAATTTATCCAACCAAACCTCAATAATAGATGTGTTCCTAAAGTAAGTGAAGGATGAGAAGGAAAAATTGATGTCTCAATTATATTACACAAGTAGGATATAATGATCGTAAATTATGGGTAATGTGAATGCACTAAGTAATCGAATCAAGGACCAGGAGTAGAACTTGGAAGAACTCTTTTGTGCTCTACAGACTAAGGCTTGTGAGTAAGGGGATATCTTAGATATAAGTGTGGCAAAGGAAAAATCCAATGTATAAGCCTTTTTTAAAGATATAGATAATAAAAATACACTTTCACTCACTACTACATCATCCAAAATTGATAGCATCATGTAAGAAATAAATCTAGCCATAAAGGGCTTTGAGGACTTTAACACTAAACTCTAGGAAAATACACTAGAGTTTTTCACTCCCAAGAGTTTTATGGCTTAGTATAAGGTTGGAATAGAGTTTCTATATGGGGTAATATTGGGAACCTAACCCATTAATAGTGTATTTGTGCCAATATGACATCCACCTTGATGTGAGAAGATATTTTTGGTAAATGGTTAGCCTAAGGGGTTTGTAGCTAGTTGGAGGTTGTAGCACAAATATCATGCTAGCTAGTAGGTATCTATCCATCTCCCAAACATTTATGGTGTTAATGAATATTTGAAAAGACATGGAAAGTATAACACAAATATCAAAGAGTCATGGAGCTGGCAGTTATGATGATAGAATTCTTGCTCAACACTCAACATGCAACTTTCACCCTAGCGAAGATGCTCCTAAGGGCTTATTTAAGGATCTTAAACTAGAATATGGAGGAGAAATAAAATTTTAGTGAAGATCTAATAGAATGACTTCAAATCCATGCTTTATGACCATTATTCTAGTAGCCATTAAGGCTTAGAAATAGATTGAAGGCCACTCTGATTCCAATTATATGTGCCCAAGCTCATCTATGAGCCTTTGGAATATTAGCATTATGATTTGAATATAGACTCTTATTACTAGATTTGAATAATGATCAATTTTCTTACATTAAAATGTATTGTGTTCTATTTTTATATATCTTATATTATTATGAATGAGATGCAAATGCTTGTAATGTCACACTCTTGATTAGTTAAGTGAATTGGTGTTCATACATTTTGATAATTTTGATACCTTAATGAATTCCCTATAGTTTTCATGACATCATCATCATATTGTATGGAGGATGAGTATAGATATGAATCAAGTAACCTAATCCTTGTTTAAATTTCATCTGTTTAGTTTGAGTAGTAAATTGAACCAAAGCAGTCTTATGATGTATTAAACACATATATGACCCCAATCTTAATTTTAGAAAGGCATACACCTATGGATTTGCCTTAAATTAATTTTTAATTAAATAAGTCCCCTTAGTGAAACCTCACTCCATGGCACAACTAGCCCAATGTGAGCCCCGATTCATTCTCAATTGTGCTTCAAGTGAGTGTATAAGGCCTTTGCCTTATGTTTATTAATGTCAGCACAACCAAGTGTTTAAATGTTAAGCACAAAGGAATTATCCCATTATTGTGCATGGCTATAGTAAACTGAGACCCTATCCATTTCACAACATTTTATAAACAATTTTATCATTCTCATTGATGTTGGGTTTATCCCCTTCCACATCTGAGATAGAGTTTATACTAGAATCAATGGCCACTTTTTTTCCTTTTCCCATATTAATGACACTTCTAGTAGTTATTGATAATAAATATTGTAAATTATATTTCATAATGTGTAGATCCTTATTCTGCAGTTACTTCTTTTGATCCTTTATGGTTTTCTTACATTTTCTAATTTGTTCATTCATGGTTACCTTCTAAGATCTATCATCTACTTTGTTGATTGTTTTATTTTCTTCCTTTCTATGTTGAGTTCTATTACATTGTATTTTCATATCTTGGTGCTTTGATATTTTTCATAAGTGTTTATCCCCTTTTATGGGTATAGATTCTACTAGTTCCTCATTTTTTGTATTAT
Organism: Torreya grandis; assembly: GCA_037957365.1. Taxonomy (NCBI): domain Eukaryota; kingdom Viridiplantae; phylum Streptophyta; class Pinopsida; order Cupressales; family Taxaceae; genus Torreya; species Torreya grandis. The sequence goes on from JARHVA010002023.1 coordinate 1,699,362, forward strand.
CATTCTTATATAACTATAATACTTTTGGGAAATAAAATGAATAATGGGTTCCTTTCTCATGGAAAACTCCACAATCTATATGTGGTTCCTCATCATAGGTTTTGGAATTATGTCAAATTTTCACACATTTATAAAATGTTGGAGGGGTGTTTTTATATTATACTCTTGATTGTAATCATTATTGTATCCTCTACCAACTTGGTAATTTTCCCTTTCATAGTATCCTCCTCTGTAACTTACCTATCTACCTCTTTTTTAGCCTCCTTGGTTATTATTATAATGCCAAGGTTATGTATTTTGAATTATTCATGGTGTTTTATATGTTTGGATAGGGTGTGGTATGCTAGTATTGGTTATGGGTAATTGTAATGATGGTATTTTTTGAACTATTACTACTCTTATATAGATAGTGTCTTGTACATATTTAAGTACATCTATAATAATGAAAATATGATTATAATGGTTAAAAGACCCATAACTAGTGTAATGCATCATCTAACTTGTAGGGGTGAAAATTCTTGTTAACTTCTTTCTACCCATGGGCTTAAAAAGGGTCAACCTATGCTCATGTACACCTAGGCTCAGCCTTAGTAATCCTCTTGTGTCTTTTTAAGTGTCATGATAGTCCAAGGAGGGGTCATTATCCATCAAGTTAGAAGTAACATGTTTAAGTGGTATCCTATGTTAAGGAGTGTCATGGTGGTCACCTCCTCACTTGTTTGAGCTTGTGGAAAAATTTCATATTGTGTTGATCATGTGTGATATTATATAGCTAGACTTAAGGTGGTATTCATGACCAAAATCATTCATTTAAGAGGTGAACTATGATGTTAGAATTATAGCCAACCATGTGAACATACCAATAACCTGCAACATGAGGCAAAATTTAGAAGATTGGGGACTGTTGTCACCAAACCTTTCACCCTATAAGAGGTTGTTCAAGCCTCTTCCATATTTGGACAACATAGGAATACTTATAGGTATGTGGGTTTACCTATAGTATAAGTAGACCTTTAGGTCTAAGGGCTAGCTCCCTAAATTTATCTTAAAATTTGTATCACCTATATTACTAATTGATTATGGGAAAAAGGACAAAAGTATGAGTGAAATAAAGATAATGTAAGGGGTAGATAAACCATAATTATTTACACAAGACCATCATACTTATTTAACTAAGAAATAAGACCTATAATACTAGCCTCAAAGTCTTAAAATGCTCTAACATTAGTACTTTAATATGGAGGTGATATTCATGAGGGTTATCCAAGGTAAGTGAGCCATAGATTAGTTGCATACACTAAGGATAATTTTTAACTTGAAACCAGACCCATACACTTGATAACACTTCATATGACCTACTAGATTGGAACAACTTACATCAAACATGGAAGGATTGAGAGAAATTAAGGATATATGGATATCTCTTAACTATTCACTATACATCTCTTCACACACTCTGAAAAGATGATATATAGACTCAAACTAGATTGTATTTATTATTTAAATGAAAATTATAACATCAAACTATTAGGGCTTCACCATAAATGGAATCCATTTAGTTTATAAGAGCTAAAATGGCTAGTACTTATAGAATTTGAAAGAGGAGAGAGGAGAATGAAGTCTAAGAGTCATAAGGACACTTTTCAATCTAAGAGAAAGAGTTACATCTAAAGGGTAATGAATTATGAGATAAACCATGCAAGGTATTTTTGGACAAATGTCCCCCAAAGACACAAAACTCCTGAAATGTGGTATAGGACTCTTCAACTTGCTCCTTGAAAATTGCCTTCATCATTTAGCTTTCTTTGAGTGATCTAAAGTAGATTAGGGACAAATGATATGATTTAAATATTAAGGGTGGGGGCGGGGGGGGGGGGGGGGGGGGTAAGAAACAAGTCCCAACATGAATTATTTATCTCCCTGATCACTTACATTCTTTTGGACATGAGTTATCACTACATGTAATCATAATCACTCTTATTTCACTTACCTCTCACACTTGGTGCCAAAGAGGTCTTATGTTTTATAAAACATTCCATATAAGGGAGTATATGATGTTTTTCAAGGGTCTTAATATATATTTATTTATTGGGTAGACCTTAAAAGGCCTTCCACTTAGATTTTTCACCTTCTCACTTGGTGGTCACTCCTTGTTCACTATAATAGTTTGGACTCACTAAGATGAAGGTGTTATTAAAGGCACTTGTGAGCTTATCTGATGTAATAAATGAACATTAGGAGTTATATTATGTCATGTTATTCTCCCCAAAATTAATTTCATCTTTTAAAACCTTCATGTAGCTACATAATGAAAAAATATAAAGAAAACTATTTTTACACCCTATCTGCACAAGTAGGGTGGAAGCCAAATTGATGATAATTATCCTTAGAGAGTCCTATACAAGCACAAATCACTTTATTTCTCATTATATCCCTCCTATATTCATCTCCTTCATCTTTCCAATCAGGTCACTAGTAAGGGTTTTAGAGTGTTTTATGTGGTTTTGACCTCTAAGAATTGTTCATAAAGTTATGACATTAGAACCCTAAAAAAATTTCACTAAAACATTTTTTAGGACCCTCCTCAACACATCCTAGTTCTTCCATCTCCAATGTTATGTTTTTATACACATATTAGCTTCTAAACTTGTGTTCTCAATCTTCTCTCTTCATTCTATGTAACCCTAAGTTGGTTTAAGACAAAGTATGGCTTCTCTATGATCTCATTTGAAAGATGAAGGCTCTCAAACACATTATAACTCCCCATGTCCATGTTATAATTCTTTGGAATGATCCTCTAGTTTTATAAATGATATTAGACCCTTTAGGGCTTTAGGTCTAATCAAAGCCTAGTAGGACTTGACTACATACCTATGGGTTTAGGCTACCCTATTAGGATTCTAACCTTAGTGCATTTTTTTCATGTTGGTCCATTTGAAACACAAATTTTCACATCTCCTTATAATTTTCCCATAGGCCTAAAGTCATATAATTACCTTTCTCCTATCAATCCTATAGGGTTTGTCCTCTCGGGAGTGCCCTCTATCTGAGATAGAATAGAGGGCACTTACCCTATCGACCTAGATAACAAGATGTTATGAGAGGATTATATAAGTTATGGGTATACTATTTTCAAAGTTTTATAGCTTTGTCACATGAATAACCCCTCTAAATATTATGAAACCTTTAAGGTATATTGTGTGGTAGTCATTGTATGCAAGATTCCAAGTGTTAGTTATAGGTTACTTTGTATAACCCATTCATGTTCTATTTTCTTGCTTTGAGGATAAGGTGAAGTGTATATTAACACTATGAATATCCCCTCAAACATATTTATCATCAAACCTTTGTCAAAACTTTCATTATTTACCTTTGACTTTGATATGCTCAGCTACAATCAATTGTGACTATGTTATCATGCTTAGAAAAAGACACCCATAGGTGAACTTTGAATATTACACCTTGTATCATTGCCAAAAGACCTTATTGAAGTACATTAGTCTCATTTAATAGTTTTTTTTTTTGACACCATGATTTATGTTAGGCTAACCTCATGAATAGTTATGTTCATAGATAAATATCAAACTATAGTCAACTATAGTTGACCACTATTGGAGTAACAAGGGTCATGTAGGTGAATATATAGGTCAGTACCTTGCAATTGAATCATTTTCCAAGTCCTTTGAATCTTTAGTGTGACCCTCACTTCAATGAAATCAGTAATCATGGTGATATGATCTGACACTGCCACCTTTGGATGTAAAGTTACTTAGAAGTTTAAAATCTTGTAGAAAACATTGAAAACCTATAGTGTGTGAATGCATGATTTTAAAACCTTCCAAAATCACTTATTTGGATCAAACACCCATGATATTTGGTCAAGTAAACTCTCTTATTATAGGGATTAATTATGGAATCATTTAGACTCATCTATGCTCCATGTTTACTCATCATATAAAAACATCAAAAGTGGATAACGCTCTATTTTGGAGCTTTTAAGGGAACCTATCCCTAAAAATCATTCTCCATATATGAATATGACTCTTCAAGTCTAATTTATATTTGATAGCTTCACCATGATTCTCATGAGATTTTATAACTCCAAAAATTTCATGAAGGTATCCAAACATGTCAAACTCCTCCATACAACACCTTTAGGCCTTTATGAGAGCCACATGTAGGTGTGCATACAACTACAAACAAGGGTAGTGAAGGTGAGATAGTCAATGTGTATGGTGTGTGATCATTAAATAAGTCTTATAACACCTATCAAATTTCAAATGGATTCATTACACCATAAAATATTTCAAACCATTTCAAATGATTCATTCCAATGTGATTGGCCTTCCATGGGGAACCTATAGATGCACATTGAATGGTATAAGACTATGTGTATTAGAGAAATGATTACCACCTATTATCACATGTCATTTGAGTGGATTAGATTTATTTTCCTTGTTAAATAGTGTTCTTAAACTCTTTTAAAAACTTCATTACCTTTCTATGAACATCCTCACACTTCAAAACATCTCACTTAGTTGAATGTGTATGACAGTCATGTGGAAGATTGATTGTATTATTTGTCCTTTGATTACAAAATTTATGTGAAAATTTGATACTAAAAATTTTGAGGATATTTTTATGACTTTAGAACCATGAAATACAACATATAACATCCATTTGAAACCACTATAGGGAAGGAAACATCTTTACTTGGTGAAACCTGACTACAAGTCCACTAGTGATATCATCCTATAACTTGGCATGTTTGGCTCATGAAGTCAACTCCAAAAATGAAAAACAAGATGGAAAAAGTGAAAAGAGGAATCCAACATCTTTTAAAATAATTTCACCAAACGTATTGTATGTATAAACTCAAACAAAAGTAAAACTTGAAGGGTGTGAGGATTAAAAAACAAAATGAGACAGTCAACTTCTTAGGGATGATTCCTAAAGCATAGGAATACATTATTCAAAATCCTACCAGGAATTATAATCATACCAATTTTAATATCTACCACCAATAACATTTGACCTAAAACCTCTCCTACTTTCCATACCATTTGAAGACATGTTGACTAGTTTTATATGCCTAGTGGAGTGATGGAGAAGAAAAATGGTTTTGGTACATTTTTATAACTTCTAAAGTGTATAAAGTATGGAAATAGAGTTAGGTAATTTGAATGGGTAGTTCATGAGGTTACCACATGTGTCATACTCTCCCATAGGTTGTACAACTTTCAAAACTCCCTTTATTTCAACTATTTTCTTGATTTTACTTAACACCTACAAATTTTTCATTTAGTACTAACAAGGAATGATAGGTTATGACATATTGGAAATTTAATGTAAGTTTATAACACTTGGATACCTTATAAAGCTATACCACCTTCATTTATGACCCAAATATGACCTACAAGTGACATAAAATGACATAAGGACTAAATTGGACTATGACAAAACTAAAAACTCATTAAATCACATCAAAAGGAACATGACACACTCTATAACATGATAATAGACCCCTATATCTAGTTTTGGACTATAGGGATTTGATCTATTTTGACTTATGGTCAAAATAGTCAACATTCTTAGTGATTTCCCAAGGATGGTATGCTTTCTATGCTAAGACCAATAGCCTAATACTATCCATTGGGCCATGGAGTCACCTATACATAAGTTTGACACTCAATTTTCCTTTGAAACCACGCCAAACACAAATGAAAGACACATAAAACAAGACACACTAAAGTGGAACAAATATGTGTTCTCAAGAACACTTATAAAACACACACCCCAGACTGAAATAAAGACACACACACTTAATCTACTATTTAAAATAACTCATTGTTAAGGTCAAAACATATTACCATACTTCAATTAAGGTCAAATATTGTTCCTCTTGCATCTTTGTCACTCCATGAAGGCAATATATCATGTGAAGCATGATCATCATCAACCACTTACATATGTATATCATCAATAAGACTACCACCTTTAGATATTCTTAGGCCTAAAAGTGGGATATTTGGAACCTTCATGAATTCTCTTTTCTATCCTACAAAGACCTTTATTGGAATTGTAACTTGATTGATCTCTATCATACCTGATTGGTGTTTCTCAAACTATAGGCTAGAAGGTATGACAACTATCTCAATATTTACTTCCTCTTGGGTAGAAAGTACTTGATGTGTATGATCATCAAGTCCCTTCCATTCATGTTTCAATACCTTTGAATTTGGATTTACATTAGATGGAGCTCTTGAGTGTTATTTAATATTAACAAAATCTACCTTGGACTAATGAGATTCCTCTATGACTTTATACCCTTGGACAACAAATTAATATAAACTTTCATGCTTGATGTAACACTCAAAAATATGCTTGTTAGAATCATTAGCAAACACATCAGACATGTAATTATTTGGAGGATAAGGGATCTTACCCAACTAGTTAAACTCTTGACATATGGCATTAAAAATTTACCACAATTCATCTTCCTCTTCCTCATGAATGTCATCATCAAGGGTAGCTTCATCAATTAAAAGCATAAATACATCATTCTTATCACTATAGTGATCAATCAAGTTATTTAATCTATCCTCATCATATACATGGATCAATTAGTTACTCTTAGCAGCTTATGAGAAAGAATGCTCATCACTTACCTCAACTACCTCAAATGTCTCTTCATGTATGATATAACTACCAAGACTAGTTTGTTCAAAGTGGGCATAAGGATCATGATCATAAGCATTTGTACCATACTCATGTAGAAATAAGTCATCTATGACCTCAATTTAGAAACACCATCATCCACATTAGACTCCTTCTCATTGATAACTTAATTCAAGTTAGAGATTACCTCTATATAAGGTTCAATGTGGAATCTAGTAAGAGGTTAAGTTATTACGGTCACCTTGGTACCATATCATGTCCCAAATTCCAAGAAGGACTAACTATCTAAGAGGTAGCCACCTATCTTGGTAGTAAAATATCTTGAAAGGCAAATTTCAAAATGAGCAGGTAGGTCCACAAAAATAATATCTTAAAGGATGGGAAAACTAGGATAGTCATGGAGGAAGAAATTCAAGTCTTTGATTAACCCTATTATATTAGCATGTGTATGATATAATTGAAGAATTGATTTGCTATGTGGTTCATATTTTATGCCCAAATTATTAGCTACAACTTTGGACATGACTGATGTAGAGACACCACTTTCAACTATGCAATTGTGGACTAGTTTATCCCCCACTATGAGAATGAGGTAGAAAGGTGGAGGGTTATTAGCTTTGGTATATGGTTCCACAATTTTTTTAGGGGAATTTGAAAGAGTTAAATGGTCATGAATATTTATTGGAGGTGAAAGATTAACATGGATAATAGATAACTATTTTTTCAAGAGATCCTTTTGGTTAGGCATATGGAGAACATCCCAAAGGGAAATGGATGCCTTAGCATTGTTCAATGAATCAAATATGTTTAGAGAAGAAATAATTACCTTATCTTGAGTCCTTTGAGGAAAGGAAGTTACTAGAACTTAAGTAATTTAATCACCTTGAGTAGACCTTACCACATTCTGATTTGGAGGAGGTGGAGTGTTTGAGACTATCATGCTTGTAGCCATGACTTACTATCTTGGGGGAAGATTATATGAGATTGTAGCCACATTACCATCACCTCCTAAATCCTTACTCTTGGATCTAGTGTTATCTATAATAGAATTTCCTTGATTGAGAACAAAAGTGTCCTCAACTAGGAATTTGGTGAAGATTTCTCCTTGAGGATACCAACCTTGAATTACTTGTATTAAGACCTCATCTTCAGTTGATAGGAGAGGAGTGAATTATCTTTGAGTAACTAGAGATTTCCCTCTACGCTCATTGTCATACATGAATTGGCTTTGTTGATAATCTTATCTTTGCACCAAGTTGTTATGTACTAGTACCATCTCTCTTGAGTTAGTGGTGGAAGTAGGATTGTACACATTAGTAGGCTAATTTAAATTAGGCTACCCATGATATCTTCCTCTCCCATATTATTGACCATATTTCTGATGATAGGGATATGGATTTTGATGAGCACCTTGTTGCATGTTAGCTTGTCTATTTTGAGCTTTTAAGGCTTGGCATCTTGTCTTATAAAACTTAGACCTTGACTATAAATCAATGGCATATTATACCTTTTTAAGAGTAGACTTTGGCTTGGCATTAACATTATAAATTTGATAAATGTTTGGAGCAACAATAGGAACATTAGGCAATAGAGGCATAGAAAATTTAGGAGGCAATTTTCTTGCTTGAATGAGGCTATTATCAGATCTAATTTCAAGTTCATATGCTTTAGGAAGAGTCAAACCACCCAAGGATTGAAGTATGATGGAAATATCAGTACCAATGGCTCTCGAGTATGTAGCAAAGACAAAACTAGCAGGTAGTCTAATGGGAGGAGGCAATCTATGCCAATTCTTTTAAAACCTTTCATTGAAGTCATACATTATTTGCTTGGGGCCTCTTTAGATCACATTGAGCTGATGTATGAGAAAAATATGGTCACTTTCATCTTCAAACCTTGATGTTAGCGACACTCCAAAGTCATCCCATGTTGTAATGCAACCACTAGGCAAAGTCTTATACCAATCAAGTGATTTCCCTCTAAGGGAAATCATTAGGAACCCGTGCTACCCCATCTCTTTAATTTGTTAGTGTAATAGTTTTTATGGATGTATATGCTTTGTAAGTCATCATGTGAGCCTTTTTTTAATCCAACATTCATGGGAAGTAGTAGTTTCTTAGATTAGACTTAGTATATATGTAAGTTTTGAGGCCAATGAATGCATCCATGAAATTATTGTATTGAGATTGATCAAAGGAGGTTGTCCACTTGAAGAGGCTAGTTATTCTACACTTTAGCCATTATAATTCAATTTTGATTGTTTGAGTTAATATATTATTAATTTCATAGTTAATTTCATTTTTTTGTAATTATCTACTAACTTGTTCAGGATAGGATACTCTCATCTAGTATAAGAGTGATTTCTAGGGCCAAATTTTTTTTATAGTAAGTTTAAACTATGTTCTACTACATAAATCTATTTTTCATCATAATAATCTATTTCATATTAGGGTTAAAAAACTTATCCGCATAACTGTGGGAAGTGCTTGGGTGAAAGCCCTAAAAATCATTGTGAGTACCACAGGAACCCCAAAGTAGATGGCCCATTTAGAAGACCTTATAGTGAAATGGGCAATGGTCCCTTCCTAATTGATTAGTTCCCACTTATGAGGCAAACCAAGGGTTATCACTTAGAGGTAAACCCATGGCAATTTTTTTTTTGAAGATCAGTACTCCCTCAGATGACATTTGTGGCTAGAGAGATATCTGTAAAACCTTAAGAATCCATTAAAACTTGGGGCCCATTCTATAAATTTTAGAATATTCTTAAAATACTCTCAAAACATCAATCAATAGAGTATCATAAGACTCTCAGAGTACTTGCATTCATACTTGACATAAAATAAAAACTATATATATATATATATATATACACACATATATATATACATATATATATATACACACACACACATATATATACATATATATATATATACATATATATATATACATATATATATATATATACATATATATATATATATACATATATATATATATATATACATATATATATACATATACATATATATATATATATATATACATATATATATATATATATATATATATATATATATATATATATATATATATATATATATATATATATATATATATGTAGCCTCATTGATCTTAAAAATTTATTTGAACACCTAAAATTACATTCTACACATTTAATTCCTTGAGGTCCCATATCTCATTTTTGGGTGAAAGCCCTAAAAATCATTGTGAGTACCACAGGAACCCCAAAGTAGATGGCCCATTTCGAAGACCTTATAGTGAAATGGGAAATGGTCCCTTCCTAATTGAGTAGTTCCCACTTATGAGGCAAACCAAGGATTATCACTTAGAGGTAAACCCATGGCAATTTTTTTTTGAAGATCAGTACTCCCTCAGATGACATTTGTGGCTAGAGAGATATACATATATATATATATATATATATATATATATATATATATATATATGTAGCCTCATTGATCTTAAAAATTTATTTGAACACCTAAAATTACATTCTACACATTTAATTCCTTGAGGTCCCATATCTCATTTTTGGGTGAAAGCCCTAAAAATCATTGTGAGTACCACAGGAACCCCAAAGTAGATGGCCCATTTAGAAGACCTTATAGTGAAATTGGCAATGGTCCCTTCCTAATTGAGTAGTTCCCACTTATGAGGCAAACCAAGGGTTATCACTTAGAGGTAAACCCATGGCAATTTTTTTTTGAAGATCAGTACTCCCTCAGATGACATTTGTGGCTAGAGAGATATCTGTAAAACCTTAAGAATCCATTAAAACTTGGGGCCCATTCTATAAATTTTAGAATATTCTTAAAATACTCTCAAAACATCAATTAATAGAGTATCATAAGACTCTCAGAGTACTTGCATTCAGACTTGACATAAAATAGAAACTATATATATATATATATATATATACATATATATATATACATATATATATATACATATATATATATATATACATATATATATATATATATACATATATATATATATACATATATATATATATATATACATATATATATACATACATACATACATATATATATATATACATATATATATATATATATATGTATATATATATATATGTATGTATGTATGTATATATATATGTATATATATATATGTATATATATATATATGTATATATATATATATGTATATATATATATATGTATATATATATATGTATATATATATATATGTATATATATATATATATCTATATATATATATATAGCCTCATTGATCTTCAAAATTTATTTGAACACCTAAAATTACATTCTACACATTTAATTCCTTGAGGTCCCATATCTCGTTTCCACCCTTAATTCCTATAAATCTCAATTTTTCCTTTTTTTGAGGTTTTACCATAACTTCTTTCATTTTTATTCATTTACCTCAAAAAAATTCATAGTTTTCATCTCCCTTTTCTGCTCCTTTGTCCCTCTTTGATAAATTTTATAGTTTTCCCATTTTCACTCCTAAAATTTCCCTCACTTTCATCAATCATACTCCCACTATGCAAAAAAATTAGTAAAATTACTTTACCCCTTCTAATTTTGTCCAAATTAAAAAAAAATCTTACTAAACGTGTCTCAACTCTAGTTTTCCTACCCATTGCAAAAACAATCTCTTATTTTGGTCATGGTATTAACTCAAATAAGATATAAACACATGGAGGATGAAATTTATACCCTCAATACTGACATCAAATATTTTTATGAAAACATTCTTAGCCTCATTCTTAAACATACCACCATGAACAACATACAACATTGAGACTCCTCTTTAGACACTAGGTTTTCTTCTTCCAATAATTTTCATGGGATAAAGCTTAATTTTCCTTGATTCAATGGTGTAGATCTGATTGAATGGATCTATCAGGTAGAATAATATTTTAGTTTTCATAATACTTTTGATGCCAATAAGGTCCCACTTGCATCCTTTCACTTGGAACATGAAGCCCTTCAATGTTATCATTGGTATACCAAGGCTCATGATGAGCCCATATGGACTAATTTTTGCACCCTCATTTTGCAATAATTTATCCCTAGTGCTTTTGATGAATTCACTAGAGACTCACTAAAATTTTCCAAACAAGACTCATAAGAGAATATCAAATAGAAATTGAAAAATTGGTCAATCACACAGGGATTATCTAATAAATTCTTTAGGAGTTACTTTGTTAGTGGATTGAAGGATACAATTTGATTTGAGGTCAAAATGTTCTGATCTAATATGATGATGGAAGATTTAGGGTTGGATAAGTTTATAGAGGACAAGATCATAGCTTAGTAGTGCTTCAAATCCAATTTTTCTCCATTCAAAAACATAGCTCCATAATGATCTCAAATAATTCCATCCCATAAAACCACTCCTATCAAGAATTTTATTAGAGTAGATATGTGATCATGTAAAGAAAAAGGACTATATTATAATTATGACGAAAAAATCACTTGGGAAATTTGATGTGTCAACCAAAATCTCTACATATTGGATTTAGACTCTCCACTCAAAACTAGAGATTTGGAAGATGTTTAAGATACAATAGATGATCCAAAAGAAGGTCATCCAATTGTTGAACCTAATTCTTAGGAAGACCAACCAAAGATCTCTCTCTATTCCTTAATAGGAGTCACCACCCCAAAAACCATGCGAGTCATGGGTTAATTCAAGAAGTTGCCTCTCATAATACTCATTGATTCTAGTATCACTCATAACTTCATTAACCTTTGGATCACCAACTAGGCTAATTATTTTCTCTATCCTTTATCCAAATTTGAAGTCATGATTACCAATGGGGGCACATTACCTTGTAAAGGAAATTTTCATAATATGTGTATCTCTATTAGAGATTATAAATTACACTCTGACATGTTTTACTTGCCCTTAGGTGGATGTGATGTTATTTTGGGATCCCAATGATTAAACACACTTATACCCATCTTATGGGATTTTGTTGAAATTTAGATGCAAAATTTAGACAATGGTCAACAACACACATAGAAAGGTTTACAACTAGGGTCTCTCAATGTCATAAGTTCACATTGAATGGAAAATATTCTTAAGAAGAATTCACATGGCATCATTTCCTAGCTCCATTCCATTCAAAAATAACCATCAATGGTCTCCACTACTGCTTCTAATCAATAAATCATTCTACATATGTATTCATGTGTCTTTGTTAAACACTGGGATTGCCACCATAAAGGCTAGATGACCATCATATTCAACTCCTTCCTAGAAGCATTCCTCCCAACATCAAGCCCTATCACTACCCATTTCATCAAAATACTGAGATCAAGATGCTCATTCAAGACTTACTAAAGTAAAGAATTATTCACCCTAGTTCTAGTCCATATTCTTCTCCAGTTCTCCTTGTTTAGAAAAAATATGGGTAATTGTGCCTCTACATTGAATTCTATGCACTTAATCACATCAAAATCAAGGATAAGTTCTTGATCCCTATTATTGATGAGCTTTATGGCACTCATTTTTTATCCATGTTGGATCTTCACTCTAGATATCACCATATCTATCTTCATGAGGATGATATCCGTAAGATAACTTTTCACATGCATAATGGCCATTATGAGTTTTTGGTTATGCCCTTTGGCCTCACTAATGCTCCTTAAATATTCTAGGCATTGATGAAAAAAATATTTTGGCCCTACCTACAAAAATTCATTCTGGTCTTCTTTGATGATATCCTTATCTATAGTAAATCATGGTTTGATCATATCCAACATGTAGATCTCATACTACAACTTTTATCTGACCATCATCTTTATGTAAAATAGTCTAAATGTGCTTTTGTCCAAGATAAAGTGGAGTATCCTGGGCATATTACTTTAGCCCAAGGGGTTCAGGTGGATCCTAAAAAAATAGCTGCCATGACAAATTGGCCTCATCCTCAAACACTTAAGAGCCTCCATGGTTTTTTGGGGATAATTGGATATTATTACAAGTTTTTTAGAGATAATGAGAATATTATAGCTATATTGATAACTATGTTGAAAAATGATACTTTTATATGGACACAAGATTTTGAGTGTGCATTTGAAGAATTAAAATAAGCTATGTGTATTATACCTATTCTATCTATGTCAAATTTTTCCAAGACCTTCATTATCAGGAGTGATGGTTATGGAAATGAACTTGGTGTTTATTCTCTAAGAAATATGACCCATTTTTTCATCAATAAAGCCCTTTCTAGAAATAATTTATTTCTATTTACTTATGAGAAATAAATGATGGCCATTTTGCATGCAGTTTATAAGTGGTGGCCATACCTACTAGGGAATCATTCTTACATCAAAAATTATCACTAGAGTCTAAAATATTTCTTGTAACAATGGGTCTCTACGCCATCATAATAGAAATGGGTTATCAAACTCATGGGTTATGACTATGAGATCACTTAAATGAAGGGTAAGGATAATATTTTGGTTGATGCTCTGTCTCACACATTTGTGGACCAAGCTTCTTTTTCAACTATTTCCATGCCTATTCCAAATTGTATGGACACTATATAGCAGGGGTATGTCAATAAACCATCATTATCTCAAATCATTGAATAGTTGGCCACTAACCCCTCTGTTATACCACATTACTCTTAGGATGGTGCTTCTCTACAATATAAGGGTCATCTGGTGCTTCCCCATAACACAGATCTTTAGCAATTTATATTCTATGAATTCCATGCTTCTCCATATGTTGGGCACTCAAGGTTTCTCAAAAATTATGATTTGGCATGATAGAACTTATTTTAAAATGGAGTGAAAAAAATAATTCAATACATTGTGGTTGAATGTGATACATTCCAATGCAACAAGGGTGTAACAACACTCATTCCTTAGTTGCTTAAAACCTTTCCATCCCTACCAAGATTTGGACTGATATTTCTATGGATTTCATTAAGGGGATCCCTAAATTTGGAGGGAAAATAGTGATCTTGGTTGTGGTTGATCTCCTCTCCAAATATAGTCATTTTTTGGCCCTCAACCATCCATATGTCGCCTTCACAGTTGTACAAATTTTCTTGGACCATATTTTCCATCTTCATGGCATTCCTTTGTCCATTATCTTAGATCATGATAGAACCTTCACCAACCATTTTTGGACAAAAATATTTCACTGCACTGGCACCCAATTGAATATGAGTTATGAATATCATCCCCAAATATATGGACAAACTAAAATTATCAATAAATGATTGGAAACTTTATTTTGTTGCTTCACCTCATAATAACAACATTAGTGGGAAAAGTGGCTCCCTCTCATTAAATGGTGGTACAATACCTCTTACCACACTTCAATGAAAATAACTCCATATGAAGTAGTCTATTGTTAAGCACCACTAATGTTCCTTCTATACACCCCCAATAGTTCATCAGTTAAAGCAGTCGACATGATTCTTCAAAATCAGGATCAAATCCATAGTACCCTATGGGATAATATTTATATGGTGCAAAATTGAATGAAATAATAGGCTAATCAACACTATTCTGAGCACACTGTTCAAGTAGGTGATGGTTTTTATTTTCATGTATCCATTTAAGTAATCCTCCATAAAATGAAAAGGGAATTATAAGTTGGCTCCCAAGTTATATAGGCCCTATAAGGTTCTATAGAAGATTGGGTTAGTTTCTTATAAGTTAGAGCTCCCACCTTCTTCCTGAGTTTACCAGTATTTCATGTCTCTTATCTAAAGAAATTTTTTGGCATAAACATCATAGTGCAAACTATGTTACCAAAACTTGATAATGAAAGATCCAACCTTCTCAAGATGGAGGTAATCCTAGATAGTCACACATGCCAAATTCACTTCCACTTCATCACAAAGGTTTTAATTCAGTGGCATGACATGTAACAAGAGGATGTAACATGGGAACCAATATTATAGATTCAACACCAATTCCCACATCTAAATCTTGAGGACAAACCTTTTTCTAAGAGGGTGGAGATTTTAGGAACTCATGCTACCCCTTCTCTTTATTTTTCTAGTGTAACAGTTGTTATGGATGCATATGCTTTATAAGTCATCCTGTCAGCATTTTGTTTTATCCCATTTTCATGGGAAATAATAGTTTCATATATTAGACTTAGTATATAAGTAAGTGTTGAGGCCAATAAAGGAATCCACAAATTTATTGTATTGAGTTTTATAAAAGGAGGTTCCCTCTTGAAGAGGCTAATGATTCTACAATTCAACCATTATAATTTAGTTCATCTTGTTTGAGTTAATATATTGTTAATTTCATAGTTTATTTCATATATTTGTAATTATCTACTAAATTGTTTAGGAAAGGATCCTCTCAGATATGAAAAGGAGTCTAATGGAAATATTATATTTAGTAACATTATAGAAATTATAAAAATTGGAAATATCCCTAATGTGTTTAATAGGTGTGACATGACCTTCACCATTGAATGTAGGCACACTCTTTGTATTATTAAGAGGAATGACATCATATGCATCAAGATGAATTGGATTCTCAATGTTCAAGGTTGGGAAGGCATGTTTCCTATCCATGATTTATTTAAGTTCTTCACTTTATTGGATATCAAAATCCTCTTTCTCTTCAAAGGGCTAAATGGGTTGAGGATGTTGAAATCCAAAAGGAAGTTCAGGCTAAATAGGTGGATTGATAGGATTAAACACTCTACTATAAGATGACATAGTAAGGACCATGAAGTATGAGATTAAATATATAAAACAAATAATGGTATACAACCATATTTTACCTTGAATTGAGTCTTTAAATGTTTATTAGCACACCAATATACAAATGATGTTTTCAAGACAAACATTTACCTTGAAAAGTTATCTTTAAGATAATGGGTCCTATTGGGCATTCCATAGATATTTTCACCAAATATTTCACCCTAAAGGAGGATATTCAATCCTCATCTAGATTTTGGAAACATGGAAATACTTCTAGGTATGTGGGTTTACCTATAGTAAAAGTAGACCTCTAGGTTTATGGACTAGCTCCTTGAATTTACCTTGAAATTCTTATCACCTATGCTACTAATTACTTGTGGGAAAAAGATGCAAAAGTATGTGTGGAATAAAGCTATTCTAAGGGGGTGATACACTCAAAGTATTTCCAAAATACCATAATACTTATTTCACTCAAAAATAAGACCTACAATACTAGATTCAAAGTCCTAGAATACTCTAATATTAGTATTTTTATATGGAGATGATATGCATCAGGGATATCCAAGGAAAGTGTACCATAGATCAGTTACATATAATAAGGTTGATTTTACACTTTAAAATGGACCCATACAATTGAAAATACTTCATATGACCTACATCTTCAATGATTTGGTCATATTGTCAGGGTACATCTCTTCAGACACTGACAATATGATATATGAACTCAAACAAGATTTTATTTATTATTTAAAGGCAAAGTATAACATCAAACTAGTAGGTATTCACCATAAATAGAGTTGAATTACTCTACAATAGCTAAAATGGCTAGTACTTATATAATTTGAGAGAGGAGAGAGGAGAATGAAGTCCAAGAGTCATAAGGACATTGTTGGAGGTACAATCATTGGGGGTGTAAGATATTTTAAAACTTTAATATTAATCCTTTCAAACTCTTAATCAATGGCCAAAAACATCATAAATCATACATGATGTTCATAACAATGAATAATAAATATGATGCAAGATCACACACATAACACAAGAACTACATGGAAAACCCTCTTGGGGAATAAAACCCACTCTCAATCCTACAAACACATGGACTACTTGTCCTATAAGATGATCACAAACATGAGACATTTTAGTGAAGCACCAAATTCACAAGGATAACCCACCCCTAAGTATTAATAATCACCCACTTATTCTAGATGTTGATCACCCACACAACACCTATAAAAAAAATAAAAATAAAACTCTGATTGCATTCCAATCTAATTGGAGAAATAATGTATAACACCTATCATTCAACTCATCACACACACTCAAACTTTCTCATGTAATGAATGCATAAAAACACCCTTTTGGATCACTCTAGGCTTCTTTTCTCATCCTCAATCTATTATGTACTTTATTCCATCCACTAAACATGTTTTATCTGATCTTTTTCCTTTGTCTCTATATTCTACTCTCCCAATTCACACATACAAGTCTAGAAATAATTACCTTGGTCTCCACTATTTATAGAGTCTTCATGAATATCAACATTTTGGTTGGCCATAATTCTTACCTTAAACCTTAAGATATCTATCATGACAAGAGATATCTCAAATACATTTTTATAGGTCATCCATAGCATATATGGATCACAATTCAGCAATTATGCCTTTCAATTAGGCCTTAAAAGCCCTTATAGGTCTCATGGATACCTATTCACCCATTTATCACTTCATCAAGAAAAATAATAACATACGATCAATTTCAAATACCTGTGTCCACTCCATATAATCTCTAAGACATCTTTACATGATTTCTCCCATGAAAGCACTCTTTTGCTAAAGCACAATTTTCTCAAACAGAACTTTGTACACAGTAACACCATGAATGATCAAATAGTCAGATTTGAAGATCCATAAATTGTATTGTACAAACATTCAAACCTTATAAATATATTTTATGGATGTTATTTGAAGTCCTTTACAATGTTTATTTGTACACCACCATTAAATTCATCCTGGATCAAAAGATATATCTCAAAAACTATGCACTAGTTTTCCCTTGACAATTTGAATATTTGAAATCTAATGGTCACTATTCAGACACTAAACATCAAGAACTTTAACCTCATATAATTCTCCCTAGTAACTTTGGACAAATACACACTATTGATCTCTTAAGGAGTATCTTGATCTTTACCTTGAAATGCTATTTATTGATCTTAGACTAGAGCTCCCATGATTGTGCCACTTGGTAGCTCTACGTGGATTCTACACGTTTGACTCTTTCAAATGACTCACCATCGAT
Source organism: Torreya grandis (assembly GCA_037957365.1). Lineage (NCBI taxonomy): Eukaryota > Viridiplantae > Streptophyta > Pinopsida > Cupressales > Taxaceae > Torreya > Torreya grandis. The sequence continues at coordinate 1,718,047 of JARHVA010002023.1, forward strand.
CTATATCTATATGAACACCTGAAAATCATTGATCTTATGTCAACTTAATGAGATTATGACACTTTTCACCAGTGTGGGCAATCTTAGACTCTTTGACATATAGACTAAATATGAACCATTGGATCAATACCTAGATGATGAATGCTCAATGTTAGATAAACTAACTAGTATAATTTAACATAGTTAAACTTAACGGTCTCTGGCCCATCAAAGTCTACAAAATCAACTTTGAAGGTTTATAACTTGAGATATAAAATTATTCAAGAGTCTAAATATTCAAGGTAACTTCTTGGCACTATATAAAATATCTCCATGAGATCCTTTGACCTTAGTTGACTTTTTGAGTACCTAAATTAAATGCAAAAAATTACTAGTTCATTCATATCTGCATGACTTACAGTGATATTGTGGTTTCTCTTAAGCTATAACATCCATGTTTCTCTTTCCAAATGATTAAGTGACATTCCATAACTTCACCAAGACATATATGAATGCGTCACAACTTCTTCTTTATCTTTTTAGACCTAAAAATGTGTCACATCTCTCCAAACCATCAATCTAATCACTTTGTCATTAATGCATTAGTATTAGTACCACATGCTCTCTTTAACATCAGTGACAACCTAAGACATCAATGACCATGGTCAATAATATCCCCCTTTATCATTAATGGGAAAACACCCTCATAATGACTTCTTACTCATTTGAACTTCTTCATTTTGATATTTCTCCCCCTTTGACATTAATGACAAAGGTCTCTTCCTCAAGATACCAAAAACCATTCCTCAACAATATGTATACATTCAATTATTATTAAGATGCTCAGGATACTTACATAGTTTCAATAATATGAAATAATTTCTCCCCCTTTGACATGCATCAATCTAAACTTGGACTTCTCTGATCCTTGGACCTGACAAACTACTCATAGAGATTAGAAATCTCCCCCTAACATCATGATAAATCTTATGTCATTTGTTATTTAATATACACCAATCTAAACTTGGGATATTTTGATCCATGGACCTATATATATACAAAACTCATAAGCTCTATTTTCTCATGTATGAAGATTTAATACTTTGTCAAAATATATGACTTGGTTTGATCAAGTCCTCATGTCAATCTACTTAAATTCATAACTTGCAGCAAACATCTTCACACTTCTATCATGACTAAAGAATATTAACATATGTTATCCCTTACATCATGAACATATTCTTAAAGCTACTCAAGATAACTGAGTTAGCTCCCCCTTAGCCAAACATACATTTCTTGTAATCAAACTTAAAATAACATACCTTTGTACTGATTGACATTTTGATTAATACCTAGAGCACACACACTTGCTTCCACACAAGAAAAATGTCTCTTAAGAAGCATAGGTAGATATACCCACTTTTCATAGAGGGACTAAAGATTTAAAAACTCAAGATATTCCCATATTTCTATTCTCTCACTTGACTTGTAGTCCTTTCTCATCTTTAGATTATCTTTGAATGAGTTCTCAACCTTAATTTTTCCTTTTATCTTAGGATCCTGCTTGATTTCCTTGTCTATTTGGGTTGATAAGGATTATTCCTTAATACTATAACTTGTTCCCTATTATGTCATGGAACATAATCCATTTTGAGCCTATTTTTCATTTACATTCTTTAGCTTCCATTCACTATGGCTCCTTATCTTCATGATAAGATTGACAATTTTTGAAGTAGAATATTGATCATTCTTGCAAAACCATGCTATGTGACATATTTCAATACATTTGAAATAAATGAAGTTTCTTAGATTTAACATACCTTATGATAGAGATATATGATGATTCCTTGAAGTTTCCTAAATTCATTCATGTATCTGATCATTTGGTTTCTTGATGAAGATATTACAAAACTTTACAAAATGATCAAATAATTGACACTTATAAAAAGGATGTCATTCTTTCCTTGTGAACCTATTGATTGTCTTGAGTGATGATGTTATTCAGTATTTCCATTGTCTTTATCATAATTCCATGAAAATTTATTCCTTGAGTATCTTTTATAATATTTTGACCTATGACCAAACTAACTGGAGGAGTAACAATGACCATTGAAATTTGCATACCTCATAGCATTTGGTTGTTTGATCTAATTAGTCTTCATTATACCAATACATTTATTCCTTGATTGATGATTTATATTCAAATTATAATTTTACTTGTTCACATCAGCCTTTATCTTATCTTGAGTTACACACTTTTTTTCTTCTTTGTATCCAAGATCAGTTATATCACTTGCATGCTTTTAACTACTCAAAATATTGTCAAGATCATTTGAGCTCTTTTCAAACTTCACAAATAACTTCACCTTATAATATGTCTTATCTAACTCAACTTTTAATGAATAAATTTTAATCACATACCTTAATCACTCATCTTATTTGGATTTTAGGCTTGTAGACAATGTTCTTAATTGGCTATTGAGATGCTTGACAGTATCTTCAAGTTCCCTAGTGTCATCATTCAATTTTACTTTAAACACACTAAATTATTCTTCATAGTCCTTGATTTGTGACATCATTTCTTCATTCTTATTATTTTCAATCTTTAGATCTTTAATATCATTCATTACTTCATCCTTATTATCTAAATCATTAGCTATATCTTTACTCATAGTTTGATTTAGTTTCATCTACAACGACTCTATCTCTGAATGATACATGATACACTCTTCATCCTTAATCTTTATTTATTTATTAAGAGTACAAACTTGAGTTTGAAATTGTTTTGTGATTTCATCATGATCCTTGACTTCATTACTCAGCCTTCCTTCAAAAATTTGAATTTACTCATAGGATTCGATCAAGGAATCTTGTTTTGTATTCTCTCTTTGTAGTAACTTCATTTCTCCCATAGTATCTAGATATTTATTTTCAAGAGTGACTTTCTCATCTTCTTCCTCTTAGATATCTCCACCAAATAAATATCTACTTAAATAACATTCACCTTCATCATCATTAAGAGACATGAAAAATGTCTCCATGTCCTCATTATGAAAATAATCATCATTATCAAATGTATTTACTTCTTCTATAGATGAGTTATTGTCTTCTTCATGGTAAAGGCTCTTATTATCTTTTTATGATTTCTTATTTCCATTTTTATTACTAAATAAATTTATGTACTTGTTAGGACCCTCATATTTCATGTGTTCATCCTTATCAGATTCCTTATGAGCTTATTTTAGTTCAAAGTTGTCTATACATTTAGCTACAAAATAACCAACTTTACCACATGAAAAACGTTTAAAAGTAAATTTTCCTTTATACTTAATTGATCCTATATTCAATTTTATTACAATCATGGCTTCAAGTTGATATTTATTAAGACCAAAATATTCAAGAATTAACTTGTTATTATTAGCTTCCTTGATCACTTTGAATGTTTCTTCCTTTTTAGAAGGTCTGTCCTCATCAAATATCATCTCATACAAAGTAAGGATGCCATGTAGTTCATCCATATTCAATAGAGTGAGATCATGAATTTCTTTTATAACAAATTCTTTTGAATCAAACTTGAGTGTAAGAGTCCCCAATACCTTCTATATTATAGTATCTTTATTATCACCTCTAATCATGTTTACTACCTTATCAACCCTTAGAAAATAATATGCCATAGTATCTTCTTCTTTCATTTTGAGACATTAAAATTGATTTTAGTAGGTCTAAAACTTTGCCAATTTTACCTTATAGTCTCCTTCATAGATAGCCTATAATTTGTGCCAAATTTCATTGGATTATTTTTAATGGATCACTTTGGTAAAATCAACCTTGCATAAATCACAAATGATGTCATTCATATGTTTAGAATTATTCTCACTCAAATTATTTTCAATAGTATTATTTGGAGGAGTAGTTGGTGTAGTATAACCATCCATGATAGATTGTCAAATATCAAACCCTAGAGACATGTTGTATATCCTCATCCTTATACTCTAAAAAGCATAATTTGACCCATTTAACAATCGTTATTAATTTTTAAATAGATATTGAATATATTGATTTTCCATTTTTTACCTTAGATTACCTTCAAGTGGTTAAACTTACAATGAAGGTTTAGCTTTGATACCAATTGTTGGGGGTACAATCGTTAAGAGGGGGAGTGAATCAATGATGTAAGATATTTCAAAATTTAATATTAATCCTTTAAAACTCTTAATCAATGCCCAAAATCATTCATAAAGCATACAAGATGTTTATAACAAATAATAAATAAGATGATGTAAGATAACACACATGAAAAATAACTATGTGGGGAACCCTCTTGAGGAATAAAACCCAATCTCAAGCCTACAAACATATAGACTACTTATCCTATAAGATGATTAAAAATATAAGACATTTTAGTGAACCACCCACTTCAAAAGGAAAAGCCACCCTTAAGTATGAATAAACACCCACTTGTTCTAGATGTTGAGTACCCACACAATACCTATGAAAATAATAACTCTAGAACTCTGATTGGAGAAACAATATATAATACCTCTCTTTCAACTCATCACAAACACTCAAACTTAATCATGTACTAAATGCATCCAAACACCCTTTTAGATCACTTAAACTTATTCACTCATCCTCAATCTATTATGTACTTCATTCCATCCACTAAGCACACTCTCTATGATCTCTTTCCTTTATCTCTGTCTTTTGCTCTCTCAATTCACATATACAAGTCTAGAAACCATTACCTTGGTCTCCACTATGTATAGAGTCTTCATGAATATCAAATTATTGGTCAATAATAAGATTTGACTTAATAATTAAGACATATATCATGTTAAGACATATATCATGTTAAGACATATATCATGCTAAGACATAGCTCAAATAAATTATCAAAAGTTAGCTATAGCATCTATGGGTCATAGTTAAGCAACTACACCTTTTAATTAGGAATTAATAGCCCTTATAGATCTCATGGAGACCTATTCACCCATTTATAATTTCATAGAGAAAATTAAGAACATATAATCAATTTCAAATACCTTTATCCACTCCATATAATCTCTAATACATATTCAAGTGATTGTTCCCACCAAAACACTCTTTTGCTAAAGCACAATTTACTCAAATAGAATTTTGTACACAGTAACACAAAGAATGAACAAATAGTTAACTATAAATCTCCATAAATTTTATTATACAAACATTCAAACCTTCTAACCAAATTTTATGGATTTGAATTGAAGTCCTCTACAATTTTTCTTTTTACACCACCATGAAATTCATCCTAGATAAAAACATATAGCTCAAAAACTTTGCATTGATTTTTCCTTGATAATTTGAATATTTTAATTCTAATAGTCATTATTCAGACACTAAACATCAATCACTTTAACCTCATCTCATGCTCATTGACAACTTTGGATAAATACGCACCATGGATATCCTTAAGAGTAGATTGATATTTATCTTGAAATTCTCATCATTAATCTTAGATTAGAGCTCTCATAATTATTACACTTGGTATCTTTGCCTGTCTTCTACACATTTGACTTGATGTGCATCATCGATCTCTATCTATATGAATTCTTGTGAACCATTGATCTTATGTTAATTCAATGAGATTGTGACACTTGTCACCAAGGCATGAAATCTTAGACTCTTTGACATATTGACTAAATATAAATCATTAGATCAATATATAGACAATGAATTCTCATAGTTAGATCAAATTACTAGTGACCTCATACTTCAACATAGTTAAACTTGATGGTCTCTCGCCCATCATAGTCTGCAAGAAAAACTTTGAAGATTTATAACTTGAACTAGAAAACACTTCAAGAGTCCAAATATTTATGGTACCTTCTTGTCACTATATACAACATATCCATGAAATAATTTAACCTCAATTAAATTTATAATTACCAACATTAAATGAACAAAATTTATGGTTCATTCATATCTGCATGATGTGCAGTGATGGTTTGACTTCTCTTAAGATAGAAGATGCATGTTTTTATTTCCAAATAATAAAGTGACAAATCAAAACTTCACCAAGACATCTATATATGCCTCATAAATTCTTATTTGTCTTTATAGACCTAAAAATGTTTCATATATCTCCAAACCATTAATCTTATCACTTTGTCATTAATGCATTAGTATCACATGCTCTCTTTGACATCAATGAAAACCTAAGACATAAATGAACATGATCAATAGACACTTGTCAAGTTAAGAGAAGGAATTAAATATGAAGGGTATTAAATTATGAGATATAACATGCAATGTATTCTTGGAAAAATGTCTCCCAAAGACATGAAGTAGAACTCTTCAACTTTCTCCTTGAAAAGTGACTTCATAATTTGGATTTATTTGAGTGCTCCATAATAGACTAAGGACAAATGATACGATAAAAATATTAAGGGAGGGTTATAAAAAATCCCAAATATTTATTTGTTATTTCCTTAATCACGAAATTTATTTTGGACATGAGTTATCAATACCTACAATCATAATCACTCTTCTTTCACTTACCTCCCACACTTGGTACCAAAGAGAGCTTCAATTTTTTAAACCAGTCCATATAAAGGAGTGTATCACTTTTTAAAAGGGTTATAATATCTATATATTATTCATGTAGAACATAAATGGTCCCCCACTTATATTTTTCACCTTCTCACTTGGTGGTCATTCCTTGTTCACTATGCCAGTTTGGACTAGTTGAGATGAAGGTGTTAGCAGAGGAACTTGTGAGCTTAGATAATGCAAGAAATAAATATTAGGGGTTAGATTAGTTCCTATTATTACTCCAAAAATAAATTAAATCTTTTAAAAATTTCTTTTACATATAAAACACACATAAATTTTTAAAAAAAACTAGTTTTACATAATGTTCATATAAGTAGGGTGGAAGCAAAATTGATGAGAAGTAGCATTGGGGAATCCTTTGCAAGATCAATCACTTTCTTGATAATTCAATCCCTCTTGGATGCCTATAATTTTTCATCTTTCCTATTGGGTCACTATTAGAGAGTTTTCAATGATGTCATGGTGATGTCATGGAGGTATCATGGTGAGTGGATGAAATGCCAAGATAGTCTAAGTGATAATGACAAAGTGTGCAATGTGCTTGTCCTAGTATGTTTGAATTTGGCTTGGTTTATCTTCTATTTTTGGTATGGTTTGAGATGAGAAGAGTTTAGTATGGTGATTTTAGGATGTTAAAGGATTATTATAATAATTAAATAATGATTTGAGTGTTTTTGTGCATGAGTGAAATTCATCTAGTAGTCCATTATTTTCATCTAGACATTTTGGGTGTAGTGGTAGAAAATTTGAGTAGGGAATTTGATGACATTACCATTACCACATGTGGATTATTCAAGGGGATTTTTTTATATGGTTATGATTAAATTAGTCCCTATTTTATTTTTCCTAAATTTTATATCACGCACTGAAGTGCATCAAAATATATGCAAGTGGAAAGTTGGGCTCCAAGGTAGTTTGACAGTGTTTTCCCATAACCAAATTTACACAATTCAAGAAAGAGTTGAGTAACTTGGTGATTTAATATATCACACATGTGGAAAGTTTAGGATAAGGTGATCATATAGGTTTGTTAAATTTTGTTCTTATTTAATTTGTGATAACTTTTAGGTCAAGTTCTGAAGCATGACAAAAGATATGCATGTTCAAATTTGGCCTCATAGATATGTTCTTGACATAGTTGGCTCTATGAACAAATACATTTGAGTGAGAATTTTAATGTAATTATATATCACATGTGTGAGGTTTATAATACAATATTGACACATGTTTTTATTATCATATGTGAGGAGATCATATGGCCTAAATTTGAGAACTTACAAATGAACAAAGCAAAAGATATGACTGTGAAAAGTTGGCCTTTTAGGAAGATAAGCAAGGTTCCCATACTTATTAAAATTTTCACAATGTAAAGTTAGAGAAAAATAAATGGAGAAAATATAATCCAATATGTCAAGATGATATTATATGAGGACAAGTGTTCAATGCTTAACATTGAGCATAGATAAAGATTGAGCTTCTTCCAAAGATTAACGGTTCACAGGAGTTCATACATCTAGATCTATGGTGCACAGTAAGTCAAATGGATCAAAGTATTTGATGATTAAATTAAGTAAAGATAAATTTAATTAAAAAATGATAAATGTATTATTTTCATTCCAATATATCTATAAGTATTGATATGAGGACAAGTGTTTGATATTTAACGCCAAGCAGAGATAAAGACCGAGCTACGTATAGGAGATTGATAGAGTGCATTAAGTCAAATAGTCAAGATGAAGATTCAATGATGAGTGATGAAAGGTAAAGTTTGATTTCCTTAAAATAATATTTATGGTTCATGATTTATCTTATTATTGATGACACAATAGGTGATCAAATTTATTGAGGTTTAATTATGACCATTTGCAATTGAATATTTGAATTTAACAAAGAAAAAACCAATGCTCTATATTTTGGTTATATCTTTCGATCTATGCAAAATTTGATCATGGAGTTAAAATATAAATTTTAGAGGACTCCAATTAAAATATATTAATATAAATTTAAATATGAAAAAGTGTATATAATCATATTCATGAAGGTTAAAAGTTGACTATGTGCTCATGTGTATTTTACAAGTGACCTAACAAGGATATTTGAGCTCATTTTGATGGTATTTTCATGTCTCATGTTGACTTAGATATTTATCAGTGTTTTATACTCCATGAGGACTATATATATTAATTATAAAGTTTTTACCATTCATATATAGTATGAAATAAGCTTAATAAGATGACTATGTATTTGTTCATGGTGTTCTTGTGCACCAGGTCAATGTTTGAGTTGTTTGAGAATATGCAAGAGTGATAAAATTTGATTGTGATAATTTTAGTATGTTAATGGGACATATATAATTGACCTATGCAATTGAAATTGGTCCTATTTTCTTTTTTGTTTGTTGAAGTGCTAAAATGGGTGATTAGGTCTCCATGAGACCTATAAGAGTTACACGGGCCTAATTGAAAGGTGTAGCTACTTAAGGGTGGACCATAGATGAAATGGAAAACCTATGAATATTTTATTAAGAAATGTAATTGTATGATATATTAATTAATGGTTAAGGCATGACTAATGGCCAACCAAGGTGTTGATTATCATATATCTTTATAAATGGTGAAACTAAATGTGTTGGTTTCTAGACTTCAGAGAGACTTGTGTGAGATTCAAGAGAGGATTGGGTGTGTGAATTTTGGAATGAAGGAGAGGTAGAGTTATGATTAGATGATTTGATGACTGGATCAAATTGAGGACTATTTATATGAACTATAGGTCATAATTTTGTTGGCAAAATAATGCTCTTACTATTTGAGTATGAGAATAGATGAAGAGTGATAATTAGAGGACATCATCAGGTGTTGAAGAAATAAATCCAAAGGTGGATGTGTTCATATGTTTTTTTTGATTGATCAACATCTAGGGGGTTACAACCTCGTAAGCTAAAACTTGCTAAAAGTCTAGTTGTTATGGTTACTCAACTAGATAGGTGTGATAACACATTGTGGGATTGTAGTCTCACTAAATAAGGGATTATAGTTCCTTGATCAGTTATAGTTTGTCTAAATTGGTTATTATTATTAAAATATAGTATTACAATTATAGGTTCTAGTGGGTTTCCCCCAATAGGGTTTCCCGCATTATCTCTCTTGCTCATTGATACGAATGATGTGTATGATTCATGAATGTTTATGGTAATTGATTAAGAACTTGAAAGGATTGAAATTGAATTTGGAGTTTTTAGGTTCACTAATTCACCCTGGCTTAGTGATTGTACCTCTAATAGTCACTAACAAGGGTTTTAAAGGGATTTAGGTGGTTTTGAACTATAAGGATTATTCATAAATTTATGACATTAAAACCCTAAAAAAATTTCACTAAAACATTTTTTTGGACCCTCCTCAACAGATCCTAGCTCCTCCAACTCTAATTATATGTGTTTATACACATATGATCTTCTAAACTTGTCTCCTCGATCTTCTCCCTTCATTCTATGAAAGCTTGACTTAGTTTGAGCCAAAATATGGCTTCTCTATGATCTTTTTTCCCAGATGAAGGCTCTCAAACACCTTATAACTCTTCTTGTCCATGTCATAATACTTTGAAATTCTCTTCTAGTGTTATAAATGAAATTATACCTATAGACACCTAAAAATGGCCATCAATAACCTCTAATCAGGGTTTTGGCAAGTTTCCATCTAAAATCCACAATTTGGCCTAAAAATACTAAAACATGCTAAATGATGTGAAAATGACATATTCAAGTACAGATTTTGGCCAGGGTATCCCTAAATGGTGAAATGAAATTTATGAGCCAACTAACTTTGATCAGTTTATTTTGAGTCAAAATGCCAAATTTACACTTGTGTGCTTTGGACAAATCTTTCCTATCAAATCTTCTTCACAACACTTGTACCTTTGTTATTTATTGTTGGAAACATTTTAAATTGGAATATGCATCCAATACATCTGATGTGGGCTTCCAATTCAAATCTAGTCAAATTTAGGACCAATAACAAGGCATTTTGATCAATCTAAGTAATTTGTGCATAAAGTGCTTAATCATGCTTAAGAGCTAATTAACCCAAATCAAGGCCTAATCAATAATTCCATGGAAAATTGTTGAATAATTATTTTTGCAAATGAATATGGAATATTTGCATCATCAAGTGACCTTATTTCTTGGGAAGACATCCCTAGGTCATGAATACCACAAATATTAGGATTCATGCCCTTCATACCTCATCAATGCCTTCTATGATGCCCTCCATGCCTCTTAATTTCCCCTTCTTTGAATTCCATGATTATTATAATTACAAATTTTAATTGAAAAATTCAATTAATCCTCAACCACACATCTCAATCTTGAGATGGATGGTTGAGGTTGATTCTGATCAAATATAAAAATCTATAAATAAGAAGCCTCACAACATCATTTCTAAGCTTTATTTTGTGCAAAGTTATAATGTAGGATTGGTTCCAAAAGCTTCAAGCAACTAGTGTTATAAAGCCAAATTGATTCCAAGCCAAGCTTAGCCCAATCCAAAGCTGCCAAGAGGAGATGAAGGTAGCCACACTCCATTTAAGAAGACCTCCTAAAGCACAAGCCAAACAAACCACCACAACAAGCATTTTGGAGCATCCAAGGAAGGTAAAAGAATTTTTTTTTGCATTTTAGTTGTGTGTTTCATTCATAATTGTTAACTAAGCTCTCATTAGTGTCTAGTCCTAGAGATGTTATGCTATTAGTGTGTTTATTTAATTTTTTTTTCATTTTGGAACTAACACCATACTAACCATCCTCTCTTGATTCAAATTCATAAATCACAATACCCCTTAGGGATTTAGGTCTAATCAAAGCCTAATAGGACTTGACTACATACTTATGGGTTTGGGCCATCCTATTGGGATTATAGAACCTATGAATTATTTTTCATGTTTTTCTATGTGCAACACAAATTTACACATCTCCTTATAGTGTTCCCATAGGCCTCAAGTCATCTACTAAACTTTCTCCTATTGGGCCTACAATATTTTTCCTCTTTGGAGTATCCTCTGTCTGAGATAAAATCGAGGGCACTTCCTGTATTTCCCTAGATAATAATATGGTATGATGGGATTATATAAGATATATTAATACTTTGTGAAAAATTTTAGAGCTTGGTCACATTAATATCCCCTTTATACATCATGAAACCCTATAGGCAAATTGTGTGGTATTCATTGTATGCAGGATTGTAATTGTTAGTTATAGGTTGCTTTATAGAACCCATTCATGCTTTTTTTTCTTGATTTGAGGCTAAGGTGAAGTTTATATTACCATGATAAATATCCACTCAAATATACTATTAATAAAACCTTTGTTAAACCTTTTATTGTTCACCTCTCACTGTGATATACTCAGCTATAGTCAATTGGGATCATGGTGTCTTGCTTAAGAAATATCATCTATAGGTGAACTTTGTATATTATACATTTTATAGTTACCATAATACCTTATTGAGGTAATCTAGGCTCATATAATAGTTTCACTTTCTCACACCATGATTTAGGTTAGGCCAACCTCAAGATTAGTTATGTTCATAGATCATTTTCAAACTATAGTAAATTGTAGGTGACTACTATTAGAGTAACAAGGGTAATGCAAGTGAATATATAGGTTAGTACCTTGCAATTAAATCCTTCTCCAAGTCCCTTTAATCATTATTTTCCCCCTCACTTCAATGGAATCGCTAATAATGGTGATATGCTCTTATACTTCCACTTTGGGATGTAAAGTTACTTGGAAATTTTAAAATATTATTGAAAATGCTAAAAACATGTAGTGTGTGAATGCATGATTTTGAAACCTTCCAACATCACCTATTTAGATCAAACACACATTATATTTGGTCAAGGCAACTCTCTTATGATATGAATTAATGATGGAATCATTTAGACTCATCTAGGATCTGTGTTTGCTCATCATATAAAAACATCAAAAGTGGCTAGGGATCCATTTTAGAGATCTTAAGGGAAATTTTCCATAAAAATAATTCTCCATATATGCATATGAGTCTTCAAGTTTTATTACTACTTTATATCTTCACCATGATTCTCATGAAATTTTATAACTCCATAAACTTCATGAAGGTATCCAAACATGTTAAAATCATCCATACAACACCTTTAAGATTATGTGAGAGGCACCTGTAGGTGTGCATATAGTTTTAGACAAGGGTAATGAAGGTGAGATAGTCAATGTGTATGGCATGTGAGCATTGAACAAGTATTAGACCCCATATCAAATTTCAAATGGATTCTTTCCACTATGAAATATTTCAAATGATTTCAAATGATTCATTCCAATGTGCTTAGCCTTCCATGGGAAACATATAGATGCACATTCAATGGTATAAGACTATAAAACATGATCAAAAAATTGAAAGGAGGAATCCCAAATATTTTATAATAAATTTTTCCGCCTAAATTGTATGGACAAACTCAAACAAAATTAAAACCTATAGGGCGTGGGTATTAATAAGTAAAATTAGACAATCAACTTCTGAGGGATGATTCATAAAACATAGGTAGCCATTATTACAAATCCTACCATAAATTATAATTAGACCAAGATTAATATCCACCACCAAGATCATTTGACCTAGAGACTCTCATATTGGTCGTACCATCTGAAGACCTATTGACAATTTTATATTCCTAGTGGAGCAATGGAGAAGATAAAAAAAATTGGTGCATTTTTGGTAATTCAAAAGTAGATCAAACATGGAAATGGAGTTAGGGGAGTTGAAGGGTCACTACATGAGGTTTCCACATGTGCCATACTCTCTCATAGGCTATATAACTTCTAAAATTTCCTTTCTTTCAATTATTTTCTTGATTTCACTTAACACCTGCAAGTTTTTCATTTATTATTAACAAGTTATAACAAGGTCTAACATATTGGAAATTTAAAGGAATTTTGTAACACTTAAGCATCTTGGAAAATTTTACTACCTTCATTTATGACCCAAATATGACCCTTACGTGACATAAAATGACACAAGGACTAAATTAGACTATGATAAAGCTAATACCTCATTAAATCACATCAAAAGGACCATGACACACTATATAACATGATAATAGACCCATATATCAAGTTTTAGACTATAGGGGGTTGACCTATTTTGACTTGTGGTCAAAATAGTCAACAAGGACCAATATGAAGAAATATGTTTGACCCTTATTTGAAGCCTTAACAAAGTTTAAGGTTCTTTAACAATTGTTAAGGTATCTCCTTTAATTAATGTTTAATTTATAATTATGCATGAATTACCTTTGAAAAATGTGTATAACCATGTGAATAATTCTATTTTGTCCCCCAAGACACTACTAAGACCATAAATTATGCCTTCAAAGGTATCAATAACCACCATATTGCCATTATATAATAGTTTCATATGAAAAAGGATATCCTTTTATAAGTCAAATGATTTTATTCACCACTAAAGGGGCCCAAAAATGTGAAATAATTAATCTTTACCTTTCCTTCATCCACATTCCCTATTTTGAATGCATTTTTGACTTCTCATTTCCCTCATCCTGCCCACCAATAACATTTCAAGATATAAACTTGAGAAAATACAAGAAAGTGGTGTTTTGTAGGTGTTTTCAATATTGTATATATATGTATAATATGGTCATGGTCATAATAGGCCAAAAATATTCATAGGGAACTTATTTCAGACACCAAATGAGGAATCCATGAGTTTCAGAGTCAAAGAGATAAAAAATTGGCCCCTTTTCTTCATCACTCTTCTTAATATCCTTAGATAGCCTCTTAGGTTCTTTTTCAGTATGGATAGGAGATAGAGGTGACCTGATCTATTGGATAAAGGAAGGGATCTAGTGGCCTTCAAATCTTTGGCATTAGTTTGCATATTTATGACCTATGCATTATGAATAATGGTTAAGAACCTAGGCTATCAAACTAGTCTTTTGCATCTACATAGGGTTAATATTAAAATGGTTTCAAGGAATTTATGGCCTGATAAATTAAAATGGTGGTTATGTATGTATTATAAAATACTTCAAGATCCTACCACTTCACATAAGACTCTAATTTAATGTGTGTAATCTTATGGGTGTAAGAAAATATTCATATGGTCACACTTACAGGTTGCAAACAATAGTTCTTGACATTTTAGAGCTTTCAATGCATAATATGTGTCAAGGATAGTTTATTTATTTTAATTATGGTTTATTAATAGATAAATTCAAACTTTATCATCATTTATGGTTTACCTAATTATCAAATGAATGCTCAACTCCTTCAAGCTCATGTCTTCAAGTAAGACTACATATGTAGTTTGACTTCCATTACAAGTGTGAGGTGGGTGTTTCATGGTTGTGGTTATTAAATATAATTAAAACATTATAGAGATAGATAATGCATTGTAAACATGTGTAGTATTCCCTCTCTTATAAGTAACAAGCCTCATTATGGCTCTCAAGACCAAGAAATCATGAAATAACTTCATAATGCTTTCATAGACCTATTTATAAAAGTTTAAAGTTTTAGTTTTTCCCTAAATATGCATGATTAACCAACTATAAGTGCCTTAATTTGTTTATTATATATATATGGGGGTGTCTATGGTTCCGATAGGTGGACTTGAACAAAGACTAATATTCCATATGTAACCTCTCAAAGAGCATCTTCTATGAAATGGTCTCACCAATCCATTTTACCCCATAGTAGGCTCTAATTTCCAAACTTAAAACTTCATATGGCTGTATGACCACCAAATATATTTTAATACCTTATGACCAAGATTAAGGAGTGGAATAAAAGTCAAATATTACATAATACCATGAAGGGTCAGCAGGACTATGAGAAAATGGGTCCATTTAAGTGTGGATACTATTGAGAAGTTATGACCAAACTCAGAAGATAAAATTAATATTATACCTTCAATGGTTTCCCTAGGCCATCACATGTACCCAAAATTACAAGATGCAATAAAGTTTCATATGTGTTTCTATCTAATTTTGCTTTTTTCTAAGTGTGAAAAGTATAAACTAGTTATGAAGGGTGTGGAAGAATACCTATTGAATGTGCACATTTTGAATCTATATGATTGTGGATATATCATATTTGGCTTAGGAGGATGACCTAAAATTAATATAACACTAAAATAAACTTTTTTCTTAGACAAGTAGATGGGTGGATTGCCTAACGTGAGCTAGATCTTAGAAGCGAAAGGTTTCTAGGAGCATGTTAATCCACCTGATTTTAAACACTTAAGTGGTAATGATAAAATAAATATATTTTCCTTATATGACTATAAAACTAAAATGGAATACAAAAAATAACAAAAAATTAATCAAGAAAAATAAATGCTTTGCTTAGATGGCTAAAATAAAGCAACTAGTTTAAATAATGCTAATGCTAAAAATTGGCTAAAATAAATTTATGGTTTTTGGTTTGGATTGGTTTGATAAAGGTTAAAATAATTATTTGGTTGGGCTTGGAAATGGGTTAAGATAGTGAAGGCTAATGGGTTCAAGAAAACAAGAGAGATAAATGGTCAAAATAAGGCTAAGAAGGCAAAGGGGCAAATGGTCCAAAACGAGGCTAAGAAGGTAAAGGGGCAAATAGTCAAAATGAGGCCAAGAATGCAAAGGGGTAAGTGGTGATAAAGAAGAAAAAGGGGATATGGATAAGAGTATAAAATTATAAGAGTTTTATAAAGGAAACCATTTAAATAAGAAATCCAAAGGGAAAGGAATACAAAAATTAAGATAACTAAACAACAAGATTACCTCAATGCTTGAAGATGCCTGTTGATGAAGATTGGTTTATTGATAGTTGATGAAGACTTGAAGTAATTTTGGTATAGTTTTGTTTCTTAATATCCTTCTCTTCAAGATGATGACCTCCTTGATGATACCTCCAAACCTTCAACACAAATGTTAATAACAAAATCCTAATTTCCAACTTAACCTTGGGTGAAGGAGAGGTGGGGTATTTATAGCATTTGATGTGAAGAAACATGACAAAATAGAGGAATAGTGAATAAATTAAAATTTATCCAAGTGAGATCATGAATGAGTCAAGGATGAGGTTGGTGGGGATTCCAACTTTGATCATAAGTCTCCCATTTGGGGTTGGTGTGTCTCCCACCTTGCACATGAGTCCAATTTTGAATTGGAATCATGCACATGGGTTTAAATGATACCAAATAATTATCCCCCCTTTCTTTCTTTCACACAATCACTTCGAGGGGTGGAACACCAAATGTGGTGCCATTTTCCATGTGGGGGATGAAAATTCAAAGGTGAGGTTGTGGAAGATTCCCATTTGGTTTGATAAGTCTCCCATTTCAGCTAAGAATTCAAAAATGGGTGCCCTTTATCTTTCCCAAAGTCTTAAATATATAGGTATCTCTTTTAAAGTCTAATTTCATGTGGGAAAGACAAAATACATATTTAATAATGGCCCCCTAAGGGGAAATTTTCCATATTTCAAGGTGGGAACTTTGTGATGCTAATGAGGTCATTAAGCACTTTGGAAAAGGGTCCCAAGTGGGGTATGGTGTCCCACATCAAGCCATGTCATTTCTAAGCCATGTCACTTTCCATGTCACTTGCCATGTCACATGTCATACCATCATGAATAGTGATAGTGTGTCCCACAGTGAATAGTGATGGTGAATAGTACTTTCAAATAATGATTTTGAATGATATTATGTAACTAGAATAATAATGATTTGACTAGGTTAAGGGGGTTTTGGGAAGGTTTAATAATTTTTAGGGGATCTCAAGGCATCTAGCCATAAAAAATGTAAGTGTGTAGTTTTCTAGTGTCTACATTTTGCCATTTTTTGTTATGTAACCTTGAATTGACAAGCTATAAAATAAAAATGAATCACATGTTCAAAGGTTAGGGTACCCTTAGTATGGGAGGAAGTGTTCCCCCTCAAACCAAGAGTTGATGAGGAAAGGTCAAATTTGGTGTGGGTTTGATAAGTAATTAATAGGGAAGCACTAGGTGGTGTCATAAGGTAGTTGGGTATGTGAAATGCCAATGGGTTCATAAAATATGATGAAGTACAATAGTCAATATTACATAGAGACTAAAGGTGCCAATATTGATAATAAAAAAGTTAGGCTCTAAGATAAATGATAAGGTAACTGGTCCTAAATATTGGTCATAGCTAATTGAGTTAGTCTTGTCAAGGCTCCTAGATAGGGTCAATGTTGACTCAGGTATCCAATGTAGGAAGTTCTCCTAAAAAAACACAAATGGTCTAATTTTTCATGAGGTAGAGCAAATGTTTAAAATTTCAACATGGTAAGGTTGGTCATTACAATCAAAAGTTATTATAAAACACACCAATGTTCTAGGTCAAAAGCAACCAATGTCGAGGTGAACATGGTAAAAGCATGGGTGGATTGAGTATGGGTTAGAAGGGGATGGCTGAGTTGACTCCAAATGCACATGACAAGTGGATGATACCTACATAGTTCTATGGATAGGAATCCAAAAATAATGTCAAGACAAATGTAGTTCTTTTGAGGTGAAGGTGTTGGTTAATGTGGTTTCCCTAATTTGATATGTAGGTAGGTCTGAGTGAAAGATGTTAGAGAAAGGGAAGTGCTAAAGGGTGGAAAAGATGGCTATCAAATAGTTTTTTATGAGTGTGGTATAAATGGTAGATGAGATTACCTAGGATACAATTAGATGATTGCATCCACTATATAGAAAGAATTTACAACCATGGATAATTAGGTTTAAACATGAAATTATGGCCACTTTTTTAAAGAAAAGAAAAGGGATAAATATGTTTTACTAGGCTTTGGAAAATTTGAAAATACTTAAATTTCCATGGTGATCCAACCAATTCTTTCATCACCATCCAAATAAGCTGACATTATGCACATTCCACAACAATGTCATTAATAGGTAATGAAAGGTTATTATTTAGTGGTTCAGGGAAAAAAAGTAGTAGAGTTGGTAAACAAGAAGTGGTGAAGATTCAAACCCTTGACCCTTGAGTCAGTGGGGACCCAAAATAAGTAAACATTGAGTTTTTGAGGGAATTTGGAGAAAGACACCGAGGGGTTTTGGAATATGGAGTGAGGTGAATAATAATACTAATTAAATGAGGGAGCAAGTTATGGACTTCATGCATTAAATCAAGGGTTATTTCAAAGCATAAGAAGATGTAGTCTAAGAAGGGAGAATTAAGGGGGATTATTGGAAGGTAGGGTGCATGAGAGGGTGTAGCTATCATCTCCATGTGGGTATCCCAAAGCTTCCATTTGAAGGTGGTTTTAGTTTTGATTCTAACATCTTCAAAGGTTGGAATAAAAGGGATTGAAAATAGGAAAGACCAAAAGAAGCAGGGAATAAATTTTCATCCTAATGGCTTAACAGTCCTCAAGCTTATTGGTTGGTTATATGAGCCTATGTTCTTATCCAACTGTGCTATAGAGCTATAAGATGGGTATATATCTCATAGTAAACCAAAATCAATTGCAAGAACTTGAAGGCCTTAGCATGATCAAAATGGGTAGAAGGTTTAAAAGGAAAAGGGTGATTGGGAGGGTGAAGGAGTAGTAGGAGATGGATAAAGATAAGAGAGTCCAAGTGTAACATATAAAGGCATTAAAGGAAGAAAGGGATGCTCTTAAAGTAATGAACCTGATTGGATTTTGTGCATTAAGGCAAGGGCATGGAGGATACAAGGAAGTAGATAAGGAGATGTACATAGAAGTAGTACAATTGGTGACCATACTCTAAAGAGGTGGAGGTTGAATTGGAAAACATAAGGGAGATCTAATAAGGGATGAGTAAAAGGTGGACCAGGAGTTGGATGAATAGAAAACAATGGGGTCACAAATAAAGATGAAGGTGGAGAAGGATGTAAGAAGCCAGGCATGGTCATATAGGTTAGGAAAAGTAAGGAAGGGCATCAAGGGAGATAAAAAAATGAAATGAAATTGAGCAAAGAGAATAAAAATAAAAGGTAGAATATGGGGGGAGATAGATGCACTAAATAATAATAGACTCGAGAATTGAAAAGGATGGGAGAGAAGTGTAACAATCATGAAGATTAAGGGGAGGATGAAGGATATAAGCAACCATGAAAGGTTTAAAAACATGTCTAGAATAGATGAAGGAGAAAAAATTTTGGTGATGAAAATGAAAAATAAGGAAATAAATAGAAGAAAAAGAAACAAAGAGGATAATGTGAGGGCAAAGAAGCAGGTGGTATCTTGACCAAGTAAGCATGGATGATGATGGATAATGAAGCAAAGTAGATGGTGGTTTTTTTAGATGAGAATGGGATGAAAAATGGGAAAGGGGTTAATAAAAACAAGGGAAAGTAAATGATGGGTGGACAAGAAGGTGAAGAGATGAGGTAGGCATCAATCAGATTGTTAGAATAAATTGACAAGCTGAAGGGGTGATTCGAAGAGATTGTCAATCCAAAAAGTGGTGAGGGGTAAAGAAATAGGGGGATGTAATGAAAGGGAGTGAGATAAAATTAAAGAATGAAGATCAGGGATGATAATAACAAAAAAGAAGAATTGAAGAAGTGATACAAAGTATGGATACTCACACATATATAAGAATAAAAGGGAAATTATGGAAGGCTTCTCAAAAGATAAAGGCCTAGTTAGAAGTTAGTTGTGGAGGAAAAAAAAGATAAAAAGGATGAAAGGATGGAAAAAAGCAAACAAGAAGAATGGAAAATGGGTATGGTGGGAAGAGTGGGGGAATGGTAGAGAGTGGTGGTACACATAAATAAAAAGTGTAGTAATAGAAGAAATATAAATCTTTCAAGATGCACAATATGATTTGGAATGGGTGAGGAAAATAGAGTGATAAGGGGGTACAAAAAATAGTTGAGGGTGAGGGGAGATGATGAGAACAAAGAATAAAGTCGAAGAGGATAAAGGTCAAGGTTGGTAATAAGGTGAAAGAGATTTAGAAAAATCAAAAGGTGGATGGGGAAGTGATATGTGAAGCATGTGCAAGGAAATATGATGGGGAGGCTAATGAAGTAGAGTAGGAGGTGGCTTTGTGGGAGGCAAGAGGGGCCAATGGGGAAGGCTATCAACCCTTGTGTTAAAAGAGATTGAAAAGTTGAAGGGAGGGAGGTGGTGAGGGGATAGGTAGAGAAGTGGAGGAAGAGATTTTAGGTGAGAAGGGAAAATAAAGTGAAGGATGCGGTTGAGCTAACCTTAGTAACTGTTGCTACCGACATAGTCCGAAAAGACCTCAAGCTGATGTAGTTCTCGCAATAATGAGGGAAAGACTTGAGAGGAGGTACTAGATGATGTTAAAACATAAAGATGCTAAAGAAAGAATTAAAAGCTTCCTTGATGTAGGATACCCTAAGAAAGAGGGTGATGTTAGCGATGGAAATGAGTGAGAAGAAAAAGGGGATGGGAATTAGTTGTTACTAGCCAAGCTACCCCTATAAGTGGAGTAGCACCTAAAAGTCTATGTACATCAAGCTAATGTAGTTCAATAAGTTTTGGGTGAGTGATTTTCAAATTGGGTGCTCTAATTTTATGGACCACATGGGCTAGTTTGGGTTGAGGGATAAGGTATGGTAAAATAATAGTTTTGGATTTTAGTGAAGGTGTCAGTGAAAGTGAATGGGGTAGGTTGGTAAATAGTTACCATAATGATCCCACATTTAGTAGGATGAAAGATACGAATGGGAAAGGTAGGAGAAGTTAGAATGAAACACAGTTCTAAGTACTAAAAATGATCTTCAATGGAGCTAATCCAAAGAAGAGGTGCCTTTGTTAGGAGGTTACACCTTATAAAATTGTGTGAGGGTAGGAGTTTGGAAATAGTGTTTACAACTACGAGATGATTTTTAGGAGGTGGGGGTCAATCTGGATCTATAGAGTTTTTGTGGATAAGGTTCATCACTTTTATGAAATAGGTTTTAAGGGTAGTAGTGAAGTGATGACCTATAAATAATTTCTTTGATGGTCAAGTAGATTCTACAAGGAAGTTATCAGCATGGTGAACGATAGAGGATGGACCTTGCCTGACCTAAGAACTACATGGATAGGATGGATAAATGGTGGCCATGTCAACATCCTCTATCCCATCTCTATGAAACTAATGACTTATTGGTTTTGCTAGTTTAGGCCTACCTAACAAGAAGTTGCATGGTCAGGAGAAGATGGTGGTTCCCTTGCTACAGATGAACATTCAGCTGGCACAAAAGAAAAGACCACCATGTTTAAGTAGACACTACCAATGGTTGGGGCCTAATGCTCAGGGCATGTGGTAATGGGATAATAGGAATAGGAGGGAAAAAGAGGTAAGAAGGTGAATGTATCATTGTGAAAGACCTAGAGTAGAGTATGATTTTCACCCTATGGGGATGAATGTGGGAGAAGAGAATAAAGTATACCCTTTAGCGATTGCAAAGATAGGGAATGTTATGGATGTTAGTTTAGGGAGTAATTATGTAAAAGGATGGTTGAAAAAAAATCTAGAGTCACCAGATAATTGACCTAATGCTTAGGTAGTACAATAATGTATGCTTCTGTGTTAGGTAATGTTTGTGTAATCTGATGACTATGTATGTGTCATGTGACTTCCCACACCCTAAATAAAATATTACATAGTTTGATGTAAACATGTATAAAATGTGTTGTATGTTGTTGGTTAAATGTTATGGTTATGACTATGACTGGTATGGTTATGGTTGTTGTAATCTCACTCAATGTACAAGGAATGACTATTGTTGTTGCAATGTTATATGGTACATGTCACGGTGAAAACATCAACCAGGCATATTAGGATAAGAATAGGGACTGATGCTTTGTTTTTTATGAGTAAAAATAGACCCAAAGTGAGATCAACTTAATGAATATAAGCCCTTTAAACAATGCACATAAGTGATCATTATTTGATAAATAAGGTCTCTTGATCACAGGGTGTCAAGTAAGCTTTAAATCCCTTGATTTACAGATAGTTTAAAGGGAAGATGGGTGATAGGTGGTGTGAAGGGTAATATGTGATATGTATGATAACCTCATGTGTATTAATTTACCCCTTCTATAGGTAGCCTAATAATGATAATAGACAAGTCCATGTCATATGTTAGATGTAGACTAATCAATGCAAGAAGTCTACATGTGAAAGTTGATTGTGGCTTTAGATTTTTTTGTGATAGTGGGTCTTTTGCTTTATTTTTATACATGGAAAGCTAATCGATGTGAGAAGCTTCCATGAAATTGATCTATTTTTGACAAAGTTAACTCAACCATCCTTTAAGGGATTGTTCTAAGCTTATTATCTTTGTTTTTAATGTTCTTGATAGCTATCCTTCAAGGGATCAGTCTACCTTACATGTGGAAATTTTTATTTTTGTTTTTAGGTAGCTATCCTTCTAAGGAGTAGTCTAAAATGCTCAAGATATTGACCCAGTTAATTTTTACAAGATGAAATGTGTTTAGACATGGACTGGTCTAATTAGGTTCAGAGGTTTACCTTTATGAGGGTAAAACTTTACATAAAAGGTCAGTGATATGTGAAAAGTTGTAGTTTTGAGAGATAATGACCATGGGATTCCATCTTGTTACGGATGAAAAGTATACATGAGAACGATGCTATGGGTAGAGCCATGGCACCCATATTTAGGATTAGGCCATCACTATGATGGTTAATCACATGGTTCTATGTTGTAATAAATTATCCTCAAAAGGGGAAGAGGAAGGTGAGTGAAGGTTAAAATATCCTAATCAAGGGTGAACTTAAGTTAGACAAATAGGTACACTTGATCCTTTTTTTTTTAAAAAGGATGCAAATGTGATGCATTGAGAGGCTCAAGTTCCATTTTGTCTTCAAGAGAGGATAAATGATAAGATCCTAATCCATACTTATGGGTGATAATGTAGTGTCCAAGTTAATTGAAAGCAAACTTGCTTCATTTACTCTTCTCTATGTTGGTCACATGTTGGTTTTATTTTAGGACAAGATCTATGATATTGAATTCTCATTGTTTAAGGTGCTTTTTATAAGCATGTGTGATATGTTCTTGATAGATATGGAGGTGGGTGAGGGATGATAAATAATGCTTGTGAAGTAGCTCAAGTTGAGATAAATGATGATGATGAAAATCTTCCTAAAAAATGAGTTATTTCAAAGATATGAAAATAAAGGGGATTTGGACTTCAAGAGGTAAGACTGCATCTACTCTAAAGACTAGAGAGAAAGGGGTAGCACCAGTGGAGGTTTGAATGCTAGTGTGATAGGCCCATAAGGTGAATGAGATGTGCAAGTTCAATCCTGACTTGAATCTGACTTGAATCACTAAAAACTTTAGTTAATATTTTGGTGAGGGTTTTATTATAGGCTTCCAATTTTACATTTTATTATGGTTGGTAAGGTGAGGAAAATCTTAATTTGATGCCAATTGCATCACATGAACCTTAGACTTGCTTATTCTTGAAGTATTTTCCATTATCAATGATGATCTTATGAGGAACACCAATTTGTTAGATGATATGGTGGTTGATAAAGTTGACAATATTTTACACTTTGGTAGAGATTAGAGGAATAACTTCCACCCATTTGGTGAAGTATTCAGTGGATATAATGATGAAACTATGCCACTACAAAGAATGGGGGTTAATTTTCCCAATGAGATCGAGCCCCCATTGAGAGAAAGATGAAAAGTATTTAGATACTTAGAGGCTATTAGCTGGAATATGATGTAAATTAGCATGTTTTTGACATTTAACACACTTTTTAACATAATCATAATAGTCTTGGTTGAGGGTGGGCCAATAGTATCCAAGGAAAAGGATATGTTTAACAACCTCTAGGATGTTAAAGTGTCCCCCATAGATCCCATCATGTGTTTCTTTGATGGAATGGGAAGATTCATGGCTATATAGGAAAAAAAAAGGAAACTATCAAAACCACATTTTTAAAGGATTCCCTATAATATGGTGTAATGAAAGGTACTCTAAATAAAAGCTCTTTAGGCATTCTTAGAGAGGTTAAGAGGAATAGTGCCTAGGTTGATGTAGTTGAAAGTTTGGTCATACCAAATGTCAGATGGGGATTCTTCTACATTAAAAATGGTAGGGAGGTTGGATTGGCCATAAGAGAGAGTGGCAAAATGATGAATGGTGACAAATATTTTGGAATTGGAAGGATGAAAAGGGATCTGAGAAGCAAGGTAGGCCATTGTATCTTCAAATTTACTGGTAGATCAGGGAATAGACTAGACTAGGTAATGTTTGAATGATTTTAAGAATTTGTTAATTGAAATTTTATATTTTAGGAAGAAATCATTCTTACATTGATAAGATCTATTGACTTGGTTGACCATAAGCTAGGAATCACCAAAGACATGGATTGCCTTAATTCCCAAGCTTTGAGTAGTTCAGAGACCTACCACTAGGGCTTCATACTCGGCCATATTATTGGTGCATTCAAAGTCAAGTTTGAAGGAGAGAGGAAAGGGTTAACCATCAAGAGGAATGAGAATAACTTCAACACCCCTTCTTTGTTGGCATTTTAAGCCATCGAAGAACATTGTCATTTGGTAGGTTATGTCATCTTCTCAAAAAAAAGTCATGATAGACTCATTTAGAAAGGCAAGAGGAGTTAGTTGGTTATGTTATAAAGGAACTTAGGATAATTGATTGATAATGACCTAAACTATAATCAACTTTTATTAGAGGAATTCAAAGTTAAATTCATCTAGGAGCATGAGCTACTTAGCCATATACTGATTTTGGTATGGGTTAGAGTGCATGTATTTGAGTGGGTCAATATTAGTGATGACATAGGTTTTATGGTTAAGAAGGTAGTGGAAAAGTTTTGGTGGGCACAAAGGTTAGTGCTAAGTAGATTTTCTCTGTGTGTGTATACTGAGTCTCATATTTTACAAGTGTATGGCTAATTTAGTATATGGATTATTCTTTGTGTTAATCTTTGTGAGCAAACATTGCCCCTATGGAATGATGGTGGTAGAGATATATAGGTAAAATGGGTGGTCATATTTAGGAGGGGTGAGGACATGTGGAGATAAAAGGTAAAGGCCTTTTGATAATCATTATTCCATTTGAAAAATACATCCTTATTTAGAAGGTGATGGAAAGGTTGGCACCAATCTGAAAGTTGGGAAATGAAATGGCAAATGGATTGGAGTTTTCCCTATAGGCTATGTAGCTGCTTAAGGTTATAGGAGGCATGTCCAAAATTGCTCTTAATTTAGCAGGTTATACATTAATTCCATGAAGAGAGATGATGAAGCTAAGAATCTTTCCTGAAAGGACCCCACAAATACATTTCTTGGGATTTAGATGAACATGAAAATGGATGAGGTGCTCAAATATAATCATAAAAAAGTGATCTTTTTAGAGTTTAGATTTCCCAAGAAGGTCATGCACATAGTGTTCTACAATTTTATTGATGATATCATGGAAAATATAAGTCATGGAATGTTGGAAGGTTTGACCAATGTTCTTTAACCTAAAAATCATGAATCTATATCAGAAAGTTCCCCAAGGGGAGGTAAAGGCAATTTTATGCTGATCTTCAAAAATAATCAAGATCTCATTATAACCTAAAAACCCATCCATGAGAGATAACATCTTGTGGTAGGTTGTAATATCAACAAGTTTTTCAATGCTAGGTAGAGGAAAGTCATCCTTAGGGAAGTCAAGGTTAATATCATGAAAGTCTACACAAATACAAAGACCCCTAGTGGACTTTGTGATAGGGATGATATTCGAGACCCATTGAGGGTAGTCAATGTTTTGAATGAAGTTTATAGATAGGATACACTGAAGTTCCTATTTGACAAGAAGGGATATGAGAGGGTGCATATATCAAAGCTTCTATTTAATAGGCTTAGCATCATGGTGAGTGACTATGTTATGGGTAGTAATCTCAGGGTCAATCCTAGGCATATCATTGTAATACCAAGTGAATGTTATGCTATGGTATTAGACGAAAGAGGAGAAATCCTAAAGTTCCTCAGTATTCAATGATTGGTTTAATTTGAGAATGTGTGGGTTATTTAGAGTGCCTAATTTAATATCAATGGTAGATTCATTCAACATAGTCAGGGCTTCAGGTTGAAGGGATTTATGGATAGAAGAATCCCATGTACTAAGGTAGGTAAGAATGGAATAATCATCTTGATTTTGGATGGTGTTGATGGTGGGAGAATCATTCTCTACCATTTTAGGATGTATGAGTGGAAGGACTTTTGTTTGGCCACACTTTTGGTAGATGAGAGGGCCAAACTTATACTATTGATCAAAAAAATTTAGGAGGGATAATATCAATGTCTTCATGTAGAGAAAGTGGTTGGGTTGGTAAGGATGGGATATCTTCCTCCATGGTGACAATGGGTTTGGGTGAATTGGTGGATTATTGAGGTAGTTCATATGCAAATCCAAATGACTCATGAGGTTACAAATTTTTAAGATGGGGTAACTCATAAGGCCCTTGTTCATAGCGACTGAGGCCAAATCCTTTCTAAGCACATCTATGAAGATACAACTTAGTGAGCTATAGTTTGCTAAGATAGGAAAAGTTAGAGATAAATGGTTAGATGGATGATGTAATGGTAGGGGCTAGGAGTGGATGATCAAGCCCACCATATATGAAATTCATTTGATGGCTAGGAAGACCAATGGGGATGATGGTTCCAATGTTAGGGTCATAAGAAGGGTCATGTATGAGATTTCCATATTATTGGGGGGTAAGGATGACATCTAAGGCTAAGAGTATATATTAACCAAAATAAAGACATTGGAATGTGGTTACCATGGGGTCTTCTACAAGAAATTTGGAAGAGGGGACAGATGAGCTAGTGGAAGCTTCATCAACATTAGGTGTGGAAATGCTATGGATTTTGGCTAGTGAGGTTGTGTTGTTGGTAGATGGTTATGTATTGGATAAAAGAGGAAGAAGGATGGCATTGGGTTGATATGTCATATTGAAAGATGTAAAAGGAGTAGGGTCAGCTTAGATAGTCACAACTTGCCTTTCATGTTCAAACTTGACATATCAATGTAGGGTGGAAGGGACACAACTCATGACATGAATCTAAGGTCATCCAAGTAAAATTTTGTATTGAAACTCTCCTTATATAACATAAAAGAGTTTGGGAATAGTATGAGTTCCTATGCAGATGTGGAGGACAACTATGCCCAAGGTGTTATCCATAGTATCTTTGAAAGAATGAAGGATCATTGAGCTTTTAGACATGATGTTTTTAGGTAACTACAATTGGTCATAAGCATGGGAGGAGATAATATTGATGCTATCTCCCCCATTGATCATCACCCTTTTGATGAGGGTTTGATTGATGTATGTTGTAATGACGAGGGGAGGATCAGGGTCTTCTAAATGAACATAATGTATTTCTAAATTCTTTAAGGTGACAAGGTTGGAAGTATGAAGGGTACCAAAAAAGTAGTTTATAGGTTGAGGATCATTAGGTCAGACCTCAATGGATTGTAGATCCTCTATGAGTACTTGATGATGATGGAGAGAGGTAGAGATTAACACTTACAAGCTCATCTTTGTTGGAGTTTGGTGAAGTTGCCTAAGGATAACTTTTTGAATGGATATTACATATGGGTTAGGGTATGGAGGG
This sequence comes from Torreya grandis, assembly GCA_037957365.1. Lineage (NCBI taxonomy): Eukaryota > Viridiplantae > Streptophyta > Pinopsida > Cupressales > Taxaceae > Torreya > Torreya grandis. The sequence goes on from JARHVA010002023.1 coordinate 1,746,267, forward strand.
TTAGATGGGGAGGCACCTAAGATAGACACCTTAGGTTTTTTTTTAATATGGAGATGATTGAGTATTATTTTCTTAAGAGTTTGGAGAGGGGTAAGTCTAAGGGATGGATGCCTTAGTCTTTCCTTTATTTTTTTTGGGCCTAAGATCAGGTAATCATATAAATAGTGTGGATAAGGGGGTTATTTAGATTAGATGGTTGCTTTGATTCCTCCTCTTCACTTTTAGGTGAGATCAAAGATCAGATGAGTTGAATTGGTGGTTGGATTGACAATAGGGATGAAAGAGGTTTGTCTAATAATAGATCATCATCTTCATACAAGTTATGAACAAGTACTTGGAGAGCTTTATATTTCTCAGTGTCATGTCATGGTGCCCTATGATATGCACATATCAAGTTATCATTAATCCAAGATGGTTTGGTACGTGAAAGGTCAAAGGGCTTTATGGGTGGTAAGCTCAAGGAAGAAGTTTGCAATAATCATTGGAGGATGGTTAAGTAAGATTTAGCTAATGGTGGTATATTTTTAGTGGTTTTTGATCTGGGTGTTGAAGTGGGAGGTTGTGTGGATGTAGGTTGGGTGGTAGATGTTTTGGATAAAGTGGTTTCTTGGTTGATAGTTTTGGTTTAAGTAAGATGGTTGATGGGTTGGTGGTAGAGGAGGGAAAGGTAGCTAACTTAGGAATGGTTGGTGTAGTGTGGAAAGGTTCTTTAGAAAGAAAGTATGAAGGTGTGACCAATAAAGGTGTTGGGGTTTTGGTAAAAATGATGGACTTTGTGTTTAAGGTAGAGGGATGGGGACCTAGAATGGAGGGTAAGGTTGAGGAGGTAAAATTCAAGGTTTTAGACCCTTTGGTGATTTTACCTCTTTGGTTGTTTTAGTTGTTAGTTTTGGAGGGGGTTTGGTCACTTTAGTTGTATTGGTAGGTTTAGGTGTTTGAGGGTTAATAAATTTTGAGGAGTTTTTGGTTGGTTTGGTGGAGGTTTTAGATGGTTTAAAAGGGCTGGTTGGTCTACCAAAGAAGGGGTTAGAAGTTCTAGTTTAGTTCTCTTACATTTATCTTGACCTCTGATAGAAGGTTTTGCAATTAGAGGTTGGGTGTATGGAACCATATTATCTTGTGAGATAACTTCCAAAGAGGGGGTGGATGGTTTTGAAATAGGGGAGGTAGGTGTGGTATCCTCCAATGGAGGTGTGGATATGATTGCTTATTGTGTTTGGGTGTCCAAAAGAATAGAAGGCAATATTTTTTCTTCCATTAGGGGAATGAGAAAAGAAGAGGTTGAGGTAGCATTTCCTTTGTCAATGGTTTCACTAGTAACCACATTAATAGTATGTGCCTCATGAGATGGTTCAAGTTTATTTTCATGATTAAGGGTAGAAGGAGCATGATTAGGGAAAGGCTTGTGAAATATGTCAAGGGCTTGGTTTGGTGGTGCATTAGGATTGTCCAATGTGAGCTCCCCCTTGTCAATGAGGGATTGGAAAAGGTATATAAAGGTATTTCACCTATTGATGTCATGTCCTATGACTCAATGAAAAGCACAATGGTCATTATCATTATACCAATTGGGCATAGGGTGAGATGTATCAAACTATTGGGGTGGTTTAATTGGTAGAAGTTGGATGATTTTGGATTTTAGTAACTTTTCTAAAATAAAAGGATAAGGATCCCCAAGTGGAGTTAATGGTTTATGGTTATTCCAAGTTTGGTTCCTTTGGTTTTGGTTTATTAGATTTTGTTGGTTAGTAGATAGTGGAGGTGCATCTTTGAGGACAATAATGTTGGTGGTGGCTTTGCTCTTAGAATTAGTATTGGTTGGGTTGTTTAGTTTGGAAGAAGAGGGATCATTGGGTTTGTAAGTTGGGTTCTTTTTCTTCAAATTTAATCTTCCCTCATCAATGTATCTATTCTCAAGTTTGTGAGCCATGGTAAAAGCTTCATCGAATGTCTAGAAGCTTTGGAAATGCAATGTGGATTAAATGTGTTTTGCACATGCCTAGGTGAAGATATATATAAGCTCAAGTTGAGGTAATGAAAAGGAAATTTTGTTGATTAACTTCCTTCAATGAGCCATGAAATCAACAATAGATTCATTTTCAAATTATTGAATGGAGTAGAGTTTGGTAATAAAACTTTCTTGGATATATTGATACAAAAGTGATCCAAAAAAGTTTGGGCTAGTTGGGCAAAGAAGAATATGGAGTGTTTTGGGATGGAACTATACCAAACTAATGTCAATCCAGATAAGGACATATGAAATGTATGAAAGAGAAGAGCTTAATCATGGGAAATCAAGTAACATGCATGCCTAAATGTTATTAATGTTGTTGGGGGTCCTCCTTACTTTGAAATTTAGAGAATTTTGGCAATTCCTATTGTGGAAGATATGGTCAGAGAGGGACATATGGATAGATGGGTTCATTGAAAATTTAGTCATATGAGATAAGGTTATGTGATCCTAAGATGGATGACTCAAGGTTAGTCATTTTATCCATTAGCATATTGACCAAGTCCATTTGGGGTTATTGGGTTGGATAGGTATATGACACATTTTGTTGGGATTGGGTGACATCAGAATAACTAGTGGATGGTTTGGATGATGTCACATGTGTGTGTGAGGTCACATAAGATTGGGTGGAAGGTGAAGGTATGCATACTTGTATGTTAGGAATATATTGATAAGATGTCATGGGTATGTGTTGGAGGGTTAAGGTTGGGGGTTTATGTGTGGCATAAAAGTGATTAGTGGGTTAGTTGGTTGAAGGTGGGTAGTGACCAAAGTGCTTATAGGGGGAAGTGTTTATGGTATCGATAGTACTAAGTTATAAAAGAGGGTTGAGGTTGGTATATTGGTTAAGCTAAAGGGAGTGGTAGAAATGGGTATGGAATACATCACATCGACAAAAGGGGTAGAAGTGATAAGGGGTAAAGTTGAACCAATGTTAGAGGTATTGGTTGGGGTAACAGGTATTTGGGTGGTGGTGGTAGATGGACCAATGGTAGAAGATGAAGCTTGGATAACAAAAGGATGGGATGATGCAACATGAACCATGAGGTTGTGTGGCATACCATAGGGTGGATCCATGGGAGGAACCAAAGCCATTGAAGTATGGTAGGCTAAGGTGTTAAGATAATGTTGTAAAATAATTGGATTATTATCTAGAAAGGTGACAAAATATGAAACACCTTCATGGATTATTGTAGGCACCATAGGTGGGAGAGAATGGTGTAGTGAAGCATGGGGTGATCTATCAATGTCTAAAGTATAATCCATGGATGAGGATGAAGAATAAGTTGGTGGTGAGTTTTTTTGGTTTTTAATTTTTTGTCTGGTTAAGACCATATGAGAAATTTAGAAATAGATAACAAACCTCTTTCCTCACACGATAATCAAACAAATAAAAACCCAAAGTAAACAAAGTACACACTAAAAGTTCAATTAATACTAGGGTTTATTTTAAATCACTTTTGGCTTATGCCTTAAATAATGTGAAAATGGAAATTAGATTGAATAGGTCCTAAATAAGGTAGTCTATGTTTAGTTTCAGGTTATGTTTAGGCACTCAAGAAGAATTCTATATTAGATCAAGTATGTGGCTTAGTGCTTGGGTATTTATCCCCTCACTTCAAGATCTTTTATCCAATGTAGGTGCTTAACCAATATATATATATATATATATATATATGTATGTATGTATATATATATATGTATATATATATATATGTATATGTATATATATATATATATATGTATATATATATATATATATATATATATATATATATATATATATATATATATATATATAACTAGAGTTTCTACTCAACCAGAGAGCTAAGTTGGTTATCCCCCTGGTGATTAAATCCAAGTACAATAATAGAGAAAGAGTAAGGTGATCTGTGGTGAAATCCTATTTGGGCCTTGTCTCAAGTGATTTTTATATTTTTTTGTGTAATTGGTTTGGTTTTGTAACATTTTTTCACTATGGTTAATTTGTTTTGCTTTTAATTAATCTAGGTGAACTAATTAAGCAAGCAACCAAACAATGTATGCAGTTAATTTTAACCCAAAGGAAAAAAATTGATTTATTTTTATGAAAATAAGAAAAATAAAATTTACATAAATTCAACATGAATATTCAATCCTAATCCTTGGATGAATTCTCTTTTTATTTTTATAAATGCAATAAAAAAAATAAAAATTTCTACTTTTTTTTTTTTTTTTCTGATTTTCTAAATAAAAGAAGCTAAAACTTACGTTTTGAAAGAGAAAAATGATTAAATTTTAGAAATTAAATTACATATAAGTGTAATTTTAATAATTCAAATAAATTTCCTAAAATAAATAATAAACCCAAGAAAACTCAAGGGTCCCATTGGGTGTGCCAAAATGTTTATATCTAATTTTGCTTTTTTCTAAGTGTGAAAAGTAGAAACTAGTTATGAAGGGTGTGGAAGAATACCTATTGAATGTGTGCACATTGAATATAGGTTATTACGAAGAGATAGTATTTGGATTAAGACTATTAAATATAAATAATATAACACTAAAATAAAAAAATTTATTAGACAAGTAGATGCGTGGATTTCCTATCATGAGCTAGATCTTAGAAGTGAAAGCTTTCTAGGGAGGTTGTTAATCCACCTGCTTTTAAACACTTAAGTGGTAATTATAAAATAAATATATTTTACTTATATTACTATAAATTAAATTTAATACATAAAATAACATGAAATGAATCAATAAAACTAAATTATTTGCTTAGATGGCTAAAATAAAGGAACTAGTTTAAATAATGCTAATGCTAAAAATTGGCTAAAATAAAGTTGTGGTTTTTGGTTTGAATTGGTTTGATAAAGGTTAAAAGAGTTATTTTGTGTGGGTTGATATGTTTAATAGTAATTTTTTCAATAAAATAATATGGATAAATTGTCAAAAGGTGGCTAAGAAAGCAAAGGGGCAAATGGTCCAAAATGAAACCAAGAAGGCAAAGGGGCAAATGGTCAAAATGAGGCCAAGAAGGCAAAGGGGTAAAGGGTGATCAAAAAGAAAAATGGGATATGGATAAGAGGATAAAATAATAAGAGTGTGATGAATTAATAAATTGAAATAAGAAAGCCAAAGGGAAAGGAATATAGAAAATAAGGTAACTAAACAACAAGATTACCTCGATGCTTGAAGATGATTGTTGATGAAGATTGGATTTTTGATAGTTGATGAAGACTTGAAGTAATTTTGGTAGATTTTGGGTACTTGAGATACTTATATTCAATATTATTACTTCCTTGATGATACCTTCAAGTTTTAAACACAAACTTTAATTACAAAATCCTAACCTCCAACTTAACCTTGGGTGAAGGAGAGGGGGGTATTTATAGCATTTGATGTGAAGAAACATGGAAAAATATAGAAATAATGAAGAAATTAGAATTTATACAAGTGAGATAATGAATTATTCATGGATTATGTTGGTTTGGATTCCCACTTTGATCATAAGTCTCCCATTTGGGGTTTGTGTGTCTCCCACCTTGCACATGAGTCCAATTTTGAATGAGAATCATGCACATAGATTTAAATGAGACCAAAGACTTCTACCCACCATTTATTGCTTTCAAAAAATCACTAAAATGGGTAGCACACAAAATGTGGCACCATTTTCCATGTTGGGTATGAAAAGTCCAAGGTGAGGTTGTGAAAGATTCCCATTTGGGTTAAGAAGTCTCCCATTTCGGCTAAGAAGTCAAAAATGGGTGCCCTTTACCTTTCCCAAAGTCTTAAAGAGGTAGGTATCTCTTTTAAATTCTAATTTAATGTGAGGAAGATAAAATAAATGTTGAATAATTAACCTTTAAGGATAAATTCACCATATTTGAAGGGGGAACTTTGTGATGTTGAAATGAGGTCATTAGGCACTTTGAGAAAGGGTCCCATGTTGGGTATGGTGTCCCACATCAAGCCATGTAATTTCTAATCCATGTCACTTGTCATATCACCTTACATGTCACTTTCTATGCCACTTTCCTTGTCATATGCCATGTCATCATGAATAGTGATAGTGGGTCCCATAGTGAAATAGTAATTTTAAATAGTAATTTCAAATAATGATTTTAAATGATATTATATGACTATGATAATAATTATTTGGTTGGGTTAAGGGTGTTTTGGGAAGGTTTAATAAGTTTTAGGGGATCTCGAGGCATTTAGTCATTAAAAACTATAAATGTATAGTTTTATAGTGTCTACATTAGGTTATGGATATGACCACCTTAAGAGGATGGTTGGGATTAAAGAGAGGTAGGTCAAATAAGGTTACCAACATTGTGTGTAAACCCTCCTATTACTTAGGAACCTATGAAATAACTCCATTAACATTCACACACCTAGACCACCAACTCTAGGACCATAGGTAGTCTACCTTAAACATTGAATAGGAAATGATTTAGGCATATAAAAGAGAGATATAAATCAAATAATTAGAACACAAATATAATTTTTTTGAAATTCAAAGTAATCTTTAAAGGATAAGTTGAACAAGCTAACTCAGTCATGTATAATGAACTAAGTCTACCTAGCCAGTTGAGGTGTATAAATGATGTGAATGGCAATGGAAAAGAAACATGTAAGGGTAACCCTAGGGTAATGATGGTATTATTATTCCTTAAGATCTTATATGATGATGATACAAGTCTGAGGAAGCTACCTAGTTCTGGTTGGACATCTATGATACACAGGCCTGTGTGTATTATTGCACATTGAATTTTGAGAGCAAAATTGAGGGGAAAACTAGTTAAAATAATGTTTTCAAACTCTAAGATCATGTAACATGATCATACCAATTATACCAATATTAAGGAAGATAAAGACATAGGTCTTACCCAAGTGTCTAGCACTAACTAATTCAAGCACTCATACTAGGTAGTGATGGTCATGGTAGGCCTACAATAGAGAAAGACATAAATAGGAGTTTGAGTAGCTAAGGATAAGTAAAAAAGGTTAAAATTAGATGGATAATGGTTTAAATGTAACCTATAAGTCATCAATATAGATACAAGTGGTTTAAGGCCCTGAGGCTCAATTTAGGCCTATAATGCCTAAATTCCTCCTTAGGCCTAAAAAATCCAACTTCCTCGTGATATATACATATAATACAAGTAGACTTAAGGTAATTAAAATTAATGTGATGATGATATAATCTCTAAGGAAGGTGTTTCAAATAGAGGAAGGCAAGAAAGTGGTTAATTTGGTCTTATTACTCCTCTTGAGCTCCATCACCCATAGTTTACCATTTTCAACTGCCCACTCAAATGTCATATCTTACATGGTAAGATGAGTGGAGATTAGTGATCTTATGGGAATTTGGGGACCCATATTAACTTACTATAATTTAAATAAATAGTTGCATTTAGGAGCTTAACTCTATGAATGATCCTTAACACTGTTAACCCACCTAGAATGCTTAACAAAGACTTGGAGGCTGCCAAATTTCACTCAGAACTCACCATATAAGGTACATGGGACCAAGAGATATTTTGGAGTTTTAAAGTGGTCTATGAGATTAAAATACATGAAAAATAATTTTTGTATTTAAGGTCTAGACTGTATGAACCATAGTTAAGATGGTAGACTACTAAAACCTTTCTTAAACCCTGATAAGGACCCGATGAAGGAATTTTACCCTCAAATGCTTTAAAATGAGGTATTTGAGCCTTTAAATGGTCTTTATGGTCTTTACAAGTTTCATGAGCACCAAAATGATCCATTATTTGTCATGTGATGACTATATGGTATATGAATTAAACCTAGATAAGATTGTTATAGGCTTATGAAGGGTTGTTATAAGACTAAATGCAAGAAATTGGAGAAAATATACATGTTTTCATAGGTCTAAATGGTGAAGGACATTAAGAGGTTTATAATACTACAAAATGATCACCTAAAAGGGTATCCACATCTAATGGCCACTTTTATACATGCTTAAGTGCCTAGTTAGCTGATTGTGTATGCATGAAGAGGAAGCAAATGGCTTAACCAAGCCAACATAAATGATCCAAAGGATCTAAGAGATAGGTTGCATAATATCATAGGTGGCCAAGTGCCTTTTATTTATCTCAATTTCAATTTATTTTTTAATTAAATAAAAAGTAATAAACTAAATATGGGTATGGTAGAAGAACCTATTTATTTGTGTGCATGTGATCTAGATGATTGTGAAGAGATCTTCTTTATCTTGGGAAGAATGACATGTAGATAAGAAAATACTAAAATAAAAGAGTTGTTAGATAGATAGTGAGGTGGATTGCCTAGCATAAGCTAGGTCTGAGAAGCATGAGCTTACTAGGAGGCCATCAATCTGCTCTCTTAGAATAGTTAAGTTGAAAGAAATGAAGATGAAGTACTTGCATCAAATGATAGAAAATACTAAAAGGGAATACAATAAGAAATAAATGCTTAATAAAGGACATATACTAATTATAGTAATAAGTGGGTCAATACTAATGATAAATAGGTTAGGTTAGGTCCATAAAATAAGTGGCGTCTCTATGAATAGGTAGAAAGATAGAAATTATAATTTGGTTGAGGGTAGGTAGGTGGAAATAGCTTGTTATTATTTCTTACCATAATGACCATCAGTGGTTGGGATGACCATTAGCGATTAAGGTGACCATCAATGGTTGAAGATGACCATTGGTGGTTAGAGTGACCATCGATGGTTAATATGGGTTCTGAGGGTGTTTTAGAAAAGAGTCAGGTTTATGTTGCAGAAGGGGTTAGAAGATAAGATGTAGAAGGGTTTGGGTCAGAAACTAAATAATCAAAGCTTGAAAAACCATAAATGTACTTAACTAGTTATTTGATAGTCAATAGATGATCCAAAGTGATTTTGATAGAGTAACAATACTCTTTCTTGAAGATTAATTTTGGTATAGGTTTAGGTCTTTGTTGTGGCTGATAACTTACTAGAGGAAGACATATAAATAAGTTATTGATGCTAGAAGCTCCTGATGACTACTAGTTGATAGCCTAATTACTAAAATTCTTAGATGAATGGATCCTTTTTTTTCACCTCCTTCTCCTTTCTTTTAGAGGCAAAAGAGATGTAGGTGTAGGTTTAAGAAGGGTTGAAACTCATTACACAAATTTAATTCTTGATGCATTAGCTCACTACATGAATTAAATTATGATGTGTTTGAGTTCACACACAGATTGGGTTTGAGTGTTCAAGTCATAGGGAATTAACTATTGGTAATTAGGGTGACTATTGGTGGTCAAGGAGACCATCAACAATCGAGGGTTCAAAGTTAAGTGGGGTTAAAGGGTAGGTTAGTGAGTTGGGTTTAGATAGTTAGCTAACATTACTTAGGGTCATGGTTAGAGGTTGGGTAATGGTCTGATCTAGGGGTGTTTTAACATCTAGAACCATCATGTTTAGTTTTTAGTGTCTACATTACCCTTTTTTATTATATAGTTTATATTAGCATGCTATAAAACAAAAATGGATTATGGGTCAAAGGTTTGGTTGCCTTGAGTATGAGAGGAGGTGTTCTCCCTTAAACTAGAAATCAATGAGCTGAAACCAAATCAAGCGTGGGTTTGAAAAGTAGTTTATGGTGAGTCACAAGGTTGGTGACAATGGTGGTTGGGCATTTGAAGTGAAAACATGTGCACAAAATACAACTAAGTGAGATAGCTGAGATCATGCATAAACTAAGTTTTTATGGTTGGTAAAAATTATGAACTAGGAATTTTATTCAAGAGAGGATGGTTAGTATTATGTCAATCCCAAAATGAAAACAAAATGAAATAAACACACTAGCATAACATCTCTAGGCCTAGTTACTAAGGCGAGATTAGTTAACAAAAAAAAAATGGAAACACAACTAAAATATGAAATAAAGACCTTCTTTCACCTTTCTTGGATTCTCCAAAATTCTTGTTATAGTGGCTTCCTCAGCTTTGTGCTCATGAAATCTACATCGACGAAGTATGTCTACCTCCATCTCTCCTTGACACCATGTTTGGTTTTGGATTAGCTTAGCTTGGCTCAATATTTGGGCATTAAAACACTAGTTTGCATGAACATTTGGAATAAATTCAACATTATAACTTTGGCATATAAGAGCTTTGAATTATGGTGCTAAGGCTTGCTATTTATAGATTTTTGAAATGGTTTGGGGATCAACCATGATCATCTATCTGAAGATTGAGATGTGTGGCCATGAATAAATCCAAATATGAAATTAATTATACAAATATATTTATTAATATTTGGGATAGAGGGGTAATTAATAGACATGGAAGGTCTTAATGAGGTATGGGAGGGGTTAAACCTGATATTTTATGTAATTATTGCCTAGGGATGTCTTCTCAAGAAATGATGTCATTAAGTGATGTAGATAATCCATATTCATTTTCAAAAATAAATTATTCAAAAATTTTCATGGAATTATTAATTAGGCTCATGATTTGGTTTAATTATCCCTTAATCATGATTAAGAACTTTAATGCAAACCTTGGCTATTTGTGCACAAACTAATCAAATTGGTCAGAATGTCATGTTATTGGCTCAAATTTTGATTGGATTGGAATTGGAAGTATATATTAGATGCATTGGAATTGTTATCCCATTTGATATGTTGCCAATACAAAATAAAAAAAGCACATGTATTGTACAATAAATTTGATAGAAAAGAGAGATCTAGAACACCTAGGTGCAAAAATGTCATTTTGACTCAAAATGATCTCATCAAAGTTAGTTGCTTCATAAATTGCATTACCCAATGTAATGACACTCTAGACAAAATTGGCACTTAAAGATATCAATTTCAACTCATTTAATGTGTATTACTATTTTTAGGCCAAATTGTTCATTTTGGTGGAAATTAGTCAAAATCTTGATTGATGGTCATTAGTGGCCAGATTTAGGTGTCTACAATTTTCCCCTATTTGGGAAGATGTTGTAAATCATAGGCAAAGTAATGTATTCTCAAATAATGAGAGATGTCATGTATACTAAAAAGAAGATGATGGCTGAAGAAAACCCTCCAAAGAGTGTTTGGGAAGCCTATAATGATGCCCCCTCAAGGGAGTAGCTATTACATTTGTTGATGGATGGTCCCTTGAAAAGGAAGAAAGAAGAAAGGTGTAATTAACCCATGGTTGAGATTAATCCAAATGAGAAAATGCTTGCATGCATTGATTTTAAAAAGATACCTATTTGCCCAAAGGTGGTTATAATCAGGAATAAAAGTTCAAATAATGATTTGCTCATAGGAGGTTATAATCATTAAGGGGACCTGGATTGTTTTATAAATATGATTACACCTCATTTAGGGTTTATTATCAAGCATAATTCAAGGATATAACCTAAAATATATATTAAATATTACCGGGTACAAAGTGATGAAAGAGATGAATGGAAGAATAAGATTGATCAATAGAAAAGATTTAGTTACACCTACCAATGAGGAGATGCTCATCCTTATTAGTAATAATAAAACTAGAATGGTCAATGGGTTTATTTGATCAAGGGCGGGAGGATTTTACAAAGTTCCAAGGAGAAACTTTTGTAGCTCTGTTGCTTGTAGACCTTCTTTAAGCTAATTTTTTCTATAGCATGTGATGGTAGGCATCATGATAGAACATCATTTAGACTATCCTAAAAAATGCATAAGGACTGACTTCTGATCCAATAAATAATTTAAAATAATTCACCAATGATAAAAACCATGATGAAAATGTTGATGTATGAATATGGATGGACCCAAGATAATGTGTGCAAGAAATCACCTAATGAACACATATAGACTGAGTCAAGGCAACAGTGATAAAAGTAAATAAATAGGAAAGTAAACAAACAAATAAACAAACAAATAGAAAGCATATAAATAGATAAATAAGTTGAAATAAAAAAACAAATAGAAATCTTGAAAACAAAATCAAAAGAAAGCATCCTAATAATGGCTTTTCCCTAGTAGGTAGATCAAGGATAACTAACTAAGCTTAGACAAGATATTTTTTTTAGATTTTGAAATATTTGAAACATTTTTGGAATTTTGAGGTATCTCAACTTATTATATAATAACAAGATAATTGAAAAATGGTGAGAGTGTTTGTCTTATTTTTCTCACAAAATGGTGAAAGTGTGGCTTAGGTTGCTCACAAAATAGTGAGAGTACATGGAAATGGGGATTGAATTGAGATCAACATGAATTTATCATGGCCCACATAGTTTTTAAATGACCTCAAGTCATAATAATTCCTCGCACACAAAAGGTAAGGAAAAACTTGACCAGGTAACAATAAGTTCTCAAATCTAGAAAATGGATAGTCAAATGAAAACAATAATGGCAAGGTGATGTGGCAATACATGATAAACAAATGTTTCCCATATTTTTCCCATAGGTGGTTATAACTAAGATATAATATATCAAATCAATGATACTAATTTGCCTATAGGCGGTTATAATCAGGCTCACATAAACCAACTTGATACAAGATGGAAGATGGAAGATAGCTTGCTAGATCATCTATCACACTAATTTCATAGACTATCATTGAAACATGGAATTGATAAGAGTTGAAATTTTATTGTAATCCCCTCACAAAAAGGTTCAAAAAAAACTAAAGGAAACAAGATCAAAATAGGATTGGATAGGATGACTAAAAATAAGCTTTGGTCTAGATAGGAAAGGTATGGTAAGATAGCATGGTTTTGATCTAGGATAATGATGGTTTTTGATACATTGGATAAAATGGTAGGAGAGTTATCCCCAAGTGATGGGGTAATGGTAGGCTATGTGACAATGGAAAAAGGATATGTAACAATGGCATATGGCAAATGAAATAGTATGATACATGTTTTTAGCCTAGGTGATTATTGATTTTTGATGTGTTTGGCTTGGGTATGGTAAATGGCATATGATTTTACTGTTTATAATAAAGTGGAGATTCCCATCTTGATCAATAAATTATATAAAAAAAATACATGATCATGTTAATTTCTACCCCACACCTCATATGAATAATTGCTCTATTAAGGACTGACTGCAGATTTGGATGTTGAGAATGTTATTACGATCTTCATTGGTCATTGATTCTAATTTCTTTAAACATTAATACAAGGTATATTTGTAGCCTTTGTAAATAAAAGTGTGGTCATGGATGGTAAATAATGAAAAATAATGGATGGTAGGTTTGTTTGTGAAGTGGAATGGTAAATTATAATGGAATGTGTAGTGGTAGGGAAATAAATGAAGATCAAGGCTTTTAATCACACATAATGTTGATGATGTTGGATTTAACATAACTTTGGATGTGGTAGAGTTGAAAACCTCTAAATATTATCTTGATAAGATCACCAAATTTTTCTATTATTTGATCTTAAGAGTAGATACCATCTGATTAGGCTATAGTTTGGAAGTTATTTTGAGTTGATCTTTGATATTATATTCATCAAGTGGTGAAGAAATTTTGTGCTTAGCTCTTAGTGCCTTGATGAGGTTTTCACCAATGAAGTTATCTTGATTGTTCCATAATTCATTTGAGAAGGTTTCACTAAAGAACATTAAATTTTGACTTTGATTGTCTTCTAGCACTTCTAAAAAAGTTTCACTAGAAGATGTTGAGTTTGAAATTTGTTTGTCCCCTAGTGCCTCTGAAAAGGTTTCAATAAGAGAGTGTTCTGATATATGAATGCGGTCTTGGACTTCTTTTCTTCCTAAAATGCTATGTCTTCATGGATGCAATTTAATAAAGTGTGATTCTATCAGTCCTAATTGACACTTGTGAGAGATGAAATTTCAATAAAATGGCTATTTTGGTTGATGGTAATGGCCTGTGGAATGGTAATGTAATGGGCAGAGGTTGTACAATCCTCATATAATATACTAGGATAAGTCATGTCAAATCTGAAGTACTCATCTTCAAAAACTATAGAAGGATCACAAATGTATTCAAATTGATCTACAAGGCATGTGTAACCAATAGTGTAATAGTCATGAACATATTCGTCCTCTAAATCTAATTCTAACTCAAGGGAATTTAAATAGGATGTTGAGACTGATATTGATTTTGATTCTAATACTAAATCCAATGTTGGTTCAAGAATATAACCTAACTCTAACTTTGATTTTTCATCTAATGTGTACTCTATTATAATGATGTCTTGTTGAATGTTTGGTTTTAGACACATAATGCCATGTGATAGCATAATGGGCTCCACAAAGACTAGTTCATCAAAGTGGGACTTCTATAGGATGGAAGAAAGGTCAAGAGACTACTCCTTAGATATTGGCTTGTTAATATGAGGCTCTTGAAAAATAGGCATATGGTCAAGGTAATGATTTTCCCAAAGGTGGTTCTAATAATTAAGAAGTGACTCAACAAAGACTGGCTCGTTAGAGTGAGACTTCTCAACAATTGGTATAGGATTGCAAGGTGATTCATCATAAATTGACTTATCATAAATGGTTGGTTCACTAAAATCATCTCAAATTACTTATTTTTTTTGCCTTGGTTTCTAATGAGTTAGAACATACCAATTTAGAACATAATTAGTCTTTGAATGATTAGATTGGTTGAGGTTTTGATTGGATTAGTACCAGATGAGGAATGGTCTATAGTTGGATAATGGTAGGGAATTAAGGAACATTATTTATCACACAAAAAGAAGGACAAGGTCCTAAAATGGTAATGATAGTGTGGCATGGGGCTTGGTTATTCACACAAGATAAAGGATAGGGTCTTGGAATGATGAAGGGGCATTGTGGAGCTTGATTGTTCACACAAGATAAAGCAACCAAGTCCTCCTAATAAAACATATCATCCCAATCTTGAGTTGGATCATAAGTTGGTTCTTGAATATGTTCTATGTATTGGTTATCATAAAGAGGGTATGGATCTATATCCTAAATAACATTATCCATAGTTGGGTCTTCAAAGTCCTCCTTATAAGTTTATTCATACTATGCAAGGTATTTTTTTGGATCATAATATTGTTCATGACTTTGTTCCCATGAATGATTATTATGAGGTGGATAGAAATCTATTTCAAAAACCATATTATCATCATTGGGGTCTTGACTAAAGCCATAAAAGTCATTTTGTGTAGCCATTCTATCATAAGTTGGATTATACATGACTCCACAAAAAGTGTACCTATATATATCTAGATAAACTATGAAAGCTTTGAAACAAAATGGCATAGAGTTATACAAACTCTAAAAAACTATGTCCAAAGAACAAATGGTTCAACCTTGGTCTAACTTAGTCAAAAGTGGAGTTGTATCTCCAAAATGATTTGTGTTAAGATTTGGCATAAAAAAGTCTAATGTCAAATGTCATATGCATAAAAGGTCAAGCATCTGAATAAGAACTAGCATGTCAAAGGTTGAGGTCAAAGTGTTCCAAACAAGGTCTAAACTAGGAAAAGGGAAAAGAGTTGCTAGGTCTTTTGTCCAAATGTAGAGTCAAAATCTAGGCTCAAACAGACATGCACTAGGACTTTTGGCTAAATGATGTCAAAATCTAGACTTAAAACAAAGGCATGATGTGATTTGATTTAATCTAAAAAGTTTGGAAATAAATTTGACATAAACCTGACACATGGAATCAAACAAAACATGATCAATTGGTATAAGGCATAAGGCAAAATGATTTTAAAGAAAGGTTGTGTTCTCCCAAATAAAGGCACAAATAATTATGAGGATAGACATTGAACAAAAAAACTATCAATAGTTTTCAAATTTAAGTAATCAATTAACTGAAGTTATACAACCCAAAAGAGAAATATTTGTGTATCAACCCCATGAATTGAGGCCTAAACAAAAATCAATCAATGTTTGAATCCAAACTTTGATGAGTCTAATTGAAAACTCAACATTGAAAAATAAGATTTGACCAAACAAACTAGACAAGATTGGACAACATGACAATGCATAAATAAGGTTAAAATGGTTGATACATGACATGGTTTGAAACAAAAGGTTTTTGATACAATGGCAAACAAGTCTTGAAACAAATTGAGTAGCTTAATAGCATAAGCATGATCAAATGATGTGATCAATGTTATGTTTCAAAGACTCAGATACTAAATGGTTTGACATGCTGTGGGCAGCATAATGCTACCCCCCTCAAACAAGTAACACACACACAAACATGTTTAGTAAATATTTTAAGGCACAAGTGTGGTGTAAAATAGATAACATAACATATTTTTATAAAAATGATTGATGCATAAAAAATTGGTTTTGAATGGTTTACAAATAAAAATATTAGTTTCAGTCTCAAAACACCAAGTAAGAAAATGACAAAATACAAGTAAATTGTCCAAATTCCTATTACGGGTGTGGAAAAGTGGGGTTGACTAAAAATAATTGGTTTTAAATTATTTATAGAGGAATCAATTACAAAATTAATTTCACATCACAATGTAAAAGAAGAGAATGTAATTGGGTGTCTACGACACTTTGATTGTTGCAAAAAGGTCTAGTCCTTTTTAAAACCACTACATCTGTCACTTGATCAGTGTAGTGTAATGTTCAAAGTACAGATACATCCCATGTGTAACTCCAATACTTAGAAGGTGTTTTAATCTCTCAAACCTCTAATCCTAGTGGGAGTGGTTAAAGTCAGTACTGAGAGATGAAAGCCCAAGTCAAAACTTCCCTAAAGAACTTGTGTGAGGTAATGAAGTCCCCCTCACAAGCCAAGTTTGTATAAAAATAAATGACTAACAAAAAGACTTTAGGGTCATTTTAAAGATCACCCAAATTATTATGATTTTTCTTGGGGAGTAATTTATATGAAATTATTTCTATGTCTTGGACTAGACCTGTTTGTAATAAGGATAGTGTTTTTGATTCTAAGGGTTCCCTAAAAGGAATAAATGGAAGAGCATGCATGCAATGTCCTCCTCTTTTCCAAAATAAATACTAATTTTAAACAACTATTGAAAACAAAATTTGATAAGTGTGTTTAATTTTAAGCCAAAAATGAAAGATGAGGTGGTATTCTTTTGACCCCTTGATCTTAAGTTGTAACTTTGAAAGCACAATTTATCTAAATATTTACCTAAGCATCAAAATTATTTGTTAAGAACCAAAAACAAGGTTCCTAATCCATTTAAAATTTTCAAAAATATCTAAAAAGTATGTTTTAACAAATTCCAAGCTTGATCCTACAATGAAAAAATTAGAGTGTCTTTTAGCTTTGAAGCTAATTTGCAAATGATTGAAGCAACTTCTCAAAACAAGCTCTCTATTTTGAAATTGTTGTCACATAGTCAATATCATTGTTCCTCTGAAAAATCAAAATTTCAAAAAATAATATCACTGTTATGGGTTAAATCAAGTAGAGAAAATAATATCATTGTTTCTAAATGAAATCACTTGCCAAATCAATAAATCGCTACCTAGAGTGATGATATCATTGCCTAAGATGATGATATCATTACTCAAAACAATATCATTATTTACCAGATAGAAAACATAAAATTGATGTTCTATTGACAAAATCATTATTGTCAAATATGAAATCATTGCATAGTGTAAACAATATCACTATTTTGAGATAAAATCACTACTCAGGCCAATGAAATAAGTATTCAAGTGAATGATATTGTTGTCTAGGGACATGTAATTGAATTTTAGTAAACAAAAATTTTGTTCACAAAATTTATACTATGACAGTAGTGATATTGCAATAGAGAGCAAAATTATGACACTCAGAAACAAAAATGCAACTTAAAAAAAAATGGATTTTTGATTTAAAAATTCACTCCTTTGGCTCCTTCACTCCAAGATTCTACATAAAATTGGTTAGTAGGTTGCTTGAAAGAGCCTTTGAAAAAAAAATTGGGTGCAGTTCCATCAGGGGTGCTATTATGTGAACTAGGAATTTGACTCAAGAGAGGATGGTTAGTATTTTATTAGTTCCAAAATGAAAAAAAAATGAAATAAACACACTAGCATAACATCTCTAGGCCTAGTTACTAGGGAGAGCTTAGTTAACAAAACAAAAATGGAAACACAACTAAATCGTGAAATAAAGAACTTCCTTCACCTTCCTTGGATGCTCCAAAATTCTTGTTGTAGTGGCTTTCTCAACTTTTTTCTCATGAAGTATGCATCAATGAAGTATGGCTACCTCCATCTCTCCTTGACACCATGTTTGGCTTTGGCTTGGCTTGGCTTGGCTTGGCTCAATATTTGGGTATTATAACACTAATTTGCATGAACCTTTGGAATCAATTCAATGTTTTAACTTTGGCATATGAGAGCTTTGAATTATGGCTTTAAGGCTTGATATTTATATATTTTTTTAATGGTTTGAGGATCAACCATAATCATCCATCTTAAGGTTGAGATGTGTGTCCATGAATAAATCCAAATATGAAATGCATTCTACAAATATCTTAATTAATATTTGGTAAAGAGGGGTAATTAATAGGCATGGAGTGTATTAATGAGGCATGTGATGTTTTAAACCTGATATTTTATTCAATTATGGCCTAGGGATGTCTTCCCAAAAATTAATGTCATTAAGTGATGCAAATATTCAATATTCATTTCCAAAAATAAATTAGTCAACAAGTTCCATGGAGTTATTAAATAGGCTCATTATTTGGTTTAATTATCCCTTAAGCATGATTAATCACTTTGATGCAAACCTTTTCTCTTTGTGCACAAACTAATCAAATTAGTTAGAATGTCATGTTATTGACCTAAATTTTGACTGAATTAGAATTGGAAGTTGATGTTAGATGCATTGGAACCATTATCCCATTTAGGATGTTTCCAATGAAAAATAATAAAGTCACATGTATTGTATAATAAATTTGATAAAAAAGAGCAATCTAAAGCACCTAGGTGTGAAAATGTCATTTTGACTCAAAATGATCTGATTAAAGTTAGTTGCTTCATAAATTACATTGCCCCAATTAATGAGACTCTGGCCAAAATCAGCACTTGAATATATAAATTTTATCTCATTTAATGTGTTTTAGTGTTTTAAAGCCAAATTGTACATTTGGGTGGAAATTGGTCAAAATCCTAATTGATGGTCATTGGTAGCTAGATTTAGGTGTTTATAAAAATAAGGTTTGTTTTAAGACTAGTGATGGGGTTACTAAGCCATAGCATTAGGCATGATTGATCAGGTTATTCCTATCAAGTCTCCTAGATAAGGTAAGTTTTTTTTCAAGTATCCAAGGTAGGAAGTGATCTCAAGAAAAACACAAATGGTCTGGTGTGCACTAGGTGGTGTAAATTCAAATGTTCAACATGGAAATATTGGTTGGTGTAGTAAAAAATGACCTATTGTGGCATAGAATTTCACCCTTGTGGGAGTATTTTTTAGGCTATCTCACTCCCAACCAAAATATTGGAGAAACCTCAGGCTGTGGGTATCTTGTAGTGAGGTTGAACCTCCGAAGAAGGCTGACTTCCTCTTGATAGATCACCTAAACTAATGTTTTTGCTTGGAAAAGAGGTAGAGAGGGAGGTATAAAGTAACTAAAATAACTAAATAGGTGATAAAAAAAATTAATTGACACTCACATAATCATGAAATAAACACTAATTCAGTATAAGATAATTCTTGCTCACACAACCTCACAAACTAGTTAATTTGCATAAGTGTTTCATAAACTAGGCTCACCAAACAATACATGAAGCAAAGAGGAATTTAAAAATTCACACCATGAATCCATTAATGGTGGAAATATCTCAAGTTCATACCTGAAAATAACATTAAAACACTTAAAAATGGGCAATAAATAAGGACAATGGACATGGGAAAACACTTCTTCACAAGACCATCATGCACAAGCTTGCTAAGCACAATTTAGAGGTGAGAGACAGGTAAAAATTGATCTTTATTGCTTCAAAATTTCTTCCTTAAAATTTTTGATAGAGTTTCTCCTTTTAAAATGAGAGTCTCTTGAAAAAATGGGAAAAAATGGGAGATATATGAGAAAAGGGAAAGAGAGAGAGAAGAGAGAAGAGAGAAAAAATCCTCAAAATATCTAAAAAAGCATTAAAATACTCCAACTTCTATCCTTCAACCTCCAAAACCATCCCACTTGAAATTTTTCACCCCCCCCCCCTCCACTTTCTTGATTTATACTCTTTAAAACTTTTAAAAACTCCTCAACTTGAACTTTTAGAAGATATTATGCAAAAGTTAGTTGACTTAGCACTTTATGCTTAACTGACCATGGATGTTATCTTCTAATTTCAACTTGACTTTGATTTTTGAGGTTATCTTTGATTTTTTAGTTTATTTTCTCCTCCAAATTGAAATAAAATACATGATACCTACAACTCACTTAGACTCCATTGATGGAAGTCACAAGCTTGAACCACCTTGAACCAACGATCCTAAAAATTGCTCCCAAGGCCATTTGGCACCTTGAAAACCACTTCTAGCCCTGTAAAAGACATCCAAACATTCATGACATGTTTATGAGGATGAAAATGAATATTTGGAAAACCTTCAATACCTGCAATAATGGTGGAAATCGCCATTAAACCTGTAAAAATGCATATAATATAAAAAAATGGGTTTTTGACCCTTTTGCTCAACCTAGCACCATATAAACTCTTAATAATAGTTCCAAGTGCCATATAATGTTGTTTTAGGTCCCATTATACCTATTTCATGGATTTAAACCATTTATTTATTTGAAGACTTTCAAAAATATGTATTTTTGAGCCATTTTGGGCCTTATAGGCACCCAAATGTACTAGATTCTAATGTAAAATAAGTTTTTTTAGGAGTCTTAGGGAGTAATATACACATTATAAGTGGTTTCAAAGTCATTTTGGGCCATTTTATGGACCTATGAATCAAAAAACTCAAAACTAGGCAAAAAACTCATTTGAAAGCTCAAACAAGCTCACTTTCAAGATGATTGTTCATACAATGAAGACACCCAGTACACCAATTATTAACATTAATATATGGTAAACAGGCCCCTTCAACACTTATTGAAAAAATTGGGCTCCCATATGGAATGTGTGAAACAATACACACGCAAAGATGATTGCCTATAGGGTTTTCAAGCATTTTGGGCATGCTTACCCTCTTAGTGATTGTTCATAAAAATCAAGCCCTTAACCAACCAAAATACATAATTAAATTCAATTACATATGGTTACTCAAAACATACTAAAATAATTTGGCCCAAATCTTCATGCTATGAAAGAAACAAGTATCTAAATATGGGCTAAAACTTGGTGTCTTAAGCCTAAAAAAGCTTAAGTTTTTCCAAATGACCAATTTGACCATTCCCATAATATTATTTTCTTGTAAAAATATTATTTACACCTGAAACACCTCATTATACCTCTCTAAATGATCAAAACTCAACATTGCCTTTTATGCCTTGAGGATGCTTGTGGGGATTTGATCTTGCTGATGTTTTAAAGTGTGGACACAATAAAATTGTGTTTAATAAGCTTAAAAAAATATTACCATGTTTTAAAACACTTCCCTAAACTTTTAAAACTGAAACACACCTTAAAAATCCAAAAGTATGCTTGCATGAATAGTGACCATTGTGAGACATAGGGGGACTATGACAAAATAGCAAGAACTTACCATAATAAAATAACACTTATGATAATTTATATGGATATAATATGTCATTGGGACCAAACTTACCAAATTTAAAGTCATTTTAATGTATACTTTGTCCTCTAGAACCTTTTTACCAAAAATTACCTTGAGTTGCCTGCATGAATCCTTCATGCCAGAACTTGTCTTTCTTCAAAAAAAATCATGAAAACCCTTAATTTTATCACTAAAATAGGAGAATATAGGTTTTAAACATCATATTATACCATTATCAAAAAAATTTAAATCCTAAACTACTTCTTTCCATCCAGAACTGACAAAACTTCATTTGGTCTCCAATGGCTACCTTCTTGACTAGTAATGGACTATGTCAAACCAGTGGGAAATCACACTCCTTTGAAATTTATAATGTTATGGGATGATTTTTTATGTTATTTTTACCATACTTACCAAATTTCATGCTTTGAATCAATCTATAGATATCCCAAAATGTCTAATTTCTCCAAGGTATGCTCTAATGTTGACTATGATTTGACATAGGGTTGATTGTACCAAAAAAATGAATAGTTACCATTGTAAAAAATAATAAAAAATATTTTTAATGGTTATATTAATTCTTAATTATCCTCTACACAAATTTTCACTATTAGATATTTCATACTTTGGCTTGTAGGCCCATTTTGGCAAAAGCTAGTAACATGTGCCTGCATGGTCAAAAATCACAACTGAGTTTTATTTCTCTTTTATTCAGTTTTTTCGATATAAAATGATTATTTTTATTCTAAAATACTTTTTATATCATCCTTTCATCATTCCACTCTTCATTTCTTTGCCTTCAAACTCCCATGCTTCTAATAGCTTCCACTAGGCAAATGATCTCAAGGGTTTCAAAGACCAAAACTTGGTATAGGCTTCAATATATCAATATTTTGTCATTTATAGTCTTATGTTATATTATCACACCTTAAAATAACCCCTTTGAACTCCAAAATTCCCTTGAAACACTTCTTTTCACTCAACATACTTGTCATGGCTTCTCTAGGCTTGTAGACCCATTTTTTGGTCAAATTCTTTTTGGGTTGACCATTATATAATATCTCATAAAAAATTGAGACCATTTATATATATTATCCATCTCATTACATGTGTGTTTCAAGTTTCATGACCTGATTCCACTCCAAGATCACACTCCATTAGGCTCCCCTCAATTAGGCCTAATTAGTCTTTAAGCACACCCCAGGTCTAGAAACCATACCATACATATTCCAATCAATAAAAAACCTATTTAATCAATTATTAAACCTTTAAAAAAATCATATTACAATTTTTTGTCAATTTTTAAGGGTTAAAACTCTTGGAAACAATAAAAACCTAGTTTAGGGCTTCTCTTATGCTCTTTTTGAGAACCTGTTTTGGATTTGGGGGATTAACATGAGTTTTAGGCCTCACCTACACCTATTTTTGGATTAATTTTATAGGTATGAATGGTTTATACCTATAAAAGTTTTTAATAATCATAAAAACATTACCAAACTCTCAAACAAAAAATAACAAAAAAGTGCAAGCTTGTAGCCCTGTTTTTCCTTTAATGATGGTTCTTGAGTTATAGGGGTGAACTAAGGAAAATGAGAGAAGTTTGTGCGTATAGTAAATTATTCAAATAATCCTCCAAATTTTATGTCCTAAATTTCAAGGAAAGTACTACTTTCACCCATTTCTCTTCTAGCATTCCAGGCCTCTCTTAGCTCTCTAGGTCTATAAAACTAAAAAATGGATTTTTTGCCCTTTGCATGTATGAAAAATCTTGGAAAAAGTTTTATTCAGCTTGGGTAAGATACCATGATGTTCCATGAAAATTTTTAGACCTTTAATTTCTATCTTGGGGTGTGAAGGTCATTTGATACACAAATCTTGTAGAATACACCAAATGATCACAGTGAATAAAAGTGAAACTTGGAGGCCCTCAAACACTACTCTCCTCTATTCACACACCCCTTATTTTTTTCAAGTCTCTTTCCCTATGATAGGGATACAATATGGTAACATTTAGATGCATCAAATACCCTTGAAAAATTGTTTCATGGCATCAACAAAAGTGCCTGGAACTAGTTTTTTGAACTTTTAGGGACTTTATCCCTAAAACTGAAATTCTCGACTTTGAAGTGGTTTCTCAAGGATTAAAACTATTCCAATGATTAAAAAATGCTTTTAATTATATTATTCAATTCCATAAACCTTAAGAAATATTTTAAACTTGTCAAATCTCCTTCATGCCCCTAGATGCTCACTCAACTAGAACTCTACTCAACTTCTCACACCACACTAGGACCTCCCTAAATACTGCACTACATCATTAATTGAGGACCACAAAGGGATTAATCATGGGGATATAAGGTTACTAAAAGGTCCAAGAGAGTTTCTTGATCCATCTAGGAATTTTTTTTGTATGTAGGCCAATTTTTGGCCAATAGGACCAAGGCAAGGTCATCATAAAATATGTGATAATTGGGGCCAAAATGGTCAATGTCAAGGTGGACGTGATTGGTTGGTAGGTTAGGAAAATAATTTAATCTCCAAATGGTGGCATTGGGGTATGTAAGTTCCTAAATTTGAAAGGTTGACATCCTAACACAAACATAGGTCACAACTTTATAAGGATAGGTGGCGACATTACATGGTGAGGTGGCGACATTAAAGGTCTAGGTTATTACATTATAGGGTCAACTAGCCACTATATAAGAGTTATGGTATTATGAGGTTATAGTCTTCATGCACTATCCAATAAAACCATGATGGGGTGAGTATAGAGCTAGCTTGGTGGGTGGTGCTAGTGTGAAGACACGAGATTAATGGCCCACATCTATAGTAGGATAGGTAGGCACCTTAGGGTGGTAGGCACCAGATGGCCATGGTGCCCCAAGGGCATAGGGCATGATATGATATGTATAGGTGTAGATGATTTTGATACCAGCCTATAAGCTGATGTAATGAGATGTAGACTCACTAGCTTAGGCATGTGTTGATTATGGATGATGTTTATGATGAGTTATGGTTATGTTATTTATGATGATGTGATTCTTTGTTTTATAAATTATTATGATGTTTATGGTTATGGTTATTGTTCAAGGATATCTGATGTGGTTTTATGATTATGGATGTAATGTGGTTTACTTTGTGTAGTTATTTTGTTGACAACAACACATAAATTAAGTTAGATAACAAAACTAAATGTGAGAAAAGAGATGAAAATCATGAGATATACATGAATACATGAACCAATTATTAGAGGATAAGAAAAAGGTGTGATGATTCTTCATTGGTAAAGAATAAACAAAACTTGAAGCTAGATTGGCTTAAGGAACATAAGACTTTCCAATGCTTCACATTAGCATGTGTTCATTGGTAAAAAGGTGTCTTGATTACATAGTGTCAAGTAAGCTCATGAATCCATTGATTTGTAGAATGGTACAAAGGGGATATAGGTGATAGGTGGTGTGAAGGGTAGTGTAACCTCTTGAGGGTGGATTTTCCCCTTTTATAGGTAACTTAGGAACCATAATATTCAAGTCCATGTTTTAATGCAAGGTTTAGACTAATCAATGTGGGAAGTTTATTGATTCTATATATGAAAGTTGGTGCAAATTTCTTTGGATAGCTTGTTTTGATTTTGATATAGGGTCCTTTTATTACTTTATTTTGATAGGTTTTTGAAGTTAATCGATGTAAGAAGCCTCAAATGGTTTATTTAAAAAAAATTGACCTAGTCATCCTTCAAGGGAGTGGTCTAAATTTGGATTTATTCATTTTGGTAGTTGTCCTTCAAAGGAACAATCTATCTTTTTAATCAATTTAGATATTAGGTAGTTGTCTTTCAAGGGAGTAGTCTGCATGCAAGAGATATTAGACCCAAGTGATATTTTGGTATCCCAAATTGATTTGATGCTAGGTTTTAAATATTGAAAAGTATATATATTGAAAAGTATATATAGGTTTGGATGTTTTCCTTTTCTTGAGGGTAAAACCTAGAGTAAAATAAGGTTAATGATAGGTGAAAGGAGTGGTTTTGAGAGACAATGACGTTGGGATTCCATCTGATTAGGGATAAAAATTATCCATGATAAACATGTCATGGGTAGAGCCATGCTACTCATATTTAGAATTATGCTATGATTGTGATGGTTAATCATAGGGTTCTGTGTTGTAATCAGTTGTCCTCAAAGGGATGAGATGAAGTTGTGAAGAAGGTAAAAATCTCATAAATAAATGGATGAGCTTAAGTTAGACAAAATGTGTGTTTGATCCTTGTTTAACAAAAGAAAGGATGTGGGTACAAATAATTTAGAGGCTTAGGTTTTGGCTAGCCTTCAAGAGAAGACAAATAATAATCTCTTAATCCATACTTGTGGGTTATGATTTAGGTTCCAAGCTAATTTAAATAAAACATGTTGTACTTGTTTTTATCCATATTGGTCACATGTTGGTTTGCTTTTAGGATGAGGTATCTAATGTTGAACTCTCACTCTTTCAGGTGCTTGTTATAGGTACACTCCACTTAATCTTGGTATACATCAAGATGGTTAAGTGATATTAGGTGATGCTCATCAAGTAGCTCAAGTCATGCTAGATGCTCTTGATGATAGTTGTTCTCATAAATGATGTCTTGTAAGGATATGTGAAGAGAGGGAATTTGGAATTTGAGAGATAAAACTTCCTCTACTCTAAAGACTAGAGAGAAAGGGGTAGCACCCATAGAGGTTCAAATGCTAGTGTGATAGGCCCATAAAGCAAAGGGGATATGAAAGTGCCAATCCCAACCAAAAGCTTTTACCATTTTGGTTAACATCTTATTGAAGGTTTTATTAGAGGATTCTACCTGTCCATTTACTTGTGGTTGATAAGGTGAGTAATTTCTTATCTTGATGCCAAATGCATCACAATAACCTTAGACTTATTTGTTTTTGAAAGATTTACCATTATTAGTGATTATCTTATGGGAAAAATCAAAATTATAGATGATATGATGATTGATGAAGTTGACTATCTTGTTGGCTTTAGTTGAGATGAGAGTGATAGCCTCTACCCACTTGGTGAAGTACTTAGTGGTAGTGATGATGGACTCATGTTGAAGAATGAGGATCAATTTCCACAATGAGATCCAGTCCATATTGTGAGAAGGGCTAAAAGTATTTGGATATTTAAAGGCCATGGTCTAGCATATGATGTAAATTAGTGTGTTGTTGACATTTAACACACTTATTTACATAATTGAAATAGTCTTGATTAAGGGTGGGCCAATATTAGCCAAGGAAAATGATAGGTTTAGTGATAACTAGACCACTAAAGTATCCCCAACAAATCCTATCATAAATTTCTTTGATAGCATGGGGATTTTCATGACTACATAGGCAATAGAGAAAGAGGCTATCAAAACAACATTTGTAAAGGATTCCTCCTAGTATGGTATAGTGAGAGGTACTCAAAACAAAGGCTCTTCAATCATTCCTAGAGAGGTTGGGAGGAATAATGTTGAGATTGAGTTATTAAAAGGTTTGCCCATACCAAATATCCAATGGAGATTATTTCACATTAAAAATGGTATGGAGGTTAGATTGGATTTAAGAGGGTGTGGTAAAATGATGAATGGTGATAAAGAGATTGAAATCAAAAGGTGTAAATGAGATCTGGGAAGTGAGGGAAACCATTATATACATGAAACTATTGGTAGATAGTGGAATAAATTAGATAAGGTAATGATCAAATGATGTTTAAGAGTACATTTACTAGATATTTGTACTATTTCAAGACATCATTTTCACATTAGTAGGATTTATTGATCTAATTGACCACAAGTTAGGAATTTCCAAAGACATTGATCATCTTAAATCCTAAGGCTAGAACAGTTTGAAGACATATTATTAGGGATTCATACTCAACCATATTGTTGGTATACTCAAAATCAAGTTTGAAATAAAGAGGAAGAGGTTCACCATTGAGGGGAATGACAATAACTATAGCACCCCCATTGCACTGGCACTTCGAGCCATCGAAGAACATGGTTGTTTGGTAGGTGATGTCCTCTTGAGAAAGAGTCATGATGGACTTCTCTGGAAACACAAGAGGAAGTGGTTAGTTGTATGGTGCAGAAACTTCAACCAATTGATTGGCAATGACTTGTCATTTAATCAACTTATGTTGGAGGAAATCAAGGTCAAACTTAGTTAGGACCATAAGCCACTTAGCCATACACTAGTTTTGGTGTGGTTTAGATTGCATGTAATTGAGTGGTTCAGTGTTGGTGATGAAAAAGGTTTTGTGATTGAGGAGGTAATGATGATGTTTGAAATCTATAAAAACTAAGGTGAGGTAAAGCTTCTCAATATGGGTTTACCAAGTCTCATACTCTATAAGTTTTTGACTTATATAGTAGATAGTTTGCTCTTTATTTTGTTCATCATGGTAAACAAGCATTACCCCTAAGGAATGGTTAGTGGTAAAGATATAAAGGTATAAGGGTTGATCCTCTTTAGCAGGATAAAAATGGGTGGAGAAAGAAGGTACTCTTTGAGTGAATCAAAGGATTGTTAATATTCCTTAGGGGAAATCAATATCTAATTATATCTTTACAAACCATCCATGAGAGATAAAATCTCATGACCAACTATAAAATCAACAAGTTGGTCAATGCTAGGCAAAGGGAAGTCATCCTTTAGACAAGCAAGGTTGAGTTCATGATAGTTGACATAGGGGTAAAATACCCCTATTGGATTGGTGATGGTAATGATATTAAAAAGCCATTGGGGATAGTCAATGGGTTGGATGAAGTTGACAAACAAGAGATGTTGAAGCTCTTCTTTGACTATAAGGGTAATACGAGGGTGCATCTTATAAAGCTTTTGCCTAATAAGCTTAGCATCAATATAGTGGATGATGTTGTGAAGATCTATGGAAGGGTTGATTCTGAGCATATCTTGATAGGACCAAGAAAATGATATGCTTAGGTCATGAATATAATAAGGTTAATTTTATTACTCTACAGAATCTAAGGATTGACTGATATTTACAATGTGAGGGTTATCCTGAGTACCTAAATTGACATCGATAGTGGATTTATTCAACATGGTTTGGTTCTCAAGAGGAAGGGATTTATGGATAGAATAAATCCTTACATCGAGATATGTGAGAATGGAATCATCTTCATCATGTTGGATGGTGTGGATGGTAGGAGAATTGTTTTCCACCATTTTAGGATGAATCAAAAGAAAGGTTTTAGTTTAGCTTCCCTTTTGATAGGTCAGGGGGCCAAAATTAATGGTATTGACTAAAAAAAAGTTAGAAGGGATGGTTTCAAAATCCTTAGACTTCAAAAGAGATGGTTTTAGTGATGATGGAATGTCCTCCTCGATGGTGGTAATGGGTTTGGGTGAATCAGTGGGTTATTTTGGTGGGATGAACCCAAGGCAAAATAACTCATGAAGTTTCTAGGTTTTGATCAAAGGTAACTTTTGTGGTCTATGTTCATAACGGTTGAGGTCGAATCCTTTCAAATAACACCTATGAAGGTACAATTTGGAAAATTATAATTTGTCCAAATAAGAAAAATTAGAGGTAAATAGTTGGGTAGAAGAGGTGGTAGAAGAAATAAGAAGTGGATGATCAAGTCCCCCATAGATGAAATTGGTTTGGTGGTTGGGAAGACTAAAAGGAATGATGGTTTTGATACTAGGATATCAACTAGGATTATGGTCAAGGTTCCCATATTCTTGAGGAGTAAAGAAGGAATCTAAGGCCAAAAAATGATATTCTCCTAGTGAGAGACATTGAAACATTAGGTCCAAGGGGTCCTCTATGGGGATTTGAGAAGAAGGGATAGGTGAGCTAGTTGAAGCTTTGCCAATGGTAAGGGTGAAGTTGTTGGTTTATGGTGAGGTGGATGAGTAAGGAAGAAGAATTTAATTAGGCTAATATGTCATGTTGCAATATGCAAAGGGATTAGGGTTAGTTTGAATAGTGATAACCTGACCCTTGTGTTTAAATTTGACACATCGATGCAAGGTGGATGGGACACAACTCATGGAGTGGATACAAAGTCCTCTAAGTAAGATGTATTATAACTCACTTTCTATGGCATTAAAGAGCCCTAGAAGCATGTAAGGTCCTAAATGGATGTGGAGGATGATTGTTCCCAAGGTTGTGTCCATAGTATCATTAAAGAAACAAAGGACTGGTATGGTTTCTAACATGATATTATTTGGTAGCTGGAGTTGGTCATAAGCATGGGAGGAGATAATATTAATACTATCTCCCCCAATAATCATCACCCTTTTGATGTGGGTTTGATTTATGTATGCAATGATGAAGTGGGGAGTATCGGGATCTTCAAGATGGATAGAAGGTATTTTTGAATCCTTAAATGTGACAAGGGTAGAAAGATAAAGAGATTTGATAAAGGTTACAAGAGGTTGAGGGTCTTCAAATTTGACCTCTATATATTTTAGGGCCTATATGCTTGGAGATGATGGGGTGAGGTGTTGATCAGTTCATATAGGCTCATATTCATTGGTGTTTGGTGAAGCTATTTTAGAATGACTCATTGGATAGATTCAGAAGGGTTGGAAGGAGAGGTACCCAAAATGGATATTTTGGGTTTTGGTGAAGGTGAAGGTTCTTGATTTAGGTTGGAATATTGAAGGGTGTAAGAATATATCCATGGAATGGACACTTTGGCCTTTCCCTTATCCTTTTGTTTGGCTTGAGATTAGGTAACCATATGGATAGTGTGGATGAGGGGAAATGTTGTGCTAGAAGGCTACTTCAGTTCTGCCTCACTCTTGGATGAGAGTGTGGGAGTGGGTAAATGTTAGATAGGTTTATAAAGGTCTTGAGAGAATTTCATCTGATAATAAATCATCCTCATCCCATAAGCTATGGACAATTGCTTAGAGAGCTTTGTAGTTCTCTATGTTGTGTTCAAGTGTCATTTGGTATGAGCAGATTAAAATGTCATTAAACTAAGATATTTTAGGAATTGAAGGGTCAAATGGTTTGATGAGTGGTAGGTTTAAGGAAGAGGTTTTTAAGAAACTTTTTAAAATGGTCGAATAAGATTCAAGAAAAGTTATTAAGGGTGATGGATTTTTGGTTTTTGTGGTGGGAGCCTTCTTAGAAGTAGGCTTCACAGTAGGAATTGTGGGTAGTAGAATGGTTTTGGTAGGTGGGTTTGGTGGGGATTGCTTAGTGTTGGATGGTATTGAGGTGGAAGGTTTAAAGGTGAAATATTTGGAGGTGGATTATTGGGATGATGAAGGTTTGGAGATAGGTGGGTAGGTGGAGGTAGATAGTTTGGTTAAAAATGATGGGGAGTTGGATGATTTAAAGGGGGTAGGTAAAGGTAAAATAAAAGGAGGAATTTTAGTTTAGGTAGTTTTGGGAGGCTTCATCTTCTTGTTATAAATATGAGCTCTTAGGATGGAAGAGGATGGGGTCCCAAGATGTAAGGTAAGAGAGAAGGGGGTGGTATGGTTTGAGTTCTAGGTGGGAGTTTAGGTGGTTATACCTTCTTGGTTGGTTTGGTTAAGAATTTATTTGGTGGAATAGATGGGTTTAAATCCAACTACAAAGATGGGTGGATAAGGCTAGGTGTAGGAAGTATCCCTAAGTTCTTGGTAGGTTTGATGAGAGAGGCGTGAGGTGATTTGATAATTTTAGATGGAGATGGTTTCGATGGTTCTTCCATAGTTTTGGAGGGAGAGGTTTTTGTTGAATGGATTGAGGTGATGATAGGTTTAATGGTGAATGAAAGTGAGGTTGAAGGTTCATTATTGTTTTGATAGGGGAGCCAAAGACAATGCCAAAAGGTGGCTCAATCTAAATCAGGTTGAGAAGAGAATTCTAGGTTTTGGACTAGTCTAGAGAAGGGTTTATAAACTAGTTTGGTTCCTTGGGTATCATATTCAAATATTAGGCCCATAGGTTGGGATAAGGAAATGGTTTATTCACCCTTGTCCTTGATGAAAGTTTCCAATATTTGGGAAGATGTTTCCTCCATGGAAGGAGTAGATAAGGTGATCTCTCTTTGTGGAATGGTTTCCAAAAAGAGAGTGGGTGATTCTATGATGGGGGAAGAGGGTGTGATGGCAATGGTTGCCTCCTTGGGTATTTATATCAAAAGAGATGTGGGTAAGTTTTTTATCTTATCAATTGAATGAAAGTAGGTGGTTGTTTCCTTTGTTTGGGTATCCAAAGGAATGGAGAGTAATTCCACCACTTCAATAAGTGGAGTGGAGAAAGAGGTAGTGGTTTCCTTAATAATATGTTTTTTTGATAATTACATTTATTATATGGACCTCATGAGTATGAGATGATTTTGATTATTGTCATCATGGTTGGTAGAGGGGGCATGATTAGGAAAAGGTTGTCAAAATATATCGAGTGATTGATTTGAGGGTGAATTAGGATTGTTTAATGCAAGCTCTCCTTTCAATCAAGTTTTGGACAATGGTTTTGAAGGTTTTACACCTACTAAAATTATGTCTAATGACCTGGTGGAAAGCACATAGATCATTCTCATTGTAACAATTAGGCACAAGATAGAAGCATTAAATTATTAAGGAGGTTTAATGGGGGGAAGCTATATGATTTTGGATTTGAGAAACTTGTCCAAAACTAAATCATATTACTCCCCTAATGGAGTGTATTTTTTTGGGGTATCCCAATTTTGATTTAGGGTTTGTTGATTGGAGGAGTTAGAGGAGTTGGTTTGGTGGGTTGGTTGACAATTGGAGGTGGAATAGTTTTAAGAATAACCATGTTTGTATTTACCTTTGGTTTGGTGTTAAGTTATTTAGATTGGTTGGTGGTTTTTGATGGGGAAGGGTCATTGGATTTTAATCTAGATTTTTTGTTTCTTATTTTCAACTTCCCCTCATCGATGACTCTGATTTCTAGTTTGTGTGCCATGGTGAAAGCCTCATTAAAGGTTCTAAAGGTTTGAACTTATAGAGTGGGGGTAATGTGTTTGGAATAATCCTAAGATAAAATATCAATCAAATCGGGTTGGGGAAAAGAGAAAGAGAGATAGTTGATAAGATCTCTCCATAGAGCTATGAAGTTAATAATTTGATTGATAATCAAATTGCTTGATGGAGTAGAGATCGATGATGTCTTGATGATGGAGAAATTCTTAGATATATTGATTAAAAAGTGGTATAAAATAGTTTGGGAAAGTTGGAAAAAGGAAAATATTGAGTGTTTGGTGATAGTACTATACTAATCTAATGCTAGCCAATATAAAGACATAGGAAAGGTACAAAGGAGAAGATCATCATCATAGGCAATCAAGTAGCAAGAATTCCAAAACACTCTTAGGTGTTATTAGGGGTCTTATTTACATTAGAATTTAGAAATTATGGGTAGTTCCCATTAAGGAAGGTAAGGTTGGATAAGGACAGATGGGTGAATAGGTTTATTAAAGTTTGGTCATGACAGGGTGTTGAGGTAATGTTATAAGGCCATAATTTGTTATCAAGGAAAGTGGTGAAATATGCATCACCTTGAATAACTACATGAGGAATGGTAGGGTGTAGAAGGATGGGGAGAATGATTAACATCCAAGGTATACTCCATGGAGGAAGAAGAAGAGGAAGGTGGATCTTGGTTGGTCTAGTTTATCAATTATTGTCTAGTAAAAACCATGTGAGAAATAGAAAAAAATAAAAGAAAGTTCACAACTCAAACACAACAAATAAAATAAAAATATCTCAAGGTAATCTAAAACATACACTAGAGTGCATTTCAAAAACTTTAGGTACCTTTTATCTCACTTTTAGCCTAAGCCTTAATTGAAAAGTGTGAAAAAAAACTTGGTTTGTAGAACAGGTACTAGAAAAGAAGTTTATAGTTGGTTTCAAGTGTTCAAGGCTCTCAAAAGGATATGTGTTATAAATCAATACATGGATTGGTATTGGGGCCTACCCCCTCACTTCACACACTACAGTGATAAGGGTGTTATATGGTTAGCTTGTATATACTGATTTATAGAGTTTAAACTCAATCAGAGAGCTGAGTTTTGGTTTTTCTTCTTGGTAATAACCTCTAAATAAGATAGCCAAAGGGTGAAGGTGATTTGATAAGAGATGAAACCCTAGTCAGTCCTTATGTCAATTGTTATGATGTTTTGATTGATTTAAGTGGTTTAGTATGGTCTGTGATAAAGAAGTGAATATATGATTGAATTAAATTGCCTTTAATTTTAACTATGTGAGTTAAACATGAAAGCAATTAATGTAGGAAAAGTTTATTTTATACCCAAAATAAATGTTTATTTCTTTATATGAGCATATAATAAGGAAGAAAAAGGGCACCTAGATGCTACTAGGTCCCATCAGGAATGCTAGAATGTTTTTTTCAATTTAAATTTATTTTCTAATTAAAGAAGTAAGAAACTAAACATGGGTATGGTAGAAGAACTTGTTTGTTTATGCACACATGATCTGGATGATTGTGAAGAGATCCTCTTTGTCTTGGGAAGAATGACCTATAGATAATAAAATACTAAAACAAAGGGGTTGTTAGATGGATAACAAAGTGGATTTCCTAGCGTAAGCTAGGTACAAGAAGTGTGAGCTTACTAGGAGGCTATCAAACCACTCTCTTAGAATAATTAAGTTGAAATAAATAAATATGAAGTACTTGCATCAAATGATAGAAAAACTGAAAGGAAATACAAGAATAAATAAATGATTAATAAAGGAAATAAACTAATTATAGTAATAAGTGGGTCAATACTAATCTTAAATAGGTCAGGTTATGTCTAGAAAATAGGTGGGGTCTCTATGAATAGGCAAAAAGATAGAAAGTAAAATTTGGTTAAGGGAAGGTAGGTGGAAATAGCTTGTCGTTATTGCCTACTATATTGACCATCAGTGGTTGGGTGATTGTTGGTAGTTGAAGGTGACCATTAGCGGTTAGGGTGACTATTGGTAGTTACTATGGGTTCTAAAGGTGTTTAAAAAAATAATCAAGTTCAGGTTGTAGAAGGGGTTAGAAAATATGATGCATAAGGTTTTAGGTCAGAAACAAAATAATCAAAGTTTGAAAAATCAAAAATGTACTTAATTGGTTGTTTGATAGTTAGTAGCTAATCTAGAGTGATTTTGGTAGAGTAAAAGTACTCTTTCCCAAAGAATAATTTTAGAAGAGGTTTAGGTATTTATCATGGCTACTAACTTGCTGGAAGAAGACCTATAGAGAAATTATTGATGCTAGAATCTCTTGATGACTGTTGGTTGATAACATGATTACTAAAATTCTTAGATGAATGGATCCTTTTTTTTCACCTCCTACCCCTCTCTTTTATAGGAAAAAGATATGGAGGTGTAGGTTTTAGAAGGGGTGAAACTCATTACATAAATTTAATTCTTGATGCATTAGCTCACTGTATGAATTAAATTGTGATGCGTTTGGGTTCACACATGGATTGAGTTTGAGTGTTCAAGTGGTAAGGACCTAACCATCGATGGTTAGGGTGACCATCAGTGGTCAAGGTGATCATTGACAGTTGAGGGTTCAAATTTAAGTGGGGTAAAAGGGTAGGTTAGTGAGTTGGGTTTAGCTAGTTAGGTAAAATTACTCAAGGTCATGGTTAGAGGTTGGGTAATGGTCTGATCCAAGGGTATTTCAACATCTATAACCATTGTGTGTGGTTTTCTAGTGTCTACACCTTCATAACTCCATTTTGAAGGAAACATATAGTAACTCTACCATTAAACTTGTTAGCCTAATACCCTTCTCAAGACATTATTGTAGACACCTAAAATTGGCCACCAATGGCTTCATAATCAACTTTAGAGAAATTCTTACCAACCATTGAATATCTAGCTTAAGAATTTCTAAAGGTCTTAAATTTAGATTCATAACCATGAAATTAAATCAATTTGTCTTATTAATCAATTAAATAAGACAAATGGACATTGAATTAAATAAAATATTTCAACAAATGTCCAAATGCCTAAAGGGGATTAATTAACTTGTAAATCTTAATCAAGTCTTAATTAAATTAATCCATGAGCTATAAATCAATTATCAAAAAGGAAAATTTAACTATCAATGAATATCCTAAAAGCTAACCACTACTTTTGTGAGTTGTCCCAAATGAAAATATCTCAAAGCATGCCTATTCCATGCTAATCATGACCATTTGGACACCTTTAAACTCAATCAAGGTTAGCTAAGCCAGCCAAGGCTAGGATTTAACCCATTCCAAGTTAATTTCAAAGCTTATAAAAGCAATCCTAGACCTCTTCATTTAAAAATATATGTTAGTGCAAAGTTACCATGCACAAATGATTTTAGAGCTTGAACCATAGTAGAGTTATAATGTTGGATTTGATCCATGATTCAAATGTTTAGTGTTGTAATTCCAAAATCAAGACAAACCACATCAAGGCAAGCAAAACATGGTGCTAAAAGGAGACGGAGATAACCAATCCCCATTGATGAAGACCTTTTGAGCATAATCTGAGTAAACCAATGAACACATTATTTGGAGAATTCAAGGAAGGTAAGGAGGGTATGTTTTCTTACATTGTAGTTGAGATTTATCATTTATTATTTGTTCACCATGTCCCCCCTATGATCTAGGCATGGAGGTGTTATGCATTGTTAGTGTGTTTTTTATCAAATTGATTTCATTTTGAGACTAATAATTGATCTAACATCTCCTCCATCATCAAGTTCTTAGATCATAAATGGCATGCCTGGTGGGACCCAATGCATCCCACATAGAAAGGATATCATTTTGTAGCTCTTAAATCTTCATTTAGATGTTTCAAGCTATTTAAAATTGATTTTTAACCTTGTTTTAGCCAGAATTCATTTTTTTCAAATTCTTGGGTTTCCATAGTGACCATCGATGGTGAGGTTAAATCATCAATGGTTAGGCCCTAATTTCTAGTGATTCTACCCAACCACCACTAATTTCATATAACTATTGATGGTCTAGCTGCAGGGGAAAAGCGTCATTAAAGATTGCATTTTTATTCTTTTTTCTATTTTATTCCTTTATTTATTGGTTTCAAAGGCATCTAAATCTCTCAACTCGATTTTAACTTGTGGATTTTTATCAAAATTCACCTAACAATTGCTTAACATAATGCATTTAATTTTTGTGGTTTTGCCTTTAGGTTCACAGGTTTTTAGTGATGGTGTTTATGAATTGGCAATAATTTTTCCTGATAAATGATGATTATTATGGATTGAATGATGTCGATCATCCCCACATACCATGGACATCAACATGTAGTTTTTAAATCTTCATTTGGATGCTTAAATCTCTTTAAAATTGCATTTTTGTCTTTATTTTGGATGGATTTGGAATTCTTATTTTAACTCAAGGTTTATAAAAAGATCGATGATGGTTAGGTATAATCAATGATGATTTTGCTTGACCTAACCTTGGTTATTCTCAACTGTGTTCGAATCTATGTGATCACTAATGATTGTATTGTAGGGGAAAATGCATTTAAAGATTGCATTTTTATTCTTTTTGGCTTTCCTTTGCATGATTTCTCAAATTTAAAGACATATAAATCCATTAACTATGTTTTACCTTACAAGTTTTATTGATATTTGTGCTAACCAACCCCTAACCTAATGCATTTATTTTTTGTGGTTTTGACTTAATGTCCATAGGTATTTACTAATGGTATGTATTGACTATAGACGATTTTACTTGATTTCTAATGGTTATCTATCAACTTATCAATGATAGTTTGCTAAAACTATCAACAATTACATAAAACCATTAATAGTCACTATGTGCAATAGAATCCAAACCCAAGAGCTCAAATCCAAACTTTATTTGATAACAACCAAAAGTGGTTTAAAGTAGGGAGTTACTCTATTTTTTTTGTAGGGTCAAGGAAGACATTAAACACAAATTTTCATGCTTAAATGGTTTTTAAAATTTCAATTTGGTGTTTAAAATGAACTTGCTAAATAGTAAACATTTGGACTTAAGTGCTTAAAACAAACATGGTTATGTTTTTTGCTTATTTTGTGTTTATGTAATTTTCTTCAAATTGGTCATGAACATTAATCTAAAAATTTCAATTGGTGAATTTAAAATAACCTAATCAAGTCTAAACATATCTCAAACTTGCTCACATCATCTTTTGGGGTGTTTAAAAATAGCCTAGTTATTTTTATGCCTTAGATGCTTTTTCATGTTTATATAAGTTTCAATCAATGCCAAGGGGCCAAAATTCAAAAAACATTTTGTTTTGGTGCCTTAAAAGGAACTTAACATCATTTAGTTTCATGCTTTTGAACATGTCCATTTTCATGCAAATTGTTTGTTGATTGTTTATTTTGCAAAAAAGATAACATATGTATGATCTCCCCCATCCCCTACAGGGAACTCACGGGATCAAAAGCACCTTTCCATTGCATTTAGTGCCTAGTCTAAGGTGTAAAAATAATGATACCTAATGTCTCCCTAACTTTCATAATATTGGGTGATCTAAAAGCAACCTTAAATTCTTTATACTTGTCTTTTATTTTCATGTATCTTGGCTTGTGAAGAGGATGCCATTACCTCTCATAAGTTATTTAGGGAAGCATTGACCTAGAATTTCATTTCTTGATATTATTTAAACCCCTCTCTATAGAGGGGGTAAATAAATTAAGATCACCCCGCTGGGATGATGGTTTGAGCAATTAAACCATCTCTATTAGTGGTAGGCTAAGATTGGGATGTATGATCAATCTTGACATTGCACTACACTAAAAAATTGATATATGTAGTGGCTATGAAAGGGACAAGACATTTTCATAAAAAGATGATTGACACAAAATCAATTGATGTACTGATTATCTTGTGTACATATGTGAAAGTGTGTACACATGGGATCAATCTAGACGATTGAAAACTTGTAGATTTTAGTCAACCCCACTTTGCCAAACCTTAATAGGATCTAAGATAATTATAATTAGTTGTATTTTGTCATTTATTCTTTCATTTAATTTTATTTTGAGACTAGAACTTTTATTTTTGTTTATATCCACATCAAAACTAGTTTGTTTATATGCCATTTATTTGTTTGAGAAGGCATTATGCTAGCCATTTTACACCACACTTATGCCTTGTAATTGTTGCTAAACTTTTTTATGTGTGTGTCACTTGAGTGAAATAGGTACCATTATTCTACCTAAATCATTATTAAGTTTGTGCCTTGGAGTCTTTAAAACAAAATATTGGTCACATCATTAGAGCATTCACTGCTCAAATTTTTTTAAGACTTGTTTACCTTGTATCAAGTATCATTATTTCAAACCAATCACATATGTCATTTTGATCTTC
Source organism: Torreya grandis (assembly GCA_037957365.1). NCBI lineage: Eukaryota > Viridiplantae > Streptophyta > Pinopsida > Cupressales > Taxaceae > Torreya > Torreya grandis. Next base: position 1,785,203 of record JARHVA010002023.1, read on the forward strand.
ATCTTAAGATTTTATGTCATCCAATCTTGTATAACTTGTTTTTCCATCAAAATACTAGTCTTCAAACATAGAGTTTTTATAACTTTTATGAGTTCAGATCCGAACATTGATTGATTTCTATTTAGGCATCGGTTCATAAGAGATAATAAATAGATCTTTCTCTTTTGGATTGTGTAATTTAGGTTAATTGATTACCAAAATTTGATAACTATTTCTTGTTTATTCATAGAGCCTTACTTTCATCATTATTTGTTCATTTATTTGGGAGAACACAACCTTTCTCTAGGTGCCTTTTACCTTGTGGCCTATGCTAATTGATCATGTTTATGTTTGATTCCATGTCTCAGGTCTATGCCAAATTTATTTCCAAACTTTTTATATTAAATAAAATCACATCATCCTTTTTTGAAGACTAGATTTTGATGCCATTTGGATAAAAATCATAGAAACTCTTTTCCCTTTCTCAGTGTAGACCTTGTTTAGAACACTTTATCCTAGATTTTGACATGTCAATTTTTATTCAAAAACTTGAGCCTTCATGTGTATGACATTTGACATTAAACAATTGATGTTAAACTATTTTATGACAAGTATTATCATAAACCATTTTGGGTATACAACTACATGTTTAGATCATTGTTTGGAGATATAGCTCCACCATTTTTGACCAAGTTGGACCAAGTTTGAACCATTTGTCCTTTGAAAATTTTTTTTATAGTTTGTATAAATTTAATCCTTTTTATTTTTGATATTTCATAATTGATATGGATATGTATAGATACACTTATGGTGGAGTCATGTGCAATCTAACTTATGATAGAATGGCCATAGAAATTGACTATAATTATCACCTCTTTGAGGAAGAAGTGGTTTATGAGGAGGAATTTATTGAATACCCAACTATAGACATGTAAATTTGGCCACCAATAACTTTACATTAGACTATTAGACCAATTCTTACCAATCATCCAACATTTAACCTAAAAATTTATATTAGTATCAAATTTAGCTTCATAACCTTGCATTAAATCAATTTAGCCTATTAAATTAATTAAACAAGGTAAATACACACATTAAATTAATCAAACTAAAAAAATGACTAAATGTCTAAAAAATTTAATTAACTTACACACCCTGATCAAAATCAATTAGCAAGTTAAATCAATTTCAAATCCTAATTGAGTTCACCCATGAGATAATAAATTAATTTAATTAATTACTAAAAAATAAATTGAAGAGCATTTTATAACATCCTAGAACACACTCATTAGCTTTTTGAGTTGTCACTTTTGGAAAATATCTAAAAGAATATCCTAAGAATATACCAAATTCAACCAAAGTTAATAAACTCAACCATGATCAAATTTAACCCATTTCAAGGGATTTAAAATATTATAAAAATAATCCTACAAATCTTCATTTAGATAACTTAATAAAATTGTAGTTATAATGCAGGAATAGATTCATGAAGCTACAAGCCTAGTGTTATAATACTAAAATTGAGACAAAGCCATCAAGTCATTGAATCAATCAAGCCATCCAACCATAAATCAAGCCAAGCATTCAAAAATGGGCCATAGAGAAGATTAAGGTAGAAACACTCCATTGATGATGACCTTTTGAGAACAAATATGAGCAATCCAACTGAATTACCATTTGGAGCTATCAAGGATTTGGTAAGGAATTTATGTGTTTTATGTTTATATTTCTCATTTCCTTCCATATTTTATTGAGTTCTCATTTGGTTTATTCATTATAATCCCCCAATGATTAGGCCTAAATGATGTTATATTATTAGTGAGTTTATTTTTTATTGTTTTTGAGACTAAATCTATACTAACCTCATCTTTTGAGTTAAAATCCTAGATCAAAAATGGCACACTCGATGGGACATGATTACACACCCCACATCTTTAAACAAAAATGGATGTTAAAATAAATCTTATTTTTAATCCATTTATTATTTTTTATGATTTTTTCATAGGTTTTTATTATTTATTTCATATTAATTCTCTCAAAATTTCATTAAAATATGATTTGTATTTTATAAGTTATGTCTCTTTTAGTGACTGTCACTTTTTATCTTTTAATATTTTGTTGAAAATGGGTAGTACAGAGCTAATAATTTTATTTAATTCCTTATTTTGACCTAAATTTTTATATATATTTGTGTTCATTAGACCTATAAACAACCTCCAAAAATTTCATGACAAATGGATGTATATTTTAAAATTTATGGTTACAATACTAACTATAGGTTTTTATGTTTTATGTATTCAATTTTATTTGTTTTAACCTTGTGACTTGTTGTTTGCTTGTTTCATAGGTTCATTTATTTTTTGATATTTTTTTATTTTTTATTGAGATTTTTTATAACCTTCTCCCAAGCTAACACATTTTCTTTCTTGAGTTTTTACCTTCGGGTCGACAAATTTTACCCTTCAAAGTTGCTTGTCTCATTTGATAAATAAGCTTCAAGGCTAAATAAAGTGCTGATGTTTTTATTGTAAGGCCCATTTAAAAAATCCTCAAAACAAACTTATTTATTTCACACTTCTTTTGGGATGTTTTAAAATTAATTAGGCATTTCACTTCGGGTTTAAAAATAAAGTTTTGCATGTTTGGTTTAAAATGTTTTGATTGTTCTTTCAAAGTTCACAACTTAAAGCCAAGGAGCTAAAATAACACCACCACACATTTTTTTAAGTTCTATTAAATTGAATACACTTCAAATGTTTTGAAATTTATTTTAATTATTTATTTATTCTAAACTTGTTTAAGTAAATAGGGAGTTGTACATGTATGCTCTCCCACCCGTCTCTTTTAGGGAACTTTTAAGATCAAAAACACCAACTTAATTACAAAGTGCCTTAGTCCAAATGTATAAAAGAGAAGTTTTTAAGGCTCTCCCCAAAACCTATATGTCTTCGGTGATCTAAAAATAACCTTTAAAGCTCTTTTACTTGGTCTTTTACTTTTATTGCATCTTGGCTTATGAGGGGGACTTCATTACCTTCTATGAGTTCTTTAGGGAAGCTTTGAGCCAGGTTTTAATCTCTCAACATCACCTTCAAACCCTCTCCATGAGGGGTATTAAATTGATATCACCCCACTAAGACTAATGGTTTGAGTGGTTAAACCAACTCCTAACACTAGGGCTAATCTTGGGATGTATGATCATGTTGGAAATCTTACTACACTGAGAAAGTGATGGATGTAGTGGTTATAAAAAGGGAAAGAAATTTTTATAACAAGCCATATTATGCAAACCCAAATGATGTGTTTATTCTCTTATTTTATGATGTTAAAGTTAGTAGACATGGGATCCATCTAGAATGACTGAAAACCAATTAGTTTTAGTCAACCCCACATTTATATACCCTTGATATGATTTGGATGATTATACTTAATATATATTTGGTCATTTCTTGTTTGATGTTTTTTTAATAAAACTAATGTGTTTGTTTATATCCAATTCCAAACCAATTTGTTTATACACCAGTCTTTAGTCCAAAGGAGGCATTATGTTGGCTATTTTTACATCACACTTTTACCTTGAAATTTTTACTAAACATGTTTGTGTGTGTGTTACTTGTTTGAGATGGGTACCATTATGTTGACCACAACATTATTAAGTTTTAGCCTTTGAGTCTTTGAAACATAATATTGATCATATCATTAGATCATGCTTACATCACTAGGCTACTCATTTTTTTTCAAGACTTGTTTTACCTTGTATCAAAAAAAATTGTTTCAAACCATGTCATGGATGCCATTTGGACCTTGTTCATGCACCATCATGTTGTCCAATTTTTTCTATCTTATTTTGTTAAATCCTAGTCTTTAAAATTAAGTTTTCAATTTACCTTGTAAAAGTTTGGATTCAAACATTGATTGATTTCTATTTAGGCCTCACTTCATAGGAGCTGATACATAAATCTTTCTCTTTTAGGTTGTGTAACTTAAGTTAATTGATTTCACAAATTTGAAAACTATCACTTGTTTGTTCATTTAGCCTGTCCTCATAATTTTTTGTGCCTTGATTTGGAAAAACATAGTATTTTCTCTAGGTGCCTTTTGCCTTATGGCTTACACCACCTGATCATGTTTATATTTAATTTTATGTGTCAGGTTTATGTCAAAGTTATTCCAACCTTGTTAGATTAAATTAAATCACATCAGCCTTTATTTCAAAGTCTAGATTTTGATGCTATTTGGATAAAGTCATAAAAAATCATATTTTTTTTAGCCTATCTTTTAACTCTGCATTTGAATGAAATTCCTAACAACTCAACTTTTCCCTTTCCTAGTTTAGACCTTGTGTGGAACACTTTGGCCTAGACTTTGACATGTTAGTTTTATTTAGGTGCTTGACCTTTTATGTGTATGACATTTAATGTTAGACATTTGACTTTAGACTATTTTATGCCAAGTTCTAGCAAAAATTATTTTCAAAATATAACTCCATCTTCAAACCACATTAGAGATGCAACTCCACTTTTGACCAAGATAGATCATGTTTGAGCCTTGTATCCTTAAGACATATTTTTTAAAAATTTGAATAACTTTAAACTATTTTATTTTCAAATCTTTCTTCATTTATGTTGATATGATTAGCTACACTTATGGTGGAGTCATGTACATTCTAATTTATGATAGAATGGTCACACAAATTGATTATAACCAAACACCTGCTTATGATCCAACTAGAGACCTTGATTGGTATGAAGAGGATTATGAGGAGGACTTTGTTGAATACTCAACTATAGATAATGTTTTTTGGAATATGGATCCATACCCTTTTTATAATAATAAATACATGGAACACAATCAAGAACCAACTTATGAGCCAACTCAAGACTTTGATTGGGATGATATGGTTTCTAAGGAAGACTTGGATGCTTTAGTTTGGGAAAGTAATCACTCTCCATGATGCCCTTTTATTCTTCAACTCTCATCTACCCCTAACCCTCCTTCAGATTATATGAGCTAACAATCTCTACTATAGCCAATGAATACCATTTTCATTCTAGGACCTAGTCCTTTAGCTTATGCGAGAAATCAAGCTTTAAAACACCCTTTCATGATTTCAAGACCTAGTCCTTTGGATTATGTGAGCAATCAAGATCCATGCTACCCTATTATTACCATTTTAGGACTTCATCCTTTGGTTCATGCAAGAAATAATGTTACCCAACACCCTACCATTATCCAATCATAGGCCATTCCTCATTCAGTAACAATCCCATCATTACCTATCCAACCAAGTAAATCAATACCTCAACCAAGACAATCATTCAAAGAGCAAGCTATGTTCAAAAATGACATTTTACAATTTATTGTAAACCAAGGCCAAGAGAACTAGCCAATCCAAGATGTTTTTTTGAACCAACCATTTGTGATAAGTTAACCTATAATGATTTACCTTTCAATCCTATATATGTTATCAAGGAATATCACTTTGATGAGCTAGAATTTGCCTTTTAGAAAATCATTACCTCAACCATATGACTATTTTTCAAGATCATCCCTCTGACAAGCCAATCTTTGAAGAGTTGTATCTTGACCTTTTTCCCATCCTAGAGGAGTCTCAGTTTGACAAACCAATCTATGTAGATCTTGTTATGTAATCATAAGCCATTAATTATCTATAACCAAACATTCAATAGGACATCATTATAATATATTACTCATCAAATGAAGAATTAGAATTATATTTAGGTTCTACTCTTGAACTAACATTAGATTTAGCATCAAAATTAGAATCAACATCAATCTCAACTTCAGATTCAGAGTCCTTTGAGTTGAAATTATATTCAAATACATAATATGTGCATGACTATTATAACATTGGTTATGCATTCTTAACAAATTAGTAAAACTATATTTGTGATCCTTTTATGATTTTTAAGGATGATTACATCAGCATTGACATAATTTCTCCTAGTATATTATACAAGGATTGTGTTTCTAACCTCCATTTCATTACCGTTCCACATTCCATTACCACTAACCAACATATCCATATTATTGACATTCCATCTCCCATGAGTGTCTATTAGGAAAAAAAAAATCACACCTTGTTAAACTACATCCATGGTGACATATCATATCAATAAAATCAAGGAGGCCAAGACCACAATCATACAACAAAAGAACACTCTCTTAGTGAAACCTTTTCAAAGGTGCTAGGGGGTAATCAAAGTCAGAACTCAACATCTTCTAGTGAAACCTTTTTGAATGTGCTAGGGGATAATCAAAATAAAAATGTAATGTTACTTAGTGAAACCTTCTTAGAGGTGTTAGAAGACAATCAAGACAAATTCTTTTGTAAAATTCTCTTTAAGGAACTAATAGCTGAGAACAAACATTCTTCACTACTTGATGAAGGTATTATCAAAGATCAAATCAAAATAGATTCCAATCTACAGCCTAATCAAATGGTATCTACTCTCAAGATCAAATAATAGAAAATTTTGGTGGTCCCATCTAGATTATATTCATAAGTATTCATCCTCACCACATCCAAAGATATGTCAAATCTAGAATCAACAACATTGTGTGTGCATGAAAATTTTGATTTTCATTTATTTCCCAACCACTACACATTCTATTATACTCCATCATTATATTTCACAAATAAACCTATCAACCAACATTTATACATATTTACCATCCATGGTCACACTTTCCTTTATAAAATATATGAGGATATCTTGTCTTGGCACTTGAAATAATTAGAATCAAAAACTAATAAAGATCACAACAACATCATCAACATTCAAAGTTGTATCAAATTATTGATGGAGCAGTTATCCAGATGAGGTGTGGGCTAGTAATTAACATGATTAACTATTCTACTTGTATTATTTGTTGATCAAGACATGCATCTCCACTTTAGCAAGAATAATAGAATCATTTATCATACCTAGGCTAGAACCAAACAGGTACCATAACATATCAAGTTATCAATCTTTTTGTTATTGTTGCATATCTTAACCTTTCACCTTATCACTTAAGGGTAACCCTCTTACCATTTTATCCAATATATCAAACTAATAATTATCCTAATAAATCATTATTATATCATATCCCATTATACCATATCATTCCTATCTAGACCAAAGTGTATTTTTAGTCATCCTATCTAATCCTATTTTGATCTTGGTTACTTTAGTTCTTTACTTTTTGTGAGGGGATTCTGATCAAGTTTCAATAATAAATCAAATTCATGTTTATATTAATAGTCTATGAAATTAGTGTGATAGTTGATCTAGCAAGTTATCTTTCATTTTCCATCTTATATCAAGTTTGTTTATGTAAGCCTAATTATATCACTTACTGGGGCAAATCAATGTTCATCGATCTTGTTACTAATTATAACCATCTATGGGAAAATTAGTATCATTGATATAATATATTGTATCCTAATCATAAATACCTATGAAAAAACAATGGGAAACATTTATTTATCATGTATTTTTGCATCACCTTGCTTTGACTAAACATTTACCGAATATGAGAACTTGTAATAACCTAGTTGGTTTTTCCCTACCTTTTGTGTGGATGGAATTACTATAACTTGAGGTAATTTTGGGACTATATAGGCTATGTTTAATTCATGTTGAGGTCACCTCAATCCCCCTTTAACCATGATCTTACTATTTTGCGAGCAACCTAAGTCATGCTTTTGTCATTTTGTGAGAAACTTTAGCCACTCTCTCATTATTTTCAAAGCATAATTTCAAGTTATAATGATCTCACCATTTTATGAGAAACTTCATCCATGATCTCACCATTTTTCAAGCATCATTTCAATTTATAACTCTCTCACCATTTTGTGATCTTGGACTATTTTAGTGTCTTGTCATTCTCGATTGAGTTGAGATGCTTTGAAAATTCCAAAAACATTTGAAAATCATTTAGAAAAAATAAAAAAACATTACCCACTTCTTTGTCTTAAGGATTTTTAGGAAACCTTACTAAGTCACAAATAAATCACTTGTTCCTTAGTATCACCATCCTTTTTGGCCTTTTATCCTATGATATCTCCATTTTGTGAGTTCATCCTTATTATTATATAACACTCATCATGTCATCTATTAATCATCATTTTCTTTCCATTTCTTGGCAGAGCTACATTTGGCTTGAAGTTTTGTTGGGTCATATCCATAGAACTATGTAGGTAGTGTCCACTTGCCTAGCACATATGGAGGTAGATTGACCACCCCCTTCCTTTTCTTTTATTCTTCCATCTTATTTGTTTGTTCAGTTGTTGCCTAGTTTTTAGGGGAAATGTTCATCATGTTATTTATACTAACATAGGGACTATCACTTTTTGATTTCTTTGTTTGTCTTATTTGTTTCTTTGTTTTCTTATTGATTTATTTATTTTTTTGTGTGCCTATTTTTTTGCTTTTAGAATTGTGGCCTAGATTCAGTCTATGTGTGTTCATTGAGTGATTCATTTCACAATATTCTTGAATCTATCCATATTCAAATGCCTACATTGTCATCATGGTTTTTATCATCGATACAATTATTTTTCATCAAGTATCAGATATTGGGAGTCAGTCCTTATGCATATTTTGGTGAATCCCCCATGGTGTTCTATCATGAGGCCTACCGTCAAATGCTATAATAAAAATTAGTTTTGAGAGGTCTATAACTTTAATGAAACATCACCATCTCCTTAGCATTAACATTATCATAAATCCCAATCATATTGAAATCAGAGTAATTAAGTAATGAAAGAATTTAAACCTTTGTTAATTTAGATGAGAATCTCCTTCATAACAGGTTATCATAATTCATCTTTATCCTCTATATCAAGTTATTAATCATTATAAATCAATCATGTTTTTCATAATTGGGGTATACTGCATCAATGTTATACACTATCCCACATGTATTATCAATAATTATATTGGCTACTAGGGCAAATCCTTATGTTATCACCTTTTTTTTTTTAAATCTATTATAACTAGGGAAGCTCCATCTTCTTAATGATTATATCACCTGCTAGGACAAATCATTATGTTATCATACCATGTTGCCACTATTGGGGTACAATTCTTATAACCACCTTTGGAAAAACCATTGTACACCATCCCACTTAGATATATTAGTGATTTTTTCCAACTTTGGGTGAGTCATTGTGTTATCACCCCATCATCTTCATTTATTTGGTCTTTTAATTTCACTTCTTTCATTTAAGGGACCATTTGCCAACCCACTTGCCAATTGCTCCCTTGAGGGGCCAGCTAAGTTCAATTATTACCATTATAGTCATAAGCATAAATAACCATTTTATTATTTGAAAATATGTTACTATGATTATAGCTTATAAAATCTTCCTAAATAGGGGCAAACTATATACATATAAATTTTGTCACCAATGACTTTGCATCAGACTATTAGACCAATTCTTACCAATCATCAAACATTTAACCTAATAATTTATATTAGTCTCAAATGTATCTTCGTAACCTTGAAGTAAATCAATTTGGCCTATTAAATAAATTAAACAAGGAAAATACACATATTAAATTAATTAAAATCAAACAAATGAACAAATGTCTAAAAAGAATTAATTAACTTGCACACCCTAATTAAAATTAATTAACAAGTTAAATCAATTTTAAATCCTAATTGAGTTCACCCATGAGCTAATATATCAATAAAATAAATTAATAAAAAAGAAATTCAAGAGCATCTTAGAACATCCTAAAACACGCTCATTACCTTTATGAGTTCTCACTTTTGGAAAATATCTAAAAAAATATCCTAAGAATATGCCAAACTCAACCAAAGTTAATAAACTCAACCGTGGTCAGATTTAACCCATTTCAAGGGATTTGAAAGCCTATAAAATTAAGATTAGAGCTTGTGATCTATGAATTTAACTCAAGAGAGGATGGTTAGTATGGTGTTAGTTCTAAAATAAAAACAAAATAAAATAAACACACTAATAACATAACATCTCTAGGTCTAGACATAAGGGAGAGCTTAGTTAACAAAAGCAAATGATAAACACAAATAAAAAGCAAGGGATCAAATAAAAGAGTTCCTTCACCTTCCTTGGATGCTCCAAATGCCTTTGTATTATTGGTTTACTTGGCTTCTTCTCATGAAGTCTTTGGCAATGGAAGCTTAGCTACCTCCATCTCTCCTTGGCACCTTTGGCTTATGGCTTGGCTTGGCTTGGAATCAATTTGGCATGGTAATATTAGTTGCAATGATTCCTTGAAGATATTTGTGAATTATAACATTGCATCAAAATAGCTTAGAAAGGGTGTTATGATGCATCCTATTTATAGACTTTTATATTTGATCAGAATCAACCTCAACCATCCATCTCAAGATTGAGATGTGTGGTTGAGCATTAATTCAATTTTTGGAATTAAGTTTGTAATTATCCTCATCATGACATTAGAAGAATTATAAATTAAGAGGCATGAAGGGCATCATGGAAGCCATTGATGAGGATGGAGGGCATGAATCCTAATATTTGTGGCATTTATGGCCTAGGAATGTCTTCCCAAGAAATAAGGTCACCTGATGATGCAAATATTCAATATTCATTTATAAAAATAAGTATTCAACAAGTTTCCATGAAATTATTGATTAGGCCTTTATTTGGGTTAATTATCTCTTAAAAATGATTAATCACTTTATGCACAAATTACTTAGATTGATCAAAATGCTTTGTTATTGGTCTAAAATTTGACTAGATTAGAATTGACAGGCAATGCCAGATGCATTAGAACCATATTCCCATTTAGGATGTTACCAACAAAAAATAATGAAAGCACACATCTTATACTAAATATTTGATAAGAAAGAGCAATATAGAGCATGTGGGTGCAAAATTGCCATTTTGAATTGAAATGATATGATCAAATTTAGTTGGCCCATAAATTGCATTGCCCCATTTAGGGATACCCTGGCCAAAATCAACACTTGACTATGTCAGTTTCACATCATTTTGCATGTTTTAGTATTTTTAGGCTAAATTGTTCATTTTGAATATAAATTGGTCAAAAGCCTAGTTGGTGGTTATCAATGGCCAATTTTAGGTGTCTATAGTTTTTCCCCTATTAGGGAAGATGTTACAAACTATAGGTAAAGTAATGCCTTCTCAAATAATGAGAGATGGTCTGTATGCCAAGAATAAGATGATGACTAAAGAACAAAGCTCCAAATGATTTTGGGAAGCCTATGATGATGCTCTCTCAATGGAGTGGCCATCACATTTTGTTGATGGGTGGTCCATAAAAAATAAATAAGAAGAAAGGTAGAATTAATCCATGGTTGAGATTAATCCAAATAATAAAATGCTTTCATGCATTGATGTAAAAAGAATGTTGATTTTCCCAAAGGTAGTTATAATCAATAATAAAAGTCAAAATAATGATTTACCCATAGGCGATTATAATCATTAATATGACTTGGATTGGCTAAAACTAATGGTTATACCCCAGTTAGGGATGATTAGCAAGCATAACTCAAGGATATAATCTAGAATATATATTAAAGATAAGCAGGTGAAAAGGGATGAAAGAGATGAATATAACAATAATAATATTGATCATTAGAAATGATTCAATTATACCTATCAATGAGGAAATGCTTGTGTTGATTAACGATGACACAAATAGAATGGTCAAATGAGTTGTATTGATAAAGGGTGGGTGGAAGGATTTACCAAGGTGCCAAGGAGAAACTTCTATAGCTCCATTGATTGTAGACCTTCTTTAAGCTAATTTTTTGATATAGCATGTAATGGTAGGATTTATGATAAAACACCATAAGGACTATCCCAAAATATGCATGAGGATTGACTTTTGATCTAATAAACACTTGAAAATAATACACCAATTATAAAAACCATGATGACAATGTTGACATATGAATATGAATGGACTCAAGAATAATGTGTGCAAGGAATCACCCAATGCATACATATACACTGAGTTGAGGCAATAGTGTTGAAATTAAACAAACAAGCAAGTGAACAAATAAACAAACAAACAAATAAACAAATACACAACTTAAAATAAATAAATAAATAAATAAAAATCCTAAAAATAAAAGCAAAAGAAATCAACTTAATAATGATAATTCCTCAGTAAGGTAGATTGAGGATAACTGACTAGGCTTAGACATGACAAATATTTTTTGAAATGTTTTTGGCAATTTTTGAGGTATCTTAACTCATTAGAGAATGACAAGATACCTACTTAAAAAATGATGAGAGCATATGGAAAGGGGGACTGAAGTGACCTCAACATGAATTTAGCATGACCCACATAGTCCTAAAATGACCTCAAGTTAGAGTAATTCTATCCTCACAAAAGGTGAGGAAAAACCAACTCGGTCCCAATAAGTTCTCAAATCTAGTAAATGGCTAGTCAAATGAAAATAGTAATGGAAAGGTGATGCGGTAATGCATGATAAACATGTGTTAACCCTAGTTTGACCATAGGCAATTATAAATAGGATACAACATCATAGGTCAATGATACTAATTTTCCCATAGGTTGTTATAATTAGTAGCAAGACTAGTGAGACACTGATCTGCCCATAGGAAGTTATAAGTAGGATCATATAAACAAACTTGATAAGATGAAAGATATCTTGCCAGATCAACTGTCACACTACTTTCATAGACTATCATTAAAACATGGATTGGATTGATTATTGAAACTTGATTATAATCCTCTCACAAAAAGTGCAAGAAGAACCAAAGGAACCAAGATCAAAATAGGATTGGGTAGGATGACTAAAAATAGGCTTTAGTCTAGATAAGAATGGAATGATAGGATGGTATGGTCTTGCTAAGGATAATGATAGTTTTTGATATATTGGATAAAATGGTAAGAGGATTTCCCCCAAGTGATGGGGTGAATGGTTGGGTACTTTGACAATGGCAAATGGATATGTAACAATGGCAATGGTATGATATATATTTTTAACCTAGGTGTGGTTTTTTATTCTATTTTTCTTGTTTATGGGGAGATGCACATCCTAATAAATAAAGTATACAAAAACAATACTTGATTATGTTAATTACTAGCCCACACCTTGTCTTAATAGTTGCTCTATCAAGAACTTGATGTATATTTGGTTGTTGAGAAAGTTATTGTGATCTTTGTTGGTCATTGATTCTGATTCCTTCATGTATCAAGACAAGGTATCTTTGTAGCCTCTACAAAGGAAAGTGCGACCATGGATGGTAAATAGGGGAAAATAATGGATGGTGGGTTTGATTATGAAATGGAATGGTAGATGATAATGGAATGTATAATGGTGGGGAAACAAATTAAGATAAGTACTTTTGATCACACATAATGTTTTTGATTTTATATTCAACATAATTTTGCTTGTGGTGGGTCTGAAGACTTGTTCTCTTGATAGGACCACCAGGTTTTGTTGTTGTTTGATCTTGAGAGTAGATAGCATTTGATTAGGTTATAGATTGGAAGCTATTTTAATTTGATATTTGATTTTATCCTCATCCAATAGTGAATAACTTTTGTTCTCAGCTATTGGTGCCTTAATGAGGTTTTCACCAATGAAGTTGTCTTGATTTTCCCATAGCACCTTTGAGAAGATTTCAATAATAAACATTAGCATTTGACTTTGATTTTATTCTAGCACTTATAAAAAAGTTTCACTAAAAGATGCTGAGTTCTGACATGGATTGTCCCCTAACACCTTCGAAAAGGTTTCACTAGGAGAGTGTTCTTCTACTACATGAATGTTGTCTTGGCCTCCTTGGTCTTCTTCAAATGCTATGTCAACATGGATATAGTTCAACAAAGTGTGTTTTTATCAATCCTAATCAACACTTTTGGGAGATGGAATGTCAATAATTTGTCTATTTTAGTTGATGGTAATCTCCTGTGGAATGATAATGAAATGGAGAGAGGATGTATAATCTTTATAAAAATATGAGGATAACTTGTGTCAAAGCTAAAGTACTCATCCTCAAAAACCATAGAAGGATCATAAATGTATTCAAATTGATTTATGAGGTATGTGTAACCAATGTTGTAACAACCATAAACATATTCTTCATCTAAATATAATTCTAACTCAAGGGACTCTGAATCTGATGTTGAGATTGATGTTGATTCTAATTTTGATGCTAAATCTGATGTCGATTCAAGAATAGAACCTGAATCTAATTCTAATTATTCATTTGATGGGCACTATATTAAAATTATCTCTTGTTGAATGCTTGGTATTGGATAAGTAATAGCATGTGATGGCATAATGGGCTCTACAAAGACTGGTTTATCAAAGTGGGACTTCTCTAGGATGGGAAAATAGTCAAGAGATAACTCATCAGAGACTAGATTATCAATAGGAGCATCTTGAAAAATAGGCACATGGTCAAGGTAATGATTTTCCCAAAGGTGGTTATAATCATTAAGAAGTGACTAAGAAAATATTAGCTCTTCAAAGTGAGACTCCTTGACAAATGGTATAGGATCAATAGGAAATTTATCATAGGTTGACTTATCATAAATGGTTGATTCAATAGAAACATCTTGGATTGGCTGGTTCTCTTGGCCTTGGTTTCCAATGAATTGGAAACTATTAGTTATAAACATAGCTTAGTCTTCAAAAGATTGGATCGATTGAGGTCTGGTTAGGATTGGTATTAGAGGAAGAATGGCTTATGGTTGGATAATGGTAGGGCCTTAGAGAGCATGATTTCTCACATGAGCTAAAGGACAAAATATTGAGATGGTAATGATAGGGAAATGTGGGTCATGATTTCTCATACAAGCCAAAGGACTAAGTCTTATAAAGATGAAGGGTTATTGTGGAGCTTGGTTTCTCACACAAGCCAAAGGACTAGGTCTAAGAATGGTAATGGTATTCTTTGGATAATGTGGAGCTTGATAGCTTGTATAATCCAAAGGATGGTTAGGGGTAGTTGATGATTAGATAACAAAAATACATCATGAAAATGTATTGCTTTCACAAGCAAACACATCTAAGTCTTCCTTATAAACTACGTCATCCTAATCTTGAGTTGGATCATAAGCTAGTTCTTGACTATGTTCTATGTACTGATTATTGCAAAGAGGGTATGGATCTGTATCCCAAAAAACATTATCTATAGTTGGGTCTTAAAAGTATTCCTCACAAGCCTCTTCATGCCAATCAAGGTCTTGATTTAGATTTTGTGGATTTTGACTATGTTCCCCATATGGAGTATTATAGGGAGAACAATAAAACTCCTTATAAAATCTTTCTCTATAGGGTTTCCTAGTGGGATTTTGTGTGGCCATTTTATCATAAGTTGGATTTTACGTGACTTCACTATAAGTGTATCAAGACATATCCACATAAAAGATGAAAGCTTTGAAATAAAAAGGCTTAGAGTTCTACAAACTTTGAAAAATTATCCAAAGGACAAATGGTTCAAACTTGGTCTAACTTAGTCAAAAGTGGAGTTGTATCTCCAATATGGTCTAAAAGTGGAGCTATATCTCCAAATTGATTTATGATAAGATTTGGCATAAAATAGTCTACCATTAAATGTCTAATGTCAAATCTCATACACATAATAGGTCAAGCATCTAAATTAAAACTAGCATGTCAAAGGTCTAGATCAAAGTATTCCAAACAAGGTCTAAACTAGGAAAAGGAAAAGTTGAGTTGCTAGGTATTTTGTCCAAACATGGAGTTAAAATCTAGGCTAAAAAAATAGGTATGTGCTAGAAATTTTGGCCAAATGGTGTCAAAAGCTAGACTTGAAACCAAATTTGATATGATTTGATTTAATCTAATAATTTTGGAAACAAATTTCACATAAACCTGACACATAGAATCAAACATAAACATGTTCAGTTGGCATAAGACATAAGACAAAAGGATCTTTGAAAAAGGTTATGATCTCTTAAATAAAGTCACAAACAATGATGAGGATAGGCATTAAACAAAGAAATCCTCAATAGTTTTCAAATTTGGGTAATCAATTAACCAAATTTATGCAAGCCAAAAGAGAAAGATCTATGTATCAACCCCATAAATTGAGGTCTAAATATAAATCAATCAATGTTTGAATCCAAACTTGACAAGGTTAATTGAAAATTCAATGTTGAAAACTAGGAATTGGCCAAACAAGCTAGAGAAGATCAGACAACATGACAGTATAAGACAAAGGTCTAAATGGTATACATGACATGGTTTGAAATAAATAGTTTTTAGTGAAAGGTAAACTAGTCTTGAAATAAATTCAGTAGCCTAATGGCATAAGCATGCTCAAATAATGTCATCTATGTTATACTTCAAAAGACTCAAAGGCACAAATGGTTTGACATGATTTAGGCAGCATAACACTACCCTCCTTAGCCCAAATACATTTTTTTGACATGGATTATGAACAAACAAACAATTTTTAGTCTCAAAACATAACAAATGATAAAATGATCTAAAAATACACTAAGTATAATCATCCAAATCCTAGTAAGGGTATGGAAAAATGGGGTTGACTAAAACTAGAAAGATTTCAATCATTCTAAGGGAATCAATTGCACAATAACTTTCATGCTAAACAATACAATATAAAATAATGGATTTTGGGTGACTATGGCATTGGCTAGTTGTAAAAATGTCTAGTCCTTTTTGCAACCACTACATCTTGTTATTTGCTCAGTGTAGTGTGACGTGTAAATATCGATATGTCCAGTGTGCAACTCAGAAGGAGTAAGTGAAGTCAATGCTAGGAGATGAAATCCTAGGTCAAAGCTTCCCTAAATAAGTCATAGGAGGTAATGATGTCCCATTTTCAAGCCAAGTTTGCATGGAAATAAAACACTAATATAAATACTTTAGGGTCATTTTCAAGGTCATCCAAACTTTAACAAGTTTTTGGGGAGTGCTTTAGACGAATTTCTTTCTAAGCTTGGGACTAGGCTATTTGTAATAGGAATGGTGATTTTGATTCCAAGGGCTCCCTATAAGGGAAAAGTGGAAGAGCATACATGCAACATTGCTCTTTTTTCCAAACAAAATCCAACTAAACAACTATTACAAGCAAGAATTGACAAGTGTGTTCAATTTTAAACCCCAATAAAATGTTTGGTGGTGTTCATTTGACCCCTTGGTATTAGTTGTAAAAATTTAAAAAGCATTCACCAAAACATATAAATTCCTTATTAAACACCCAAAACAAAGTCCCTAATTTATTTTTAAGAATGAAAGAGGTGATTTTAACATGTTTTGAGAAAATATCCCACTTGGTTCTGCAACAAAATTGTTAACATGTCCTTTAACTTTTAATCCCCTTTGAGTTTGAAATTATAAATTTTGAAAAAGTAGGTCTCGAGTCTATGTTTTTAGAAAAACACAATGACCAACATTGGTTATTACTACCAACATTAGTTATAAATAACTAAGATCTAGATGATGTCAGTTCTACTAATCGACGTCGATTAAGCCAAGTAACTGATGTCAGAATTTATGTCGACATCACTTACTATGTAAAATTTGTGGCAATAAAAATGGCAAAATAAAGTTAGAAAACCAATTTGTAAGAGTTTTAAAGGCTTCAATAAATATTTTAGAGTTACAAAAGGATCTCCTTCAGGTGTAGGATGCATCTAGTCCCATCGGGCATGCCATTATGTGATCTATAATTTGACTTCAGAGAGGATGGTTAGTATGGTGTTAGTTCCAAAATGAAAATAAAATGAAATAAACACACTAATAAAATAACATCTCTAGGCCTAGACACTAGGGAGTTCTTAGTTAGCAAAATTAAATGACAAGCACAACTAAAAAGCAAGGGATCAAATACAAGAATTTCTTCACCTTCCTTGGATTCTCTAAAGGCCTTTGTAGTAGTTGTTTGCTCAGCTTATGCTCATGAAGTCCTTGGCAATGGAATCTTGGCTACCTCCATTTCTCCTTGGCACCTTTTGCTTATGGCTTGGAATAAATATGGCATGGTAACACTAGTTGCAATGATTCCTTAAAAATATTTTTTCATTATAAATTTGCACCAAAATAGATTAGAAATGATGTTGTTAGGCCTCCTATTTATAGATTTTTGGATTTAATCAGAATCAACCTTAACCATCCATCTCAAGATTGAGATGTGTGGTTAAGGATTAATTCAATTTTTGGAATTAAATTCTTAATTATCCTCATCATGACATTGGAATAAGGGTAATTAAGAGGCATGGAGGGAATCATGGAAGGCATTGATGAGGCATGGAGGGCATGAATATTGATATTTGTGGCATTTATTGCCTAGGGATGTCTTCCCAAGAAATGAGGTCACCTGATGATGCAAATATTCAATATTCATTTATAAAAACAAGTATTCAACAAGTTTCCATGGAATTCTTGATTAGGCCTTTATTTGGGTTAATTAGCTCTTAAGCATGATTAAGCATTTTGTGCATAAATTACTCAAATTGATCAGAATGCCTTGTTATTGGTGTAAAATTTAACTAGATTGAAATTGAGAGGTGATGTTAGATGAATTGGAACCATATTCCCATTTATTATGTTACCAACAAAAAATAATGAAAGCATGCATCTTGTGTAGAAGATTTGATAGGAAAGAGCAATCCAAAGCACATGGGTGCAAAATTGGCATTTTGACTTGAAATGATCTTATCAAAGTTAGCTGGACCATAAATTACATTTCCCCATTTAGGAATACCCCAGCCAAAATTGACACTTGAATATGTGAATTTCACATCATTTTGCATGTTTTAGTGTTTGAAGGCCAAATTGTGCATTTTGAGTAGAAATTGGTCAAAAGCCTAGTTGGAAGATATCAGTGGCTAGTTTTAGGTGTCTACAGAGCTCTTCATTTAGAGATCTCAATCAAATTATATTTATAATGTAGGAATATATTCATGAAGTTCAAATTTGTGTTATAATACTAAAATTGAGCCAAAGCCATCAATCCATTTGATCAATCAAGCTATCAAGCAATCAATCAAGCAAAGCATTCAACAATGGTGGATAGAGGAGATGAAGGTAGTCACACTCCATTGATAAAGACCTTTTGAGCACAAATCTGAGCAAGCTAACCAAATTACCATTTAGAGATATCAAGGATTTGGGAAGGAATTTGTATTTTTATGTTTATATTTCTCATTTCCTTCCATGTCTTGTTGAGTTCTCATTTGGTTTATTCATTATGCTCCCCCTATGATCAGGACTAAAGGATGTTAGATTGTTAGTGAGTTCAGTCTTCATCATTTTTGAGATTAACTCTATACTAACCTCTTCATTTGATTTTAAATCCTTGATCACACCAACTATAGATAATTTTGTTTAGAATATGGATCCATACCCTCCTTACACTAATCAATAAAAGGAACAAAGTCAAGAATTAGCTTATGATCCCACTCAAGACCCCAAATCGGATGATATGGTTTATGAAGAAAACATGAATACTTTAGTTTGGGAAATCAATCACCCTCCACAGCACCCCAAACTTGTCCTTCAAATACCTTATCCCTTAGATTATGTGAGATACTAAGCTCCAAAACATCTAAGGAATACCATTACTATTTCAATACCTTATTCTTTGTCTTGTGTGAGCTACCAAGCTCCATAAAATCCCAAACTTATCCTTCCATGACCATGTCCTTTGGCTTGTGTGAGCTACCAATTTCTACAACACCCTAAACTTATCCTTATAAGACCTCATCCTTTATCTTATGCAAGATACCAAGCTCCATAATGCCCCAAATTTTTCATTTTAGGACTTCATCCTTTGGCTTGTACAAGATATCAACCTCTATAGTGCCCACCCATTATCTAACGACCATTCATTATTCATCTAGCTCCTATCCTTTCCCACTTTATAAAACCCCAACCAATCCAATCACCATCCCAACCAATCCAATCACAACCAATCCAACATTATCCAGTCCAATCACAACTTCATCCAATCCAATCAAAAATCTAATCACCATCCTAGCCAATCCAAAAATGATCCCAACTAATCCAATCAAAACAACTAGTCCAATCACCATCTAATTCAATCCAATCACAACTAATATAACTTAAACTAATCTAATCATAAATCTAATCACCATCCTAGCCAATATAATTACTTTCCCAAAAAATCCAATCAAAACTCCAACCAATCCAATTATAACCAATCTAACCTCAACCAATCTAGTCACAACCAATCCAAACTCAACCAATCTAATCACAACCAATCCAACCTAAACCAATCTAATCACAACCCAAACCAATCCAATCACAACCCAAACCAATCAAGTTCCCTATAAACCTTATTATTTTAACATAACTCCCTATCAAACTAATCCACAAGGTCAAGGGTAGATCACTCAAGTAAAGCCTTATAATAGTTTCAATCCTAATTCTACTATTACTCTAAATAATTAGTCCTAACTCAAAATAACTATGCTCAATAAGGTTAATGGTCTACACAATGGGGGTAGTCACATGAGATATTAATCAGTCTAAGTGGATATGCTTATCAAACCTCTCTTATGTAGCATAATCAAGCTCTTCCTATGGAAGATAATCAACCTCATACACAACATAAATAAGGTCCTTCTATGCAACATAGAGATACTCCCTTCATGACTCAATATGAAATGTCAAACTGACAAAGAATGAGTGGGACTAAGACACAATTAGATACCACTTTTGTTAACTTTCAAGAAGGAGAAAAATATTTTGAATAATGTGTAGTCAATCAAC
The DNA here is from genome assembly GCA_037957365.1 of Torreya grandis. Lineage (NCBI taxonomy): Eukaryota > Viridiplantae > Streptophyta > Pinopsida > Cupressales > Taxaceae > Torreya > Torreya grandis. The sequence continues at coordinate 1,805,927 of JARHVA010002023.1, forward strand.
TTGGGGTGAAACCAAGGTGGATAGTCCTATTATAGCCCATAAAAGATCCAAAATGAGAGTAGTAGGTGATGACTCAGAAGTTTTGAGAATAGCTCCTCCATCATCTCAAACATCTCAAGAAGCTAGTGAACAAAATATAACCCTTAAAACTCTACCAATTCAAAAGATTCAAGATGGTGAAGGGCATAATTATAAAGGTCCATTCATACCTCAAGTGACTCAGGATCCAAGTGGCATTGTTGCTCCTAAATTGAATTCAAAGGCTTTTATCCCTCATATTAATATTTTGGATTAGATTAAGAAGGCCCATGTCACCATACCAATGTGGAACACATTACTCATTCTGGTATATAAATATCTCCTTCAAGAAAATTTGTCCAAAATTCATATGTTAGAAAAGTAGGCAAAAATAGTGGGTGCAATCCTAGCCAACACTAATCAACTTAATTAACCCTAATCAGCCAAGGTAAACAATCCCCCTCCTTTCTATCTTTATGTCATCATAAGACACTCTTTAGTACACAACTGTATGATATAAAGTGGGGCTAGTACATCTGTTATGCCTAAGTTTATAGAAAATATTTTAGGGTTAAGGTATGATCATAATTCTAAGGGAGTCCTATAACTATATGGTTCCCCTAATAAATTTTTTTGTGTAATCAAGGACCTAATAATTATCCTAGATGTTTATCTAAATTGTACCATATCCTAAGATGTTGTACTGGTTGATCTCCCACCCTATTTTGCCTTGTGTTTATCTAGGGATTTCACTACCAAAATAGGAGGTTATCTCTCTTCTGAATCATCTTATATGGTCTCTAGGACCAAGTATGGAACTAAGGTTATGATCAAATCTGAACCTATATCTAAGTTCTATTTAGAGATCTACATGACTAATTTTTCTAATGCCAACTTCAGTATCATAGATGAATATGAACATCCCAAATATTAAAAACCAATTGAACCACTTAAAGGCATATCAAACCTACTTCTTGATGAATGGGGAAAATATAACCATGGTTATGATCCATTTAATATGATAAAATAATCAAGTTCAAGAATATACTATATGCATGTGGAAGAGGCCATAATACCATGTCTTACTAACCCAATCCATGACCATGATGGATTGTGGAGTTTATTATTTGATGGATCTAAGTGCAAGAATAGAAGTGGGGAAAGTGTCATGCTTATCTCTCCTTCAAAGAAAATATACTTCTCTACCATGAGTTTCTAATTCAAATGCACATACAACATAATAGAGTATGATTCCCTCATTCATAGGATACAATGGGCAAGAATGAGAGGCATTAAACTCCTATAAGCCATTTAAGATAGTGAGTTAGTAGTACATCAGGTGAGAGGGTAGAATTCAATCAAGAATACACTCTTGAAGGCATACAAGAATAGGTTTTGGGACCTCTTAGAAGAATTTGAGGCCTTTGACATCCTCTCAATCCCAAGAAAGGCCAATCAACATGTATATTGGTTATCAGTCATAGGAACATAATATGACATTCTAAATGGGGTCATGGACATGAAATATAAATCTCAAATCAAGTTAGTTTTTAGACATTTGGTCCTTGATAATGAGTTCAGTTGTTAGGTCTTTGAGAATGACAAGAAAATAACATGTTTATTATAAAAAGAGGCAAAATTATGATCAAGAAACCAACATAGACTTCAACAATAGTACGATGATCATATTTTCTAATTGAGGACAAAAAAACTACCTAAGGGATTGGTGACCTTGGAAAACATATCCAATGAGGATGATAAACTAAGGAAGGACAAAATTAGAATGTCAAAGGAACATTATATAAGGTCACTATTTTTAAGGATAGGCTACTAAAACTAGGTAAAGTGAACACAAAGGAAAAAAAATCAGCCTTCATAGAGTTATGTCAACAAATTTCAAACATATTTACTTGGGAGTACAATTATTTTAAGGGGTTTGACCCTAATTTGGCCTAATATACTATATAATTGGAGGCAAATGCTAAGCCTATAAGACAAAATCCAAGATTAGTCTACCCCAAGATTGAACTCCTCATGAAGAAAGACTTGATCAAGTTCATTTAATCGAACATCATCTTTACCATCAAACACTCTTTCATGGGTTGCTAATATTGTACTTATAAGGAAGAATAATGAGGAGATAAGGTTATGTGTAGACTTCAAGGATCTCAAAAAGGTATCATTGAGATACCACTACCCCTTGCCATCTATGTATTATATTATCCAATAGGTTTTAGGTTCACAACATTTCTCCTTGTTTGATGTATACTCAAGGTAAAATCAAGTGTTAGTGAAGGATGAGGACCAACACAACACTATCTTCACAACCAAGTAGGGCACTTATTCTTACAATAATATACCTTTTGGGTTGTCCAATGTAGTGGCCACCTTTTAAAGGGTAATGGATGTATCTTTCCAAGGAATCATCAATGATATGGTGCTAATTTCCCTTGATGACATCATAGTATTTTCCAAATATGCCAAAGATCACTTGATACACCTAAGGATAATATTTGATAGGTACAAGTAGTATGAGATCTCCATGAATCACAAAAAATATATTTTTGTAGTCCATGATGGAAGACTTTTAGGCTAAATTCTATCAAAATAAGTCCTTTATATAGACCATAAGAGGATATGTGAAATCATTTCTCTATCAATGCCTAAGCACAAAAAGGGATTACAAAGTTTTTTAGGTAAGATAAACTTCATTAGGAGGTTTATCCTCATGATTACTAAGTTGTTAAGGCCTCTAACCTTCATGATTAAGAAACATAAGGATTTTAAAATGAATAAAGAAGGGAAAAGAAGCTTTAAATCCATAAAATAGGCCATTACCTAAGCATCCACCCTCCTCAACCCTAATTTCTCAAGTGACATCTTGTTGTATGACTTCTCCACCAATGCTACTATTTCTTACATGCTTATGCAAAAAAATAGTGAGGGTCTTGAGCAGACCATAGCCTTATTTATTCAAGAATTGATGGTATATGAAAAGAGGTATACATTTTTGGAAAATCATGTGTTTATAGTCATTATAGGTCTAAAAATATTCATACATATGATGCATAATAACAAGATCTATGTCATGTTGGTTAACCCTATCACTAAAGACTTCATTCTTAACCCAGACTTGGGTGAAAAGAAAGGAGGTTGGGTGACCAAATACATATAATATGACATATAATTCAAGGCCACCAAGTTAGTAAGGGGTAGATTAATTTGTGAAAACTTGGAAGTATATGTGAAGGAGTAAAAATAAGTTATTTGGGTAATGTAAAGTGATCAACAAGTAGTTGCACCTATGCCATCTTCTAGATCAACTCAAAACATGGTAAGATTCCTTCAAATAGGAGAATGTCCTATAGGGATATTTAGAAAAAAAAGTTATTATAGGTTGAAATCAATCCCTTATGTCTTGGTTGACTAATTTAGTTTTAGAAAGGATCTTGATGGCATGTTCTTAAGGTGTGTAGAAACTAACCAAGTTGACAAACTCCTAGACTAGTTTCATGATGGACCTATAGGAGGGCACTTTGTAGTGAAGAATAAAAAAATAAATATCATAAGCATAGGATAATTTTGGCCAATTTTGTTCAAGTAGTATCATTCTTGGGTTAGGATGTTCCAAAAGTGTGCCATGTTCATAGGGAAGCAAAGACTAGTTGTCTTGACCCTCAAACCTATCCAAGTGGAGAAACCCTTCACGCAGTAGGGCCTAGAATTTGTAGGCATAATTCAACTTCCATATAGTGTAGGACACAAATGGGTCTTGTTTTTTATATACTAAATTAATAGGTGGGTGGAGGTAGTATCACTTAAAGAATCAAATGATAATTTAGTTTTAGAGTTCTATGATAACCTAGCAACCAAATTTGGGATCCCCTCCACCATCATATCAGATAATGCACTAGCCTTAAATAGTGTAAGAGTGAGTGAATGGGATATTAAACATGGCATATACCTTATCACTTACTCTAAATACTATCTATAGTGTAATGGACTTACAGAGTCCACCAACAAGAATCTAATTAGAATCATAAGGAGAATTATGGATAAAAATCAAAGGGAGTGTCATACCAAGATAAAGACAACCTTGTCAACAGATAGGTTCACTCCAAAGAGGGATACTATTCATTCACCATACCTTATTATCTATGTAAAGGAGGTAAGGTTTCCTGTATCACTTGAACTACCATCCTTGAAGCTCACACATCAAATTTAACTAATGGAGAATGATGTTATGGAGGTAAGGATGGATGAATTGAGGGAACTCAAAGAGATAAAAGATAATACTATCCAATCCATGTGGTCCCATAAAGATAATGTAAATAGTTAATTTGAAAATAAATATTCATAAAATACCTTCCAATAAGGTGATATTATCCTCAATTGGAATGAAGATCAAGTTAAACCAGGTAAGCACTCAAAGTTTGATAGCCTATGGAGTGGACCATACATTATTACTGACTATAAGGAGTAAAATTATTTCCAATTATCAAGGATGAATGGTGAGTAAATCCCTATTAATATCAATGTGGTGTTATTTAAGTATTGATATTAAGGGATCACATAATTTCTTTATAAATAGTCATTAGGTCTCCTTTCTTCCAAGTGTTATGGCACATGCTTTGTTAGTTGCTTATTAGGTTATGTTCTTCTTACTTCCTTTTTGTCTATCTTTATTATGTTCCTTTGTGTCTTTTTGTGTGTATTATATAACTATTTTAGTCCTTAAGGTAAACAAGGTGTTTATCATGAAGTCTTAGCTTAGTTATATAGGTCTTTTGTCTAAGCATGACTGATATGTAAGAGATATTAGGTCCTATTGATTAGTAGGTAGGTTAAGCCTTTAGATTCACTAATGATGATGACTTATTTATACCCTTGGGATTAGAAAGGGTCAACTTATGCCCATGAACACCTAGGTTTAGCCTTAGTAACCCTATTGTATCTTTTAAAGTGTCAGGGTAGTCCAAAGAGGGGTCACTGTAATGAAATTACTTCAACAATTAAGTATAATAGCAGAATTATATCAAAATATGATTGAAATATATCCAAATATATGATAGTAGATAAGCCACTTTGAGGGGGCAATCTCCACAAGCTTCAATAAAAGCAAAATTCACAATATGATTATAAATGATTACCCACTACCTCCTATATATAGTCTATCTAGGCCATGGTTACTTCATAGGCTGACCTACTAATCAAAAGAAAGCATAGATAAATGTAATATAACATCAAAGAGGGATAAGTAAGCCATAATTTGGCTAATACTATCCTCATACATTTGATAGGTTAGGGGCGTAGCATGCCCTTCCCCTTCAAACCAACATTGTCCTCAACGTTGAACAACTCTGGATGTTGTTGTAGAAAATCTTCACCTTCCCAAGTCACATCTTCACTACATTGGTTTTTCCACTTGATCAAATATTCCCTAATCTCTCTGGTTCTTAACCTCTTAGTATGTGTTTGGAAGATCTTCTCTAGTTCCAAAATGACTTTTCCTTCTTCATCTAGTTTTGGGAGCTCTGTATAGGTAGAAAATTTCTATCCAATGACCTTCTTCAAATAAGAAACATGAAATACTAGGTGTATGTGAGATGAATGAGGTAACTCGTGCTTATAAGCCACACTTCCATTTTTTTGTAAAATGTAATAAGGGCCATAATACTTAGGAGCAAGTTTGTTGTCCTTTTTCTATTACTTCAAGGACATATACTTGTAAGGCTGAAAATGAACAAATACCTAGTCACGCACCTCAAAATTTCACTCACTACAGTGTTGATCTACTTTTTTCCTCATCCTATTTTGTGCCAAGGCCAAATTCTCTCTCAAACTAGCCAAAACCTCTTGTTGATGTTGAATGTGCTCTTCCACATCTTGAACCTTGGTGTGCACCTTTAATGAAGAAGTGATGGAAGGTGGATGGTAACCATATAGTGCTAGAAATGGAGACATTTTAGAAGAGGTATGGAAAGATGTGTTATACCACCATTCTATAAGTGGTAGCCATTTAACCCAATGTTCTTGTTTATCTGATACAAAACAACGGAGATACCCCTCTAAACATTTGTTAACCACTTCAGTTTGTCCATCAGATTGGGGGTGGTAAGATGAGCTATGAGCTAGTTGAGTACCCAAACAAGAAAATAGTTCAGTCTAGAAAATACTAGTGAAAATACGATCATGATCACTTATAATTATTTTTGGGGTTCTGTGTAATTTGAGAACTGCTTCCATAAAAATAGTCGTTACCGTACTTGCTGAAAATGGGTGTGAGAAAGCACAAAAATGGGCATATTTTGTAAGCCTATCCATAATGACCAAAATAACATTCTTACCTTTAGAACAAGGCAACCCAGTGATGAAATCCATGGAAACCTCCTCCCACCTTTGACTAGGAATTGCTAACAATTGTAACAAACATGGGGTCTTAACTATTTCACCTTTATTCTGTTGGCATATCAAGCATTCTTCCATAAACTTGTGTAAATCTCCCTTGAGTCCTTCCCAAAATAATTCTTTCTTAATTATATGATAAGTTTTCAAGAACCTTGAGTGTCCCCAAATTGGATATGTATGCAACTCTGCAATAATCTTATGCTTAAGCTCTAAATTTTTACACAAGTATAACCTACCCTTATACCATAGGACATTACCTTTCCATTCAAATTTGTCAAAGGATAAATTAAATTGCTGGAGATTTTGAATCAAAACCTATGTATCCTTGTCTTGCTCCCATTCTAACCTAGCTTCATCCACCCAATCTGCTTGCAACATGGACATTGCACAAAGTAATGCTTTTGTGGATGCATCCCGTCTGGATAGTGCATCTACTACTACATTATCTTTACTCTTCTTGTAGATGATTTCAAAATAATAACCCAACATTTTAGTTACCCACTTTTGTTGTTCTTCAGATGATAATCTTTGCTCCAAAAAGTATTTGAGACTATCATGATCTGTTTTCACCTTAAAGTGTCTACCCATCAATAAGGCCCCCATTGTTTAACTACATGAAGAATAGCCATCATTTCTTTCTCATAGATAGGTTTTTATATATTCTTACCTTTGAATTGATGACTTTTAAATGTAATGGGTCTTCCTTCTTGCATTAGTATTACCCCCAATCCAAACCCAAAAGCATCACATTCAACAGTGAATGTCTATGAGAAGTTTGGAGTAGCCAAAACTGGAGTGGTGCAAATAGTTACTTTTAGTTTCTCAAATGCTTTGGTGGAATCATCATTCCAATGGAAAGCATCCTTCTTTAGCAATGTAGTGAGTGGAGTTGATATACTACCATAAGCTTTCACAAATCTTCTATAGTAGCTTGTTAGTCCAAGGAACCCTCGAAGGTTTTTGAGAGTTTTTGGCATGGGCCATTCCATTATTGCTTTGATCTTCTAGGGATCAACTTTGACACCTTCATGGGAAACAATGTGACTAAGGTACTCTACCTCCTGTACTTCAAAATCACATTTATATGGCTTCACATAAAGTTGGTGCTTCTCCAAAACTATCAACACATGTTTCACATGTTCCAGATGTGCTTCCCATGTGTGACTATAAATCAATATGTCATCAAAGAAAACTAGCACAAACTTCCTTAAAAAAAGGCTTAAAAATAGTGTTCATCAAGCTCTGAAAAGTAGATGGTGAATTTGTAAGACCAAAGGGTATTACCAAAAACTCATAATGGCCCTCATGTGTTCTAAAAGAAGTTTTATGAACATCTTCATCCTTGATTCTAATTTGATGGTACCCTAAGTGAAGATCCAATTTTGTGAAATAATAAGCACCTTGCAACTCATCAAGTAAATCGTAAATTACTAGAATAGGAAACTTATCTTTGATGGTGTACTTGTTGAGTTCCCTATAATTTGGGCACATCTTCCATGTGTCATCCTTCTTCTGCACCATGACCAGTGGTGATGAATATGCACTTTGGCTATGCTTGATGATCCCTGCCTCTAGCATCTCAATGAACATTTTTTCAATTTCACTCTTTTGTGCATATGGATATCTATATGGTCTGATATTTGGTGGTTGACTACTTGGAATTAGTTGAATGGCATGATCATGTTCTCTTTTTGGTGGTAGTGCTTTTGGCATGGCCCCAAAAATAGATGAGTGGTCCTCAAGAATTATCTGTAGATTAGGATGTGTAGATACCTGTGTGGGTTGAACTTCTATGGAGCATAATCATGCAATAATTCCCTCTACCCCCTTTTTTAGCATCTTGGTCATCTGATGTGAAATAATCAATTATGGATATTTTTCATGTAATCCATGTAGTTCAATTTTCTTACCTTCAAAATGAAAGTGCATGAATAGTTCTTGGAAGTTCATCTCAATGGTACCTAAGGTTGTGAGCATTGGACTTCCAAAACAATGTTTGTGTTACCCATGGGAATAGAAAACATAGGAGAGTTTAGATTGTACCCACCCATAGTAAGCTTAATACTATAGCATTTTCTAAAATAATTAATTATGCCACCATCTGCAATCATGACCTAAAATTCTGGTGCTAGGTAGATGAAACAGTTTAATCAAGTGGCCAACTTATGGTTTATAAAGTTATGTGTGCTCCCTGAATCAATCAACACTATCACCTTTTGTTTCTTGAGGAAACCCACCACCTTAAGAGTTTGTGGAGTGATAATACCTGTAAGTGCATGAGAAGACATTGTAGGTTGGGAATCTTTAGGTACCTCCTCTATATCTTCCTCATCATCATTGGAGGCATTAGTTGCTTCTTCATATTCATTTGGTCCCTCAATGTAGAATAACTTCTTCTCAACACATGTATGTCCTTTACTCCACTTGCTGTGACAACCAAAACATAATCTTTTTACATACCTCTCTTTAATTTGTTGAGGGGTCAATCTAGTAGGTGGAGGAAATGTTGGGGATGATATGCTATGATCTTTGAAGTGAGTGAGTCATTGTTTCTTATGGCTATGAATTTTTCCTTAGCTCTACATGCTAGGATAATAGAATTAGAAATATTAAGTGGATTAAACATGCGTACCTCATGTTGAATGTGGTCCTTGAGTCCACCCAAAAATAGGTCATTCAAGTTTGTGTCAGAAATTGTATCCACACGTAAGGATAGGTTCTGAAAATGATGAATATAATCCTTGATAGAGCTATTTTGTTACAATTTTGCCAGTTGGCTGAAGTAATTCTCTATCACACTATTTCCATAGTGTAATTGTAGCTCCTCTATAAAAATTGACTAGGTGACATTGAGAGTCATCTTTTTCTTTTGAGCACACAACCATTGATACCAAATGAATTGATTAGGTTCAAGATATAAGGATGCCATGGTAACCTTCAATCCACCTAGAATCTAATGTAGGTAAAAAAACTCTCCATTTGGTTGATCTAATTAAGTGGATATTTTCCATCAAATTTATGCATATCCACCTTTGGCAATAGGTTCCTCTATGGCCATGGAGTTAGATTTGAAGTAGACTAGTTAGGAGAACCACCCTAGTGGGTTTGTAAAATAGATTTAGCTTGATGATTTTATTGATTAATGTTCAAATCCATCATGATATCTCCCAAAATATCTTGTATGGATTACATATTAGATTGTATGTCTTGCACCTCACTCTGAATGCCTTGCACACTATAGTCAAGCTGGCTCACTTTGTGATCTATGTCATAAATCCCTCATACAAAGGGTCTAGTACATCCCCCTTTTGACTCCATATCTTCCTTGTTAGGATTTTTACCTAGAGTTTCAGCACCATTTCCTTGGCCCCGAGTTTGTGGACCTGCCATAAAAGGGTTTTACGATGTCAACCCTTATTGGCACTTTTGACCCAACTTTGACCAAGTGATTTTTAGAATTATGTTAGCCTCAAATAAAAATATACAAAGAACATACCATAGCTGAATTTTTATAAGCTTTCCAAAAATTTAAATAACTCAAAAATTCTTTTAATTGCGCACCATAGAGCAATTTTATGAAAACCCATAAAATAGAGATAAATTTTGTAAAATAGATCCAAATGAGCTGAAACTTTAGTGGAAGATTAATTTGTATATTTATCACCTCCAGTAAAACTTTTGAAGATAAATTTGTAACCATTTTTTATATATCACAAAATTCAAAAAAATAGTGTTTCACCCACAAGATTGCTCAAATCACAGCTCTGATACCACTTGTAATGAAATTACTTCAAAAATTAAGTATAATAGCAAAAATATATCCAAATATGACTAAAATATATCCAAATATATTATATTAGATAAGCCACTTTGAGGGGGAAACATCCACAAGATTTAATAAGAGTAGAATTCACAATATGATTATAAATAATTACCCACTACCTCCTATATATAGTCTATCTAGGCCATGGTTACTCCATAGTCCAACCTAATAATAAAAATTAAGCATAGATAAATGTAATATAACATCAAAGAGGGATAATTAAGCCACAATTTGGCTAATACTATCCTCATACATGTGATAGGTTAGGGGCGTAACAGTCACTTTCCATCAAGTCAAAAGTAGCATGTTCAAGTGGTATTCTACGTCAAGGAGAGTCATAGTAGTCACTTCCTCACTTTGTTTGAGCTTTTGTCAAATGTTCATCTTGTTTTGATCTTGTGTGAGATTCTATAACTAGAATTAAGTGGTCCTTATGACCCAAATCATTCATGTAAGAGGTGAATTATGATGTTGCATCCATAGCCATCCATGTGAACATGACAACAAATTACAACATGAGGAATAATTCAAAATCTTGGGGTCCAATATGAAGAAATATGTTTGACCCTTGTTTGAAGCCTTATCAAAGCTTAAGGTTCTTTATCAATTGTTAAGTTATCTCCTTAAATTGAAGTTTCATTTGGAATTATACATGCATTCCCTTAAAAAAGGTGTCTAAAAATGTGAATAATACTATTTTGACCCCCAATACACCACCAAGACCATAATTTATGCCTTAAAAGGTCTTTATAACCACCATAATTCCATTATATAATGTCTTCATATGAAAAATCATATCCTTTTATAAGTGAAATGTTTTTATTCACCACTAAAGAGGCCCAAACATGTGAAATAATGAATCTTAACCTTCCATTCACCCATAATCCATGTTTTTAATGTATTTATAACTCCTTATTTCCCTCCTCCTATCCACTAATAATATTTCAATATTTGAAACCTGAGAAAATGTAAGAAAGTGGTGTTTTCAAGATTGTAAAGATCCATATAGTACTATCATGGTCAGAAAAGGTCAAGAATATTTATAAGGAACTTAGTGTAGAAATCAAATGAGAGAATCCATGAGTATCAGAGTCAAAGAGATCAAAAATTGGTCCCTTATTTTCATCATTCTTTTTGGTAGCCTTATATAGCCTCTCATGTTCTTGTTTAGTATAGATAAGAGAGATAAAATGTTAACTTGATATCTTGGCTAGAGGAAGGGAGTATAATGGAATTACAATATTTGGCATTATTTTGTATATTTATAACCCATGCTTTATGAAAAATGCTTAAAAATCTAGGTAGTCAAACTAGTCTTCTACATTTATAGAGGGTTAATCTTTAAATGGTTTTAATGAATTTATGGCATGGTAAATTAAAATGGTGGTTTTGTATGTCTTATACAAGCCTTAAAGGTCCTTATAATTCACCTTATAACACAAATTTGAATGTGTGAGCTTGTGAGAGTAATAAAATATTCATATGGTCACACTTATAGGGTGCAGACAATAGTTCTTGGCATTTTGGAGAATTCAATGCATATGTGTCAAAGATAATTTGTTTATTGTAATGATGGTTTATTAAGAGATTTATTCAATAATTATCATCATTTATGGTGTACCTAATGATAAAATTAACACTCAACTTCTTAAAACTCCTATTTTCAAGTAAGACTACTTGTGTAATTTGACCTCCATTACAAGTGTTAGCATGGTGTTTCATGGTTGTGATTGTTGAAGATCATTAGAAAACTATAGAGGTAGTAGAGGTGTTGTACACATGTGGAGGATTCCCTATATTATAAGTAACAATCCTAATTATGGCTCTCAAGACCAATAAATCATGAACTAGCCTCCCAATGCTTTCATAGACCTATTTAGCAAAGTTTAAGGTTTTTGTGAAATCATAAGTTTTAGTTTCTCCCTCAATATGCCTGATTAACCAATTATAAGTGCCTTACTTTGTTGATTATATATATGGAGGCATATACGATCCCTATATGTGGCCTTGAATAAGGACTAAGAGTCTAAATGGAAACTCTCAAAGAACATCTTCTATGTAGTGGTCTCACCAAGCCATTCCACCCCATAGTAGGCTCTAATTTCCATACTTAGAACTTCATAGGAATTTATGAACACCACCTATAGGTTTAAGCCATTATTCCCAAGCTTAAGTCATGAAATAATTTAAAATATTGCATAATACCATGAAGGGTCAATATGACTCTGAGAAAAGGGGTACATTCAAGTGTGGATACTATTGAGAAGCTATGACTAAACTATGAAGATCAACTTCAAACTCAACCTTCAAGGGTTTCCCCAAGCCATCACATGTACCTGAACCAAAAATATTCAAGAAATTTTCATATGTTATGGGTATGAACACATTAATAATATTATTTGTATTCAAGAGAGGTCAACTGAGGTTTTCTCATGGTGTGGAAACCCTCCTCTTACTCATGGACCTTTGAAAGAACTCCATTGATAGTCACACACCTAAAACACCACCTATAGGACTACAAGTAGTCTTCCTTCAACATTTAATATGAGATTCTATAGGCACATGAAAGAGATATCTCAATTAGATAATTATAACATATAGATCATGTTGTTGAAAGGCAAATGAAAGTTGAAAGGATAAGCTAAACAAGCTGACTTAGACAAGTATAGTGAGCTAAGTCTACCTATCTAGTTAAGGTGTCTAACTAATGTGAATGACAATTAAAACAAAAAAATTGAGTGTAACCCTAGGTTAATGATAGCATAAATCTTCCTTGATATCTCATATGATGATGATACAAGTTTTAAGAAGCTGCCTATTTTTGGTTGGACATTCATGACAAACAAGCCTATGTGTATGACTGTGAATTGAGTGTTGAGAGTAAAATTGAGGGAAAACCCATTTAAAATATTTTTTAAAAACTTCTAGATAATTTTACATTATCCTTAAAACTATACCAATAATTAGGAAGATAAAGACATAGGTCCTACGTAGGTCTCTATCACTAGCTAATTCAAACACTCAAACTAGGAAATGATGGTCATGGTGGGCCTATGAAAGAGAGATAAAGATAAGAGTTTGAGTAGTTAAGGAAAATTTAAAAAGGATTAAATTAGGCGTATAAGGGTGATAATTTAACATGGAATTTATCAATATAGCTATAAGTGGTTTAAGGCCCTGAGGCTTAGGTTAAGCCTATAAGATCTAAAATTCTCCTTAGGCCTAAAAAACCCAACTTACTCCTTGTGAAATATACAAACCCCTAAGGCAGACTTAATGTCATGAAAAGGTGTGTGATGATGATAAAATCCATGAGGAATGTTATTTAGATAGAGGAAGGCAAAGAAGTGGTCAATTTGGTCTTGTCACTCCTCTTGAGATCCATCACCCATATCTACCATTTTGAGCTGCCCACTCAAATGTTCATATATTACATGGCAAGATGAGTGGGGCTCGGTGATCTTATGAGAATTTATGGATCCATATGTTATTAATATATGTTATAAACCCAAGTTTCACCCTATTGAAGAAGAATGTTCAAATCCAACTAAAACTTGGACTAATGTGGGATTAACCTATAGGTTGTGGGCTACCTATAGTCTAGGTCAAACCTCTATCTTATGGGGATATCTCCCCTAACTTATCAATTAATTTATCTTTCTATAACCTAAATCTATTGGGATGAAAAGATTAAATATGAAAGCTTATAAATAAACCTACACTAAAAGGTGTAATGCACCAATAATTGATTATCCTCTCTTAAATGTTCCTTAGACACTCTTTATGAATTTAATGAAGGATAACACCTAATGAAACCTATTAACATAGTCATAGGCATGAATAGTTCATATAAAGGTTAAGCATAAATTCTACAACTTGAAGACTTAGGATATAGGTCTGCATAAGACACTACTAATCCATCAACACTTCAAGAACACTACCATCTATCAACACTTCATAAAACATGCATAGATCAAGAATATGACATTAGGTGCATGAAAATACTTGAAAAATATATTGAAACTCATGAATTATACAAATCAACTATCATAATACACACTAACATTCAAACAAAATGTCCAGAATTCTTCTTCTTATTGATTCAAGGCATAAGGTACAATTTTGGTAGAGCTTTCCTACACCCAACCGAGGGATTCATGGTAGATTTCAATTATAGGTTTCAAAAAAATAGGGATAGGATTCATAAAAAAATATAAACCACCACTAACTATTCCTTATTATACTATATAAGGGCCTTAAACTTTGATTTAGCCATTATGATATAGTTAATGGGGGGACTACTTTTTTAGAAGACTATGAGATAGCCATAAGAGTAGAAAACTACCTAATTCAAGTAGACAAACTTACTCCTAGACCTTTCATTCCATGATTCACAAAAAATCAATCCCCTATCCCCACCATTTCTCTACTACCAGTCCTAAACAATCAGGATCAGTTAGATGGCAACCAAGTAAATAGGTTGGGTAAAATAGAGGGACTACTCAAGGCCCAAAATAACAAACTAGTAGCCTTGGAGAGCCAGTAGAATCCACATTATAGTACCTATAAATCACATTACCAATATAATTATTATCTTACCTATATAATAAGACTCATTATCAACCTAACCAATAAGGCCAAGGGCAGATTAAATAGACAAGATCCTATAATAGTTTCAATCCTAATGCTACCAATAGTTTTAAGGCCTTGGTGCCAACTCAGAACAAATATGCATAAAAAGGTTAGTGGTCTACTCCATGTGGATAATCAAGTGAGATTACAATGGATCCAAGTGGTGAATTATTTTAGATGTCCTATATATAATAGGGTCTTACTTTTCAAACACAACAACATGCCTCCTCCATAGCATAAGGAAGGCACACTCATACCTCATGGAGACATTCCTTTCATGACTCCAGCTGAAGTGCCAAATTAACAAGCACGATGTGGAAGTAAGACACCCTCTAAGAACACTGTTTTCAAATTTCAAAAAGGTGAAAATTCATTTGAGTAAGTGGAAAAAAATTAGGGGTAAAATGTGTTCAAGGAAGACAACTCAATTGTAGTCTACACAAGGGATAAAATAAGGATAGTGGACGCTAGTTTGGGGTAGTATAAGGAAAATCATACATAATCTCAAAAAATTAAATGTGATTCCACTCAAGATGTAGTCCAAAATATACTTCTAATTTATTATATACCATAAGGACATATGTAACATCAAAAATTTCCTTTAATTCCCCAAGTCACATAAGTTTTAAATAATGCTTCTACTTCTAAGTTACAAACCAAGACAATCAACTCTCCCTTTATCATTGTGGACTACATGAATAAGGCCCATTTCAATATTCCTAAGTGGGATGTGTTGTCACCAAATCTTTCACCTTAGATGAGGATTTTCAAGCCTCTTATATATTTGGTCAATATGGGAACACTTCCAGGTATGTGGGTGTACCTATAGAGGAAGTGAGCCTTTAGATTTAAGGGCTAGCTCCCTAAATGTATCTTGAAATGCTCACACCTAATTAACTAGTTTCTTATGTGGAAAAGAGTTAGAATTTTCATGAAATTAACCTAATATAAGGGTGTGATACACCAATATTTTTTCCATATGACCATTATACTTTCTTGTAATAAACAACAAGGCATATAACCTAACTTTCAAGTCCTATGGATTCTAACATGAGTATATCAATATGGAGGTGAGATGCATGCAATATATCTAAGGTAAGTGAACCATATTATATTTTTAGACACTAAGTCTCATTTTAAACTTAAAATATAGGCTCATACACTTGACAACACTTAATATGACCTATTATAATAGGAACTCTTGCACAAACATAAAAGGATAAGGGAAGGAAGGATAGAGCATTATCACTTTTCATCACCATACATCTCTTGCACACTTAGAAAATTATTCAAAAACTCAAAACTATATTTTAATTAATGTTCAAAGGCAAAATATGACATACTTATAATAGGGATTCACCATACATGGAGTGGAATTAGATTACGAAGGCTAAAATGGTATCTACTTATAGAATTTGAGAGAGAAGTAGGAAATGAGAAGTTTAAAGGTAACTTGAAAACTTCTCATGATGAAAAGATGAATTAAATTCATAGTATAATGGATTAGGAGATGAACCATATAAGGTATTATAGGATAAGTGGCCCTCCAAGTTATGAAAATCATGAAATGTTGCGTAGGAGTTATCTTTCTACACAATAAAATTATCTTCATCATTTACCTCTTTTGGAATGTCCCAAAATTAAATAGTGATAGGTCTCATGATTAAAATAAGAGATATGGGTTATATACATTCTCTTTCATGTATTAGTTACATTCCTAATCATTTAGATTCCTTTAAAATTAATCCATCACTGTCTATAATTAAAGAAACTCCTCTTTTAGTCACCCCTTACACTTGGCCTCAAAATTGACTTAAAATTTCCATGAAAATACTACAAGGAAGTCAATTAAACTTGGAAAGACCCTCCATGGACATATATTTCTTAGGTACACCTTAAATATCCTTCCACTTGAATTTATCACACTTCTCACTATCTTGCTCGCTTTGCCAATTTTGATTAGCTAAGATGAAGATATTGGTATGCATACTTAACATATTTTTTAATGTAAAAAATGGACATGAGGGGTTATTTAAATTCTCAATACTTCTCATGAAATTGGGTCCAACTCTTGAAACCTCCTAAAACCTACATAATGCATAAAATAGTCAAAGAAACCAATTATGTACCCTATTCGTACAGATAGGGAATGCCTCAAGTGGAATGAAAGGGTCTCTAGAGATTCTTATATATCATCCAATCAATTTTCATGTCATTCCATCCCATTTCAATAACTCTTCTCCTTCATTTCCCCAATCAGGTCATTTGTAAGGGTTTGTAATGGTTTTAGACCATTTTTGGTCTTAGGCTTTGTTCATAAATATGGGACATTGGAGTTGTAAAAAAATTCAACAAAATTAGAGTTGAGAACCATTTTCAACTTCCCAAAACTCATTTAACCTCCATGCATACACTCCAAGAAGATATGAGCATTCAAAGTCCCCCTATCAAACTTGATTCCTCATTTTGCACATGCCTGATTTGTATTTGAGCCAAAATTGGCTTTCTTTATGACTTATTTACATTAAAAGATCTTGGAAACATATTTTATATTCCTAAAAACATTTTATAATCCATTAGAGTTATCACCTAAGGTTAAAATTGAAATTGACTTCCTATTTGGGCTTTAGGCCTAACCATGTCTAACAAGTCTATCTACATACTTTAAAGTCTAGACCATCTCGTTGAGATTATTTTATCTATCATAATGAACCCATACCCAAGCATAATAAATTATTAAAATTATTATTGAGAAATACTAACTTCATAAGGATATTCATTATATGATTTTTAGAGTTGGTGAAGTCACTCACTTATATGCTCAAGAATCACAAGGAATTCTCATGGAGAAAGGAAGGCAAAAGAAGTTTTGAGTCCATCAACAAGGCCATATAAAAATATCCCACCCTCCTCAACCTAAATTTAACAAGGATTTTTTCATGTATTCCTTGTCCATAGATGATACCATTTATGTTATGTTCATGGAACAAAATGATGCAGGACTAGAATAACCAACTAATTTTTTTAGTCAAGCATTAGAAGGTTATGAAGAAAGATACACCTTTGTTGAAAAAAATGTCCTTAATATCATGAGAGGGATAAAAATATTCATACACATGGTGTATAATAACAAATTCTTTGTAATGGTATTTCACCCCAATATAAAGGATTTCATACTTAATAAGGACTTAAGTGAGAAGAAGGTTGGTTGGGTGACTAAGTGTATGGAATATGATATTAAAGTTATGGTTACCAAACTAATAATAGGTAGGGGAATCTATGAACATATTTTTATCTAAGGTTAAATAACAGAAATAAATGGTATTGATAGTCCATGATAGTTAATAGGTAGCTCCAAACATGACCCCTCTTAGCTAGACCAATGATGTGGTTAAGTTTCATCAAATAGGGAAATGAATTATGGGCTTAGATAGGAAAAAAAATAAGTCACTTTAGACTAAAATCCATCCATTACATATTTGTGGATGGAGTGCTCTTAAAGAAAGACATAAGAGGTATGTTTTTAAGGTTTGTTAAATCAAGTCAAATTGATAAGTTTTTATAATAGTTTCATGATGGGCCTATAGGTGGACACTTTGTAGCAAAGACCATTTATTATAAGATCATTATATAAGGATACTTTTAACCCACCTTATTCATGGGCTCACATTCTTGGGTCAGGAAATATTCTAACTGTGCCATATTCATCGGTAAATAGAGATTAGTTGCCTTACCCTTAAAACCCATTCAAGTTAAATAACCCTTCATGCAATGGGGATTAAATTTCATAGGCATGATCCATCCCACATATAGTGCTAGGAATAAGTGGGTTCTAATATCCATTGATTACTTTACAAGGTGGGGGGAGATAGATGCACTCAAAGAAGCTAATGACAACTTAGTTTTGGAGTTATGTGATAGTCTTGTGACTAGGTTCAGGGTCCCTTCCACCATTATATCAAATAATTACTTAGCATTAAATAATGATAAAGTGTGTGAGTGGGTGATTAACCAAGGAACATATCTCAAATATTCCTCCAACTACTACCTATAGGGTAATGGGCTAGCAAAGTCCACCAATGAAAACTTGATAAGGATCATTAAGAGGATAATAAAGGATAGTCAAAGAGAATGGTACACAAAGTTAAAGAATACTTTATGTGAAGATAGAGTCACTCCTAATATTTATACTAGTCACTCTCCTTGACTATTTATTTATGGTAGAGAGGTAAAATTTCCCATCTCACTTGAGCTTCCAACCTTAGATCTTGCACACCAACCTGAGCTCATGGAGGATGATGTAATGGAAGTAAGAATGAATGAGATGAGAGAGTTGGAAGAGATAAGGGACATTGTTATGCATTCTATGTGGTCCACTAAACACCAATTCAAGAGATATTTTGAAAAAATATCTTTATGCAAGGCATATTAATAATGAGACATAGTGCTTAAGTGGGATGTAGACTATGCCAAGCCAGGTAAACTCTCAAGGTTTGACAATATTTGGAGTGGAACACATGTCATTACAAGTTGTAAGGAGAGAAATTATTACCAACTATCCAAATTTAATGGTTAGGAACTCCCCATCCCTATCAATGGGATGTTCCTCAAGTACTATTAGTAGTAAGCACCAAGTCTTCTTGTACATAGTAGTTAATATTTGTCTCTTTCCTCTAAGTGCTTATTCACATGATTAGTTGTTTTTTATTTTTTATTACTATTTGCTACTATGTGTTTTGTCTTTTTTGTCTTTTATAGTCCCTTATTTTGTATTTTTTTGTGTCTCATTGAATGTAAAGGTCTAAAAGGTATTAGGTAGAATCTTTGTTCAGTCAAAGTTCACTTGTTAGTCATAAAGACAAAACTTAGAGGTTATGAGTTCCATTGACTAGTAGGATGGTCAAACCAACTGATTCACCTAAAAATTTGATCACTTTCTATTCTTATACATATAAAGGAGTCAACCTAAAGTCTTAGAGTCCTAATCCACTAGTAGTTCTCATAGTTTCCATACACCCTTATGAGATTGGATTGTTCAAATAAGTTCACTATCTTCTCATGATATAAGATGTTTGGTGATTCCCATAACCTATGTTTCAACTTGTATTATGTGTTTTTATAATTTTTAAACATGTATAAAGGTATTAGGTTAGTCTTGATAAGGCTTCAACATTCAAAAGTGACATGGTGGAGGTGAGTTGATAAGGCAGCCTAGTGAAGAATCATGAACACATCTAATCTACTCAATCATATAAGGTATGTTCATTTTCAATCTTTTAAAAAAATCATTAGAGTGTCTGGGGTCCAATTGAATTCCTTGTTATGTCTTAAATGTCTCATCATATCTATTGGCATGTCATCTATTTGATATGTCTCCTTAAGATCATGTGTGTGTGTTAAAAGTAAGATTTTTGACCATAATGAGACATTGTTTAACCCTAATGGACCACTAAACCACCACTCATGACTTAAATAACTTTCATATACTTAATTTGGCCATCACTAAGGCATTTAATTCACTATTGAGCCCCATTCCCATAAATATCAATGCCTAATAACCATTAATGGGCCCCACACATGTCAATTAAGACTTTTTAGCTTCCCTAATTCATACCATAGAACTTAACACATCACCTAAATCTGACTGACCCTCTATCCTACTTGTTGACAATCATTTTTTGTTTGAAACATGATAAAATGTAAGGAATGATATGTTTCAGGGGTTTCCTGAATGGATAGATCCATATAATATGGATTGATTTAGGTATAGTCAGGGATGTATATGGGGAAGTCAATAATGGCATGTGTGAAAGAAACTAGTGTGTTTCAGTGCTTAAGGAACTCAAAACTGATCCTCCTCCCCATCAAGCTCATTTGCAAGCTTGGAGAACACTTCAAGTTTATTCTTAGACCATATAAAGAAGAGAGAATGAAGACTAGAGATCTAAGTTAGAGGAAGTAGAATTGGTTAGCTTTCATTCATGGGCATTGTTTTTAGGATTGGTTCCTTGAGATCTATGAATATTCCTTACGAACTGAAGGGGTTTGATCATCATTCATGTCTCTACAAGCCAAATGGAATAAAATAGTTTTGATGGATTTCTGGTTTGTTTATTTAAACCAATGGTTATTCATAATTCCTTAGGTCTTGATAGAATATATCATGGATCTTTCAATGTTTGGAACACATGTGCGAGCTTACAAAACTAAAAAACATCTAGAATAGTAAGGTTTGTAGTTTTTGGTCAAATTTGGATGGTTAGTGGAGTGTTTAATTCTCTCACCAGAGGAAGTTGATAATATTCAATGATTAGTTGGGTGTTCTAATATTTCCTATACCTATTTGATCTAGGGTGATGTTCATGTTATTTTATTATCATCTCAGGGTGTCTTAAAGGAATGGGTAAATATAAATATAGAGTTCATTGTATGAAATGATTGTGTGTTGTTCAATGGTGCCCTCAGAGCTTTCAAACACAGTAAAGAACATGAAGTGGAGTGTTGAAGTCATGATAAGTCATCATCATATCTTTATGAATAGGTTCCTTAAGCTCCATGATAGCCCTAAATGAATTTAAAACACCTATTTTCCTATAAATATTCTATAGTTACTTTATCAAAAGTTAAGGTTTCTTAGCTAATGTTAAGGTTCCTTAGAGATTCGTATATTTCACTTTTTGATTGTGTATACTCTTTTCCTTCTCCAAAGTGCTATGTTTTGATAACTATTCATATTAGGGTCTCCAATGTAGTTTTGGATTGTTTTGGGTATGTTTACATACTTCATTTCATGTCATGTTCATACCTCTACCATTTCATGTTGTCTTCACTACCATTTCACTATGTTTCAACCCTGTATTCCATGTTCAAACCCCATACCACTCCATAATCATCTCTATCAACTCATCCACCCTCTTTCCAAGACTAAAACATATGAGATAGGCCTAAATTAAAAAAATTACCATAAAAAACCACAATATAATTGAAATATTGATCTATATATGTCATATATGTTGTTGAGGAAGCAAATGGTCACCTACAAGAAACTGTTTTGATCCTAATATGCAAGAACCTTCAAGAGCATTTTGTGTGGGCCACTCATGGGAATAATAAGTGGTATGATGAAGATAATGGATAATTTAAGGATATGAAAATGGTGACAAATTTTTCAAATAAATTCAAGTCTCTCTCCTCTCATAGGAACTTGTTTATCAGACCTGCTTGTAGATAGTCAACATGTGCAAGAAAGAGCCTAAAACATTATCAATGTGTATTGTGATCTACATAATACCTAATATAATGGTAATATAAAATGAATAAGGGTAAATATTAAAACTAAAGGAAGAGAGAAGACATAATGGCTACCCCACCAAAGGTAAAATACATAAAACACAGGCTTGAGGGTAACACATGCCTAACTGGGCATAAACCCTTAACCTAAGAAGGAAAAGGTATGCAAAGGAAAGGATGTTCAAAAACTAATAAATAAAGGTATAAATAGGCATAAGTCACATGATAAACATCCTAATTCATAATAATTCTAAAAAAAAGAGACAAATGTATGCTCAGAACCCTCTCATGATACTAATCACTTAGATTTGCAGGCAACCTAAAACTAGTCATGCTAAAATTGTTATTTAAGGTATTTATAGGTATGACCAATCTTTAAAATTAAGTAAAAATGGAAAATTTTAGTGGTTAAAGGAATCCATGATCCCATTTTTAGGTCAAAAAATTGGAGGGTATACTTATTGTTTTGTCTCAAACCTAGCCCAATCTGTTGACAGTCAATTTTGGGGCTAGGTAAGTGACTTTATGTTTAAAAGGGATTGTAGGTAGACTAAGATTCAAAATTAGTTATAAATAAATATAAGATGATGTTGAAGGTATTAATACATAATATAATGGAATAAACATTCAAGGTTCAAATCAAAAAGCCTTGAGGATAAGCCAAAGAAGACAAACTTCAAGCCTAGTCTTAAACCCTACTTCCACCTTGAAGCATCTCCAAGTCCTTATGACATGTTTGGTGTCAATTAAGGATGTGTAAGAGTGTATTAGATATTTATAAGGTATTTTAAAGTGAAGGGAAAAAAAATGGTCATAATGGTGTCAAAACCTTGCTTGAGTCACAAATCCCCAACATAGCCAACTTGAGGTGAAACTTCAAGTGTTCATACACTCCACAACAAGGAGGTTTAAGATAAAGGATATTGGGTAATTTAGGTACACCTATGGACTAAAAATCCATAAAATATTAATATTCATTAATGGGATCATATTTATGAATGATCTTTAAGAAGTTAACATGCTAAAACTGGTCAGTAAAAAGCTTGAGGGTCACCTTTCAAAACTCCCCTCTCCACACACCATCTACATGGGATACCAAGATATTAAGGGAAGGTGTAGGGGTTAATAACCTACAATTTCATGGTAATTTTTTTTATTTTGGATGTTTGTAATTTATAAACCATCATTAAGATTGTGGATGTCCTAAACCCTTACTAAACCCTAGATAGTACATGATGGTGGATTATTTTCTCAATACACATCTAGATGGAGTTTTTTGATCCCAGAATGGTCTTCAAGGTTGCATAAGGTCTTTTTATAATCATAATTACCAACTATTTGACACGTGTAGAGATAAAATTATACAAAACCATCCTAAGAAGGTTAATTTGGGCCTAAAATCAAAGAAATGGAAAGTGTTTTTGTGTATCATGAGGTTAATGAGAGATCATGGGTCCTAAATCTTATTAATAACCCTCTAAAAATCATCTACATGGACTTCCATGACTAGTTCTATAAGCAGACAAACCTAGATGTTGAAATTATGAGTTGTATGAATTCATCAAAGGTCAAATGGCTTAATCAAGCCAATATTTCTACTCTATAGGACATTTGAGGTGATATTTAGCTTGAAAAGATTTAAAGATTCCTCACAACCCCAAGTTTAGGGCCAAAACTCAAGATTCATGTGTTTAGATAGACTGGTCTAACACCTCCATTGGATCAATTCCACTAGAAGGTGAATCAGATGGTAAGTTGAGAAACAAAGGTTCCTCAGATCTTCATGAAGAAGGTCATCATGATGTTTAGGAAAATTCTGGTCACATTAAACCATATGAGAGATTCTACATCTAGCCCTTTTGGCTTACAAACACCCAAAGTCTATCTATAAGGCATGATTCTCACCTAAGGAAAATTTTCAAACACTCATAGTTGTACAAAACATTTGAATGGGAGGATAATAAATTTATGAGTGGGAAAGGGGTCTATCAACATACATTTATTGTAATTATTTTAGAGGTTTTCACCTTAACCTTTATGAATCATCATTAAAAGTCTTAGGCACTATTAAACCCCTGTAAAACCCTAATAAGGACCCAATTAGAGAGATTTTGTGAGAGATGCATCTATATAAGAATAAACCAATTTAAAATCACCTATAACATGTCAAATTATAGGAGGCCATGTCCATAGTACTTCATTGTATGGATGTTATATGAACACCTCTAGAAATTGTAAGTTTTTAAGCTTTTAAGTTGAAAATGGGATCCAAGACTTAGTCAAGAGTTATAAATCATAAGGATAATTGGTTTTATACTTATACTACCTATTTAAATCTATAAGTTTCAATTTTTCTTCCTATAAATGTCTTTGTAACTCCCCCCTAAACAACCAATTTGCAAATGTGAGAGAGAAAGTAGCCCAGTTGTCTAAGTGAAGTAAAGTTGTAGGTATAAAATTATTTGAAGAGTTGAATCATGGCGTGAAACACTTTTATAATCTTTTTAAATATATATATATATATAGGTTATTAATGTCTCTTTCAAGTTTCATGGCAACTAAACACTAGCAATCAATCTATTAGGCCTAATTGGCCTGTTTGGCCTACTTGGCCAACAAAGAGGATTAAAGGTTGGCTAGAGAGGATATTGAGGTATTTATTTCATGGTTATCACCACGAAAATAATGTTAAGTGGTCATAAAATACACTTTATAGCCACTATGAAGGAATGGAGGTAGTTTCAAGGCTAATCAATATGCATGAGAAGATTAGTGGGGTACTCAATGCCTCAAAGGCCTAAGTGCACCCCATTTGCATCATGTAACTACCTCAAGAAAAATAATTTACCACTTTTGGGTGTGTTCATGATCTATAAAAAAATAAAATAAGGTAGTTACAACCTCCACCACCTCACCTTTAGTGCCAAAAAGGAGTCATTGAAGAACATCAATACATGGAAGGTATAATGGTGATTGTTGTAACTACCATATGGCCACCTTGGTCTCTTCATGGCCTCCCCTAAAAATATATTATTATTTTATCCCTCATATAAATTATATATAATTATGAATTGATCTCTTTATTCTCATCCCTTAGATGGGTGTAGCAAAGCTCTGCCAAAATTGTACCTTGTGCCTTGAATCAATAAGAATAGTTGTAGACCTTTTATTTGAGTATTAGTTTGTATTTTGATAGTTTATTTATATAATGTATGCATTTAAATATATTTTTTATGTCCTTTCATGTACCTAATTTCAAATTTCTAGTCTATATAGGTTGTATGATGTGGTGATAGGTGGTAGTGTTATTGGAGTGTTGATGGGCTAGTAGTGTCTTGTGCAGACCTATATCCTTAGTCTTTAAGTTGTATAATTTCCACTTGACCATAATATTAAATATTAATTCCTATAAATGTGTTGATAGGTTTTATCATTTATTATCTACCATAAGATTCATAAGTGTCTCTAAAGAACAATCAAGAGAGGATAGTAATGTATTGGTGCATCACGCCTCTTAGCATAGGTTTCCTTACTGAGTTTTATCTATACCATTTTCATCTTAATATAAATAGGTCTTAAGAGAGTAATTAAAGTTGATAAATCAAAGTATCTATCCCCATAATCTGTAGTTTTGATTAATACTATAGGTCAATCCCATGTTAGTCCAAGTTTGAGGTAGATTTTAATAGTATTATTTAAGAGGGTGAAACTTGGGCAGCTAATAGTTATAGAATTATTAGTGGGACCAGCCTCCAAGTGACATTGGAACATACCTTGGTAACCTTGGAGGACATCTGAAGGCTAAAGACATTCAGTGGTAGATCTATAGATATTTACATGCAAAAGGTGTCTACTTGACATTCTTAAAAAGGTACGAATATTGAGTTATTTAAACTATCACTAGATATTTATTTAATAAAGAGGTTCCCTAGATTCAACTCTAATCTTACACCTTCAAATTCTACTAATTCTCCTAATTCTTCCCAAATAATTTTTTTCAAAATTCCTTTAGTCCAAGTGGCTAGGCCTAGGATGCAATATTTTATGCCTTTTAATGGTGGTAGTCCCTTGAACCTTAACTATTTTGATTATAACCCAAATTTTACCCTTAAAAGTCTTCCCTAATTTATATAATAGAACTCAACCACCCCTATAGAGCACATAAAATAGATATCCAGTTTGTGCTCAGAGCATAACATAACCGAAGAGAATATGGATATGAGATTTTTGGCAACCTCTTTAAGGGATAAAGCACTCCATTGGTATAGGGGTCTCACACATACATCTATAGACACATGGGATGAATTTGGAGAACACTTATGTAATCACTTTGAGGATAAGAGTGACCATGTATCCTTAGTAGAAAAACTCACCTCAATCAAAAGATCCCCCCATGAGTTCATGGTAGATTTCAATTATAGGTTTCAAAAAACCTAGGATAGCATTGCTACCATCATCAAATCCATGCCTAACTATGCCTTATTATACTAAGAGCTTTAAACTCTGATATAGTTGTTATGATATAGTCAATGGGGGGACTACCTTGTTATAAGCCTATGAGATAGCCATAATAGAAGAAATTTGCCTAATTTAAGTAGTAAAATTTACTCTTAGGCCTCTCATGCCTTTATTACTATAAATTCAACCCCTATCCCCACCATTTCTCAACTTCTATCCCCAAACAATTAGGATTAGTTAGATGGTAGCCAGGTAGAAAGGTTTGGTAAAATAGAGGGACTACTCAAGGCCCAAAACAATAAACTATTTTACTTGGAGAGGTAATATAATACACCTTATAGGCCCTATCAATCCCATTACCAAGTTCCTTATCATTATTACCCATATAATATGCCTCCTTATCAACCTAACCAATAAGGCCAAGGGTAGATTACACAAGCAAGACCCTACAACAGTTTTAATCCTAATGTTACCAGTAATTCTAGGGACTTAGTAACAAATTAGAATAACTATGTATAAGAAGGTCAATGGTCTACTCCATGGGTATAATAAATTGAGATGACAATGGCTCCAAGTGTTGAAGGATGTCAAAAATCCTATATGTAATAGGGTCATACCTTTAAAACACATGACAACATGCCTCCTATATAACTCAAAGAAGGTCCTCTCATGCCTCATGGAGAAATTATTTTTCATAACTCTAGTTGAAGTGATAAATCAAAAAGGGGGAAGTAGAATTAAATCACCATATAAGACCACTTTTGTCAACTTTAAAGAAGGTTAACATTCATTTGAGAAAGTGGCAACAAATTAGGGGTAAAAAGTGCTCAAGGCAGATAACTCAGTTACAACCCACACAAGGGCTAAAAGAAGGGTAGCAATTGATAGTTTGGGGTAGTATATGACAACTACTAAACATTACCAAAAAACTCAAGGGACTACTACTCAAGATGTAGTCTAAAAGACACTTCCAACTCAGCAGATACCACAAGGACATGGGCATATTAAAAATTTTCTTTTATTCCCCAAGTCACACAAATTTCAAATGATGCTTCTACTTCTAAGTTATAACCCAAGATATTTTCTCTCCATTTAGAATTATGTAATAAATAAATAAATACCATTTCAATATTCCTATGTGGGATGCTTTACTCATTCCAGGGCAAAAGACCTCCTTCAAAAAGAGCTCTTCAAGCTTCATGTCATGGATAAATAAGCTGATAAGGTAAGTGAATTATTTATTAATGGTAGCCAACCTCATGAATCCCAAGAACCTAAATTAGTCAAGCCATCTCCATTATAATTATCAATCATAATAATATATTCTTTTGTTCATAATTTCATGATAAATAATGGTGTCAATACTTCTGTCATTGCCAAATCTATAGTTGATAAGTTAGAACTCATATATGAACCTAATGAAAAGAGGGTTTTAAAAATGGATGGGTCTCTCACCAAGACTTTAGGTGTTCTTAAGGACCTAAAAATTGTATTGGATTCCTACCCTTGCTATATCATATCTGAAGATGTCATGGTAGTTGACCTTCCTCCCTATTTTTCCCTATGCTTGTATAGGAATTTCACTACTAAAATTGAGGGGTATCTCTCTTTTAGCTAGTCGTATATGGTATTCACGACTAGGTATGGGACAAGGGTTACCAAAAATTATGAAATATTTTTAGGTTCCACTTATGACCCTACATGAATAATGTATCACATGCCAATTGCACCACCTGAGATGAAGATGAACATATCAATTATTAAGAATCTAAAGAATCACTTGAAGGTATCTCAGATCTACTCCTTGATGAGTAGGTAGTAGAGAACCATGGTTATGACCCCTATTAGACTATTAAATAGGTAGTTATAGGTGTTTATTAGATGCATTAATAAGTATTTGTTATGCCTAGTCTCACTAGCCCAAGTAAAGGGCATGAAGGACTATGGAATTTTTTGTTTGATGGATCAAGGTTAAAGAATGGGAGTGGTGAAGGCATTATGCTTGTATTCACTTCCAATCAAAGGTGTTATTTTACATTAATGTTTTAATTTAGTTTCACTTCAAACATTGTAGAATATGAATCCCTCATTCATGGGATATAATGGGCAAGGAGAAGAGGTATTAGAATCTTGCAAGCAAAGGGAGATAATTAACTAGTGGTATAGTAGGTAAGGGGTATAAGTGCAGTTAAAAATAAACTTTTGAAATCCTAAAATCACTAATTTCTAGATCTCTTGGAGTATTTCCAAGCCTTTAACATCCATTCCATACCTATCAAGTCAAATAATCATGTAGATAGACTAGCTACCATTGGTGCACAATATGACATAGTTGATGGAGTCAAAGACACTAAAGGGAAATCAAACATTAAGGTAGTGTGTAGGCACTTAGTACCTAACAATGAGGTGATTTGGAAAGTTTTTTAGAGTGACAATAATATTTATTTCTTTTGACAATATGAAGCATAATTATTCTCAAGGAACCAAAGTAAGCTGCAACATTAGTTTGGTTCTTAAATTGTCTAGTTGAGAAAAATAATTTTCTCAAGCGTTTGGTGACATTGAAGAGTATCTTAAATTAATATTATTAGTTGAGGAAGGACAAGGTAAGTATCTCCAGAAGATAATAAGATTATGTGAAGGTTGCTATATTTAAATATAAGTTACTTAAGTTAGGTAAAGTAAATACTAAGGATGAGAGAGCTACCTTCATAGCATTATGTCATGAGTTTGTAGATGTATTTACATGAGAATACCATGATTTTAAATGGATTGAATCTAATATGGCATAACATACCATATATTTGGAGGAGAATGCAAAATCAATAAGGTAGAAACAAAGATCAGTCAACCATATAGTTGAGGTATGCATGAAAAAGGAGTTGAAAAAATCATTGAATCTAAGACCATCTTCCCTATTAAACATTATTCATGGGTGTAAAATCTTGTGATTGTAAGGAAGAAGAATGGAGAGATACTTTTGTGTGTTGACTTTAGGTATCTCAACAAAGTGTCTTTGAGAGATCATTATCAGTTATCAACATGGATTAGATTCTATATAAGGTTATAGGATTTCAAAGGTTCTCCTTGTTTTATGGGTACTCTAGGTATAATCAAATATTGGTGAGATAAGATGATAGACACAAGACTACCTTCAAACAAAGTGGGGCACCTATGCATACATGAATATGCCATTTATATTATCCAATACAGGGGTAACTTTCCAAAGGGAAATGGATGGAGCCCTCTAAAAGATCATTAATGTGATGGTGATCATGTACCTTGATGACATCATTATGTTTTCAAAGGAGACTAAGGATCACATAACATACTTGAGATTAGTGTTTGATAGGTGTAGGTAGTTTGGGGTCTCCTTGAACACCCTAAAATGAATATTTTTTGTCTATGAAGGAAAATTGATAGGATATTATGTCAAATGATGGCTTATCTATTGTTCTTTAGAGAATATAAGAAATCTTAGACTTACCCCTACCCAAGCATAAGAAAGGATTACAATGCTTCTTGATAAATATTAACTTCATAAGGAGATTCATTCCAAGATTTATAGATTTGGTGAAGCCACTCAATCATATGCTCAAGAAGCACAAGGAGTTATCATGGAATAAGGAAGGTAAAATAATTTTTGAGGCCATCAAGTAGTCCATCTATCAAGCTCCCACCCTCCTTAACCCTAAATTTAACAAGGATTTTTTCATGCATTCCTTCTCTACAACTATGCTCATGCAACAAAATTATTAAGGATTAGAACAACCAATTGATTTATTTAGTCAAGAATTAGAAGGGTATGAAGATAGATACACCTTTTTTGAAAAATATTTCCTTGCTATCATGAGAGGGATAAAAACATTCAAACACAGGGTGTCTAATAACAAAGTCTTTGTAATGGTAGTTCACCCCAATATAAAGGATTTCATACTTAATAGGGACTTAAGTGAGAAGATGGATGGTTGGGTGACTAAGTGTATGAAATATTATAATGAAGTGAGGTTTACCAAACTAATCAAAGTTAGGGCACTCTATAAGAACATTTTAGTTGAGGTTAAAGAAGATAAAGATATGGTATTGACAGTCCATGATAGTCAGTAGGTAATTACAAACATGACCTCTCTTAGATGGACCAATGATGTGGTCAATTTTCTCCAAATAGGAAAATGTCCTATGGGATTAGATAAGACAAAGAGAAGGAACTTTAGACTACAATACATCCATTACATCTTGGTGGATGGAGTGATATTTAATAAGGACATAGGAGGTATGTGTATGTAATCAAAAATTCATCGTGTCTATAAATCAATCCTAACTCAGAGAATAAAGAGCATACCTATAATTTTGATTGAGAACACATTTTTTAAGTATAAACATGACCAATATGGGGATCCACTAGACTCAATTAGGGGATAATTTATCATAATACACAATGATAAGGATGGTTTCAAATCCTCTAGTCTAACACAATCATACATTAACCCTAATGGGGTCCTAGGTTTTGATATTTTACCCAAACTAATAAAAAGTAAAATAAATCTAATCTAGTGCTCACCAAAGCTTTTGGCACAATACTAGGGGTTAATAAATAATCAAAACATTTATATGATAATCTAAATTAATCTACATATGAGTAAGACCCTAATATATGGAATAAAAAGAGTAATATTATTTGAATCCAATACTTATACTACTTTTATCTACTAAATAGAGGATCAAAGTTAGAGAACACATACCTGAATATGAACCCATTGAGACTCAATATCTCCCTTAGATAATGGGGATTCATAAGAGGTTGGTTTTGTTTTTAAGGATAACTCAGAAAGGCTAAAGCATCCATGACTTATCCACAAGAATAAATTCTCTAAGTAAAAACCCATAGCTAAGACTCCTCTAGTAGAATGGTAGAAGAGTAGATTGTAAATAAGCATGAGAAAATAATAAATCTTGATTTCATATTGAAATAATGATGAAATTATCTTATATTTATAGTTGGATTTGACCCTTGACCCTTCGAAAAATCCTAATTGATAGGGTCAACCTAGTCAACCTAGTACAATTTTGGACAATTATTCACTATGTCATGAGCTAGGTTAGACAAAGGACAACCTAATTCCTAAGTGAAAATATTTCAAAACTATATAGGGTCAACCCAGTTGTCCTAGTACAACCAACTGACAAAAAGGACTTAAGGTGAGGAAAAGAGGGATGGAAAGTGGAAAAGATTAGAGGAATGTGTAAAAGAGGATTAATAGCTTAGGGAATGATTTTAAAAGCTAGTTAGATTGGTAATATTGTGGAAATAGAGGATAACAATCCTATTAAACACCAATGCTCTACCCACCCCTTTCTTAGTGTACCTTTTAAGGCATGAACTCAAATAGGTTTAGTCTCGATGGGTTTTTGTAAGATGTAAAGCATCAATATTTGATAAAAGTTGAAAATATTAGGTGTATACATATGCTTCACTCAAATCTCATCACATGTCACTAAAGTGTAATAAGGGATGGTGTTTCAAGAAAGAACATAAGAACACATAACATTGATGCTGCAAAAAAGTTCTAGTATTTTAAAGCAAAAATAATTAAAAGTAAATGATTGAAAGGGAAATTACTAAAAAATTAAATGTTATGCGTACATTGGAATACCTTTATTGATGAATGGTTATCTATTGTGTTTTTAGTTTTGATTGTGTAAGTTGTAGAGACTACTTTTGACAAACCCAAGAATACAAAACTAAAGAACAACAACAAATAAATGTAGGAAAGCCAAGAT
This sequence comes from Torreya grandis, assembly GCA_037957365.1. Taxonomy (NCBI): domain Eukaryota; kingdom Viridiplantae; phylum Streptophyta; class Pinopsida; order Cupressales; family Taxaceae; genus Torreya; species Torreya grandis. Next base: position 1,838,337 of record JARHVA010002023.1, read on the forward strand.
AATTGCTGCTATAAGGATTAAATTTACTTGGGAATTTGGAAAGCTAGGGTGACAAGTGTTATGTTAGACCAAATGACCAAGTCAAAACAAGAGTAAATTAGGTAACTAAAAATCCAAGGCTACTAAAGACCAAAAAACTCAAACAAGTAAACCTTAAGTAAGAAAGGAAAACTCACCAAGTCAAACCAAGGATACATGTCAAAAAAGATGGCAATTAAACCTATCAATGTAAAATCAATAACAAAATGGTAAAACAATATTGATGAGTGAGCAGTAAAAATCCTTATCTCACTCAACAATGGAAAAAGGTACATAAAAAGGAAAAAAAAACATTGTCAAGTAAGAGGTAACAAGTCAACATTACTCAACAATGGAAAAAGTTTACATACTCAGTAGTCTATACTAGTAAGATGGTACAATAATGATAAATGGTAAAAGAAAATAAAAACAAGTATAGGAATGTAAATTGATGCCATAAATAAAGTGATCCATAGTTACCCAAACATGTTGTTTCACTCTAAGGATAAATAAAACTAAAACAAAGTAGTGATAGCATATTTTTAAGATGTGAAGAAGAAGGAACAAAAAATTAAAATCATAATTTGCCTATTAATAGGGGGAATGAAATGGGTGGAGGGGAAAATTAAGGAAAAAACAAGGTAGAGGAACTATTTATTCAATTCAAGACACTCAAATTAGGTTTTTCAAAACAAGAGGACTTTCAACCTTAAGGACTCTAAATAAATTCTCATAGCCACACAAGTCTTAGGTTATTAAATGTACTATGAAAATCATCCCATAAAGGATATATGCATGAAAATTAAAATAGACCTACCTTCCTACAACATGTTCCCCATTCCTCAAGACCCCTTATAGAGCCATCAATCTACTTCAAAGATTGGGTACTTTTATGAAAATGTAGGTAGCACAATAGAGTTTGTTGAATTATCCTATTCCAATCTACTAGCCTATTACACCTCAATGGACCTCAACTCTATGTGAGGCCAACTATGGAATTTGAGCTTCCATGAAAGATAGGGGATATTCTTAGAGTCAAGTCTTTTGGTGTGATTTTGACTTTTGAGATTTGTATGTTGCCTTTTTATGTCATTTCATTTTGTTTCAAATGATTTAGATTTTAACTCTCTTGATGGATTTTTAAGACTCCTCATCCATATGGACTTATAATGACCAAACACAAGAGATAGAGTGATACACATGAATTAGTTATAGGTTTAGGCTAAATAAAGCTAAATGACCAAAGACAAGACTGACTAGAACACTTAGGCTTAACAATGAACCAACATGTTATCTCAAGTATCAACCATGTATATGCTTAGTTTGCAATAAATTAATAAAGGATAAATGATATCTAAAGTGGATTGGTGAAAGGAGAGTAAAATGAAATTAATTATTTGCTAATTGATCACATGGTAATAGGGAATGACTAAAGGAAACCATGTTTGTATAACCGAGTCACAATGACAGTTATCCTATGAAAAATAGAGATAAGAAAGTAAACAATAAGGAATAGAAAGAAAGATATTTTTTAAGAAATAAACTCAATAAATAAAGATAAATAAATGATAAATAAAAATATCCAAAAACAAATATAAATGAAGTATAAGCAATATAGAGTGTGAAAGTAAAGTCACCATGTAAGATAAATAAGAATTTGACACAGTGTCAAATGATATAATGGATAGATAAATATAATATTAAATCACACATCTAAATAAAATGAAAATGTAAGAGTACCATGCATGTGCTCATAAATATTTATAAATCTAACCACACACATTATTCATAACATTAGATAGATCTTTATGAATCTAGATGCTAACTACTGCTAATGTCTTGTCTATCTTTAATGAAAATTAGGAAAATACTTGTCTAATCTCCTCAACATAAAAGGTAGGAATTATTGATAGATCATGATAAGGAGGGATATCAGGCAAGGGATTATTATAAGAATGAATGGGAGTGGGACCTATGGGAGATGCAAGAAACACTAGTGGGAAAGGATCCATAGGTGAAGGATCCACAAGTGAGGGAAGGTCCACAGATGAAGGAATCATGGGTGGAGAAGGATTCATAGGTGAAGGAGTCATGGGTGGAGGAAAAAAAGGTGATGAAGAGACCACAAGAGTGGATGGAACCACTATAGGTGTAACCATGGGAGAAGGAGGAGGATCCTTCTTATAATATCAACCTAGCAAAGAATGGTAAGAAGTCTAGGAATAGCTATAAGGTGATCCTTAGGGTGTTGTTGAAGGATGCAACAATGAAAAAAATAAATAATAGAGTTGATACTGTCACCTATATATTTAAAAAATAAAATGTCTAAAAATTAATAGGGTTAATAGGGTAATCTTATTTATTTAAACATCACATAGAATACAAAACTAGGTCGATAGGGTCAATCTAGTTGACTGTACAGGGACAGTTTAAAAGACTACAACATATGAAAAAAAAGACTATAAGGAAAAAGAGAAAGGATAAAAAATAACCTCGGTGGTTTTTAATATGAATATAAGTGAGATTAATAACAAATAACCTTTCTAAATGCTTGAAAATCTTGCTAACAAGATCGACTAGGTCGACCAAGCTTTACAAAATCATGTTGCTGAGTGCCTAAAATATATAGGGTAAATTAGGTTGACCTAGTAGTCTGAATTTGATGTCTAAAAGTGTAAAAGGTTGATTAGGTTGACTTATTAGTATAAAATATATGTTTTAAATTTTGAAAAAATATGTTATGTCAATCCATTATCTTGTACATGGAAAAAAAAACTTGCACAAAAAATAAATAAATTCATTTAGATGCAATTGTGTGTTAAACCTACACATAGAAGTTAGTATTGTGTCAATAAAGTTGACCTAACACCACAAATATATGATAATAAAAATGATAAAATAAATAAATAAGTGAAATGAATTCTACAAGTGTTAGATTCATGTTTGGCTCACTATAATTTATGTAATTAGAAATGCATCATGTCTATAAATCAATCCTAATTCATAGAAGATAGAGCATACCTACACTTACAATTGGGAACACTTTGTTAAGTGAGATCATGAATAATATGGAGATACAATATACCTAATTAAGGGATCATTTATCATAATAACCCATGATAATGAGGGTTCCAAAGCCTTCAGTCTAACATAATCGTGTAATAACCCTAAGGGGGTCCTAGGTTTTGATATTTCACATAAACTAATAACAAGTAAAATAAATCTAATCTAGTGCTCACCAAAGCTTGTGGCATAATATGAGGGGTTAGTAAATAGTCAAAACATGTATAAGATAATATTAGTTAAGATAAGTATGAGTAAGACCCTAATACATGGAATAATAAGAGTAATATTATTTGAAGCTAATAGTTATGCTACTTCTATCTACTAAAGAGAGGTGTAAAGTTATAGAATACTTACCTAAATATGAACCCATCAAGACTAAATATCTCCCTTGGCCAATGGGGTTTTGAAAGAGGTTGTTTTTCTTTGTAACGATCACTAAGAAAATCCAAAGCATACAATACTTATCCATAAGACTATATTCTCCAAGTAAAAACCCTAAGCTAAGACTCCTCTCATAGAATGGTGTAAGAGCAGATTGTAAAGAAGCATAAATTAATAACTCTTGATTTAATATTTAAATAATGATGAAATGATCTTGTATTTATAGGTTTATTTTATCCTTTAACCTTCTATAAATCCCATCTAACAGGGTCAAACTAGCATAATTTCTAATAATTATTCACTAGGTCCCAAGTTAGGTTGACCAAAGGCTAACCTAATTCCTAAGTGAAAATATCCCAAAACTATATAGGATTGACCTAGTTGACCTAGCACAATGGAATGATAAAAGGGACTTAAGGTGATGAAAAGAGGTATGGAAAGTGGAAAAGATAGGAGTGTGAAAATGAGGAGTATTATCTTAGGGAATGGTTTTAGGAGCTAGTTGTATTGGTAATAATGTGGCAATAAGGGATAACAATCCTGCAAATCACGAATGATCTACTCACCCCTTTCATAGTGTACCTTTTAAGGTGTGGACTCAAATATATTTAGTATTTATGGGTTATTTCAAGATGTAAATCATCAATATTTGATAAAAGTTGAAAATATTAGGAGTATACAGTATGCTCTTAATGTGTATTGAATCAAGTCAAATTGATATGTTATTAGAATAGTTTCATGATGGATTTGTAGGTGGACACTTTTCATTCAATACCATAGATTCCAAGATCATTAGAGAAGGATATTTTTTTCCCACCTTATTCAAGGACTTGCATGCTTGGGTTAGAAAATGTTTTAATTGTGTCATGTTCATTAGTAAACAAAGATTAGTTGCCTCACCCCTACAACCCATCCAAGTTAAATAGCCTTTCATGTAATTGAGATTAGATTTAATAATCATGATCCATCCCCACTCTAGTTTTGGGGCTTGTAATAAGTGGGTTATATAATCCACTGATTAATTTACAAGGTGGGTAGAGGTAGATGCACTCAAAGAAGCTAATGGGAATTTAATTTTGAAGTTTTATGACAATCTTGTGATCAAGTTAGGGGTCCTTTCTACCATTATATAAAATAAATCCTTGGAATTTAGTAGTGATAAAATGTGTGAGTGGGCCCTTAACCATGGAATATATCTCAAATAGTCATCCAACTACTAACCATAAGGCAATGGGCTAGTAGAGACCACCATTGAAAACATGATAAGGATCATTAAGAGGACAATGGAGGAAAATCAAATAGAATGGGACAAAAAGTTAAAAAATACATTATGGTCAGATATATTCACTCCTAAAACATATATTGGTCACTCTCCTTACCTCCTTTTTTATGGTAGAGAGGCAAAACTGTCCATCTCACTTGAGTTGTTAGCCTTAGAACTTGTACACCAACATAAGCTCATGAAGGATGATGCAATGGATGCAAGAGTGAATGAGTTGAGAGATTTGGAAGAGACAAGGGACAATGTTATACATGTTATGTACTCAAGTAAACACCAATTAAAGATATCATTTGACAAAATAGCTTCATCCAAGACCTTTCAAAAAGGAGACATATTGTTTAAGTATGATGAAGACCATGACAAGCCAGGTAAACACTCAAATTTTGATAGTCTTTAGAGTGGACTATATATCATTACAAGTTTTAAGGAAATAAAACCTTTACATATATCTTGATTTAATGGTGATTAATTCCCCATACCTATCAATTGGATGTTCCTCACGTACTATTATTATTTAGCATCATGTCTTCTTGTACATAGTAGTTAGTATTTATCTTTTTTCCTTCAAGTGCTTCTGCACATGCTTGGTTGTTTGTTATTTTTTATTTTTGTTTATTATTGTGTGTTTTGTATTTTTTGTTCCCTTATTTTGTGTCATGTTATGTATCATTGAATCTCAAGGTCTGCAAGGTACTAGGTAGAATCTATGTTCAATCAAAGTTCACTTGCTAGTCATGAAGAACAAACTTAGAGGTTTTGAGTTCCCTTCACTAGTAGGCTGGTCAAGCTAGTTGAGTCACTAGAAATTTTGATCACTTTCTAGTCTAAAACCTATAAATTGGTCAACCTAAATTCTTAGAGTCTTGATCTAACAATAGTTCTCATGGTTTTCATACACCCTTAGTTGTTCAAATAAGTTCACTATTTTCTCATGCTATAAGATGCTTGGTGATTACCATCACTTCCATTTAAAATTGTATTAAGTGTTTTTATAATTTATGAACATGTATAAATGTCCTTGGTTAGTATTTATGAGACTCAAACATTTAAAATTGACATGGTGGAGGTGAGTTGATAAGGAAACTTAGTGAAGATTTATGAACACCTTTGATATGCTCAATCATATAAGGTATGTTAATTTTCAAGAATTAAAGAACATCATGAGAGTTTTTTGTGGTCAAATTGAAGTCTTCATTATGTCCTAAATTTATCCTAATATGTGTTTACATGTCATATATTTGTTAAATCTATTTAAGGTCATGTGTGTGTCCTAAAAGTAAGATTTTTGACCATAATGAGACCTTGTTTGACCCTGATGGGATACTAAACCACCATTCATGCCTTCAATAACTTTCATGGAATTCATTAAGACATCACTAAGGTGTTTTATACACTATTTATCCCCATTCATATAAAGGTTAATGCCTAATAGCCACTAATGGGACCCACACATGCCAATTATGGCTTCTCAGATTTTATAGTTCATATCATAGATTTTAACACATCACCTAAATCTGAATTTCCCTCCATCATACTTGTTAACAATCAATTTTTGGTCTGAAACATGACAAATTTTAGCCAAGTGTAGGTTTCAAATGTTTTTTGGATGATATGAATTCATATAGTATGGATTGACTCAATTAGGATCAAGGATCTATAGGGGAAGTAAATAATGGCATGTGTGAAAGAAACTAGAGTGTTTCAGTACTTAAGGATCTCAAAATTGATCCACCTCCCCATTGATCTCATTGGTAGGATTGGAGAACACTTCATGTTTTTACTTAGACCGTACAAAGGATAGAAAATCAAGATCCAAGCTCTTGGCCAGAGGAAGTAAACTTGGTCAGATTTCATTCATGGGCATTGGTTTTAGGATTGGTTCCTTCAGATTTAATAACATTAATTAAGAAATTAAGGGGTATGAGCATCATACATGTTTAAAAAAGTTAAATGGAACAAAATGGTTTTGATGGATTTCTAGTTTTTTAAGCTAAACCAATGGTTATTCCTAATTCCTCAGGTCTTGATTAAACTTCTCATTGCTCATTCAGTGTTTGGACCATAGGTGTGAGCTCATGGAACTAACAAAAATGTATAATGGTAAGGTATATTCTCTACAAGAAAATTTGGATGGTAAGTGGAGTATTGAGTGCTCTCACTAGAGGAAGTTGACAATATTTAAGGATCATTTTCGTTTCTAATGTTTCCTATACCTATTTGATCTAGAGTGATCTTCACATTAGTCTCTTAACCTCTTAAGGTGTCTTCAAGGAAGGGATATATATAATTTTATATTTAACTCTATGGAAGGATTGTGTGTTGTTTAATGGTGCCCTCAAAGCTTTAAAACACAATCAAGAATGTGAAGTGGAGTTTTGAAGTCATGATAAGTAATCATCATATCCATATGAAAAGATTCCTTAACCTCCATGATGCCCCAAAGGCCTTGAAAACACCTTTTTGATTCCAAATATTCTATATTTACTATTATATCAAAATTTTCACCCTTGGAGAGGGTTCTTTAGGTTCTCTCTAATTGAGCTACACTATGGGAACAACCCTAGACTATGGGTCACCTATGGTGGGGTTGAACCTCCGAAGAAGGCCAACTTTATCTTGATGGATCAACTAATGTTTATATTGGGAAAAGGGTTAGAGAAGGGTAAAGGGTCAGAAAAAAGGCTAAAAGGGTGATGCACCAAATTTAAATGAGAACTCACATAAGCACAAAGTAAACACTGAGGAAGTATAAGACAATGCTATCTCACACAATCTCACAAAACTTAGCTAGTTGCATAAGTGTTTCATAAACTAGGTTCATGAAGTAATGAATGAATGCAAAGAGGAGTTTTAAGAATCACTATGAGCTTGCATCAATGACATAAATAACACTAACTTAGACCTAAAACTAACTTTAATATACCTAGATATGAGCAAGAAATAAAAATAATGGGCATGAAAGATTCTCCTTCACAATGCCATCATGCACAAGCTTTGTTACACATAATTCAGAGCAGAGATATAGGTAAATAAAGTCTTTATTGCTTCAAGAAGCCTTTCATGCTTCAAGAGGTCTTTCATATAAATTTTAACAACATCTAAACTTACCAAATGAGACTCTATGCTCTTCCAAAAATGAGAGCGAATTTCATATCAAAAGTGAGAGTCTTTACAAATGGAAAATAATAAGAGATATAAGAGAAAGGGGAGAGAGGGGATCACACCATATAAGATCATTAATTTCACTATTATCCTTATTCATTTCTAAACCATCTTTGATCTAATATGGACTAAAAATCTTTTAGAAGAAATAAATGCTCTACTATACTTTCCAATCCTTGAATCCCTTTGTTTTGATATTTTATGCCATCTCCACTTGATTTCATTATGAGGACAAAGTCTTCATATCTATGGACTTGATAGAACCATGCCTAAGTCTACCTAAGTAGCTAAAAGTATATGCTTATTGAGTAAATGACTATGTAAAAGGATGAGACACCTCTCCATAATCACATAACTACCCCTATCCCAAACATGAACATAGGTCTTACTATATATTGAAAACCAATAAAACTTATTGGTTTTCCTATAGTTAATATGTTGATGAAAAGATTACAGACTAGATAACATTGTTATTGAACTATATTAGGTCTAAATAGACCTATTCTACCTCTAAACCTTGCAGGAATAGATAATTTAGTACACACAAGGATCTCCCTTTATGAAAAAATGTTGAAACCATAAGAAAACTAAGTATGCATGTTTTCAATCCTCCAACAGAGGTCTCAAATTAGCTTTAATGGTGTCCTTTGTAATATTTTCCCTAGTTTGACCCTAGGTTGTATTTTTTATCTATTGAAGTCTCTTAGATTTGACTTTTAATGTTGGCCATTAATCTTGAACTAAGGCTTCTAGATTATGATATTTTTTAGCTCTACATTATTTTATGGGATCTTTCTATTAGTATTGTAATTCTTACACTTATACCATCTAGTAGCCTCACATTCTTCCTTAGGAGCATTGACTCTTTGACTTTACATGCACCATCGATATACTTTTACATAGCCTAAACAAATACCCTTGATTTACCTAATAGTGACCTTGGTCATGACACTTGGAAACTCCACATTTGTCTTCAAGATCCACTAAATTATTGACTTCTCTCTCACCATTGATCTACTTTAGTATGATGAAACACAATTCATTAATCTATTTAGGCCCACTAGCCTTATCAATCGATGAAAAGCATTAGATATTCTTTTAAGAACTTGAGATCTTGACACTTATCATATTTGTATTCATCTTTAGGAAAATATGAATCCAAATGGCTATTTTACAAGGCTTAAACTTGATGTCTACATGCACATCTCATTCTGCTTGTTCAACTTTGAGGACTTAGATCTTGATATAGACAACTCATAAATACATGAAAACTATAGAGAATGTTCAAGGCATGAAAAACACCATGTCCATGTAACTCTTTAACCCTAGTTAGATTTTTAAGTGCATCTATCAAATATGTAACCAAACAAATCTATTAGTCTCTACATGACGTGTTAAGATGGTTTGGCTCTTCTAGACTTGTGAAAGAAAATGTTCTCTTTAGAAGGATCTAATGGATGTCTAATAATTTATGCAACCTGATTGATGCCCATAAAATCTTGAAACACCATGAAAACTTGATAGTCTTCTTTACTTTACAATCTTAGACTTGTTTCCAAGCCTACTATTCAAGGATTAACAAATTAAACTTTAAACTCAATTAAAGTGTTTCAAAAGATATGAAAATAATATGAGGTATTCTTCTCCTAAATTTGGTCCACTCATTCCATCCATAACTTTGATCATCTGTTCAAACCATTTCTTAGGAAAAATATTCTTATGTGGGCCAAATTTGGCCAACATTTTTGGCAACATCCTGGGGTTGCATTCTTGTTATGCAAATACTAGTGGCGTTAAAATGATCCATTAGGCATCTAGAGTCTCAAGTATTTTATCTTAAATGATCATTAAAATGATACAAGGATACCACTTTTCTAAAAACCCTCCTCTTGAAATAAGGACCAAAAGGAGACAAAACAACAATTGTGCCCAAGGCACTTAGTGAAAGGGAAACACATAACTGAAAGGAAATATGCACAAAGAACTTAGAGTAAATCATTAAAAAAAATCTAATATGTTACAATAGCATACTATAGCTAAAAAAAATTATAATAAAAAGGATTTAAATGAGTTCTATTGAATGGGATGGGTAATACCTCTCCATCTAGTTGGACAATCTAAAAAGCATTATGTTATTTACATCTATGGGTCAAATAAGGACCACTCCACAAGCTATCAAACCTAGTATGGTTGCTTGGCTTGGCCTTATTTGAGTCTCATTTAAGGAATAGGTACCCTTCCTTAAAGTCCCTTGTTGTGGCTCTCTTGTCAAAGACTTTTTTGACCTAAGCTTGATGTGACTCTAATGTCTTCATTACAAGTTCCACGGTTTCTTCAAGATTCATGAGCTCTATCATCCTCACATTCATAGGCTCACTCTGCATCAACTCAAGTTGATGGGCTAACTCCAAGGCAATTAGTTCAAGAGAAATGGGTAATTTGGCTTCTCTTCCATATACTATAACATGTGAAGAATTGCCAATAACAACTTTGGGAGTCACTCTATCAGCCCATAAGGTTATTCTTAGGTTTATATGCCATGTTCTTTGATTCTCTTCCATGGTTCTCTTAATAATACTTATCAAGTTATTATTTGTGGATTCTACCAATCCATTACCTTGGGGGTAGTAATTAGAGGATGTATTGAGGTGTATTCCCAACTTAAGTGCCCATTAACTTGTCTTAATACCAATAAATACTAAGGTATTATCTAAAATTATAGTACTGGGACACCAAACCTAGTTACTTGTTATCGTAGAAGTCCAATACTACTATTTCATTAGATTATTTCAAAGCAATTAATTCTAACAACTTGGTGAAGTAGTCAGTTTCTATGAGCAACCATTTATGTCCTACACTTGAAGGTGGATTTATCATTTCTATTAAGTCTAACCCCCATTTTATGAAGGGTTTATCCACCTAGATTGGGTTGAGTGGAAGTGTTGATAATATTTTTTTGACTACAAATAAAACACACTTCTAACATTTATTGACCCATACATAAGAATCTTTGAAAAGTTTGGGCCAGTAACAACTATTTCTCTCAATTTCAATTCATTTTTATTTTAAAAAGTAGGAAACTAATTCTAAGTATGGTAGAATAACTTGGTTATTTGTGCATACATGATTTAGACAATTGTGAATATCTCATCTTTGTCTTAGGAAGAATGACCTATAGATAAGATAACACTAATGTAAATGGGTTTTTAGATGGATAGAAAGGTGGATTTCTTAGCATGAACTAGATCCAAGAAGCATAGGCTTATTAGGAGGATGTCAATCCACACTTTAAAATAGTTAAGTTGAAAGAAATAAAGATGAAGTTCTTGCATCAAATGATAGACAAGAGTGAGAAAGAATACAATAAGAAATAAATCCTTGATAAAGGGAATAGACTAATTATAGTAAATAATTGATCAATATTAATGATAAATGAGTTAGGTTGGGTTCAAAAAATAGGTGGGGATTATATGAATAGGTAGGAGGATAGAAAGTGGAATTTGGCTAAGGGTATGTAGGTGGAAATAACATACTTTTATTTCCTACCATAGTGACCATCGGTGGTTGGTATGACCATCAGTGGTTAAGGTGATTGTTAGTAGTTGGGTAGCCATCAGTGGTTAAAGGTGACCATTAAAGATTGTTGTGGGTATTGAGGATGTTCAAAAAAGAGTCTGGTTCAAGTTGTGAAAGGGGTCAGTAAGTAGTTAAAAGTATAGTTAGGGATGTGAGGTTAAAAGATATGATGTAGAAGGGTCAAGGTTAGAAACCAAGTAATAAGAAATTGAAAACCAAAAATATACTTAATTGGTTTCTTAATGGATGGTAGATGATCTTGGAGTAGTTTTGGTAGAGTAAAAGTACTTTTATTAAAGAATACTTTGGGTAGAGGTTTTGACATCTGTTATAGTTGTTGACTTGCTTAAAGGAAGACTTGTAAAGAATTTCTTGATGAAGAAGATCCTAATGACTAATGGCTGATAACTTGATTTCCTAATTGATAAATTCCTAGATGAATAGATTGATTGATTGATCATGGATATTTTTCACCTCCTAATCCCCTCCTTTTATATTAAAAGAGTGATGGAGGTAGAAGGTTCCATAGGAGGTTTGGTCAGTTGTTATGATGCTTTATCTTGTCATCCCTATTAAATTTTGATGTGCTAACTTGCACATATCTTGAGTTATTTTTGTTGAGATAGGGAAGACCTGACCGTCAACCATCAAGGTGACTATCAATGGTCACTATGACCATCAGTGGTCAAGGTTTCAAGGTTAAGTAGGGTAAAAGGGTAGGTTAGTGGGTTGGGTTTAGCTAGTTAGCTAAACTAATTCAGGATCATGGTTAGAGGTTGGGTAATGGTCTAATCCAGGGGTGTTTCAACACCTAAAACCATATTGTGAAGCTTTCTAGTGTCTACATTTTACCCCTTTTTTATGTGGTTTGTGTTAACAAGCTACAAAACATAAATAAATTATGGGTCAAAGGTTTGTTTGCTTTGAGCATGGGAGAGGTGTTCCCCCTCAAACTAGGAGTTGATGAGGTGAAACCGAATCAAGTGTGGGTTTGACAAGAAGTTTATGGTAACTCATGAGGTTGGTGATAATGGTAGTTGGGAATTTTAAGCATAAACATGCACATAAAATGTGATTAAGGGTGATATCCAAGATTGTGCATTTACTAAGTTACCATAGTTGGTAAAAATAAAATTTTGTTATAGAAGGACTAGTGAGGGGGTAACTAGGCCAATGTTTTATGCATAAATAATCAATTCATTCCTATCAAATCTCCTAGATAAGTTGGTGTTTTCATAGGTATTTGAGGTAGGAATTAATCCTGGGAAAACACAAATGGTTTGGTATACACTAGGTGGTGAAAATTCAAATGGTCAACATGGTAATGTTGGTCAGTGCAGTCAAAAAGGACCAAGCAAGATCATCACAAAATATGTGATAGGTTGAGCCAAAATGGCCAACATCAAGGTGGATGTGGTTGGTAGGTTAGGTGGACAAGGTAATCTCCAAAAGTGGGAATTAATGTATTGGTACTAAAATTTTCAAAAGTTAGGTTTCCTGACCATTGACGGTCAGTGGCCCCAAACTTGACCATTGGTGGTCACCCTGATCATTGATGATCAAGGGGAAACCCTCAAAGTGTAGAGGATAAAAAGTGAGAAAGGCAAGTCATTTTCACTTTTTAATTTTGTGACTTCCTAACTCTCATGCATACTAATGTCTTTAGCATGTTATGTGAGAGTGGTGATGAGGTGATTATTGAGTGGTTGAGGAGTTGATTTGTGATGAGTGGTTTATTATTAAGGTGGATTGAGGATGTAGGGTGGACAAGGATGTAGCTATGTAGTGGGACGTAGGATCCCTCCTCAATGATGGTTAAGGAATGAGGTAGGGGTTGCATTAAATTAATAGATTAGTCTGATTTTGGTATTATAGAGGTGAATTGTGTTAAATTTGTGGTTGGTTCCCGAAAGGGTTTGGGTTTTGACCTAGTTTTAGGTTTTATTTTGTTATTGTTAAAATTTATGAGTGAAATTTGATTTGGGAGGGTAGGTTGGTTGAGGGTAAGGTAGAGGATGAAGTTAATTAATAGTTGGAAAGGAGTGGTTTGGTAGGTTTTGGGTAGGTAGGTTTGGGGGTTCACCACTGATAGTCACACACATTGACCATTAGTAGTTATACTCGACCATCAACAATCATATCTATTATTGATGGTTGATGACCATAGGCCAAATGGTCAACTAACTATTGGTGGTCATAGTGAATTTCAACAGTCGACTAAAAGGTCAAGTGTTTATGATAAAATGTTAAGGAAATAGGTTAGGTTAAAATGTTTTGGAATGCTAAGGGTAGTTTTGGTGGGAAGGTAGGTTTAAAAATGGCTTGATGTAGTTTATAGAGGGAAAATAGGTGTTATTAGATAGGTGAGAGAGAAATAAAAGGTGAATTTACATGAATATAATAGTTTATATAAAAATTGAGTGTTTTATCTAATAAAGTTTATAGGCATCGGATCAGATCTAGATATGGGATCACGTTCCTTGGATCTTTGTAGAGATCCATCATAGGATGATTGATGATGACTAGATGCACATAGAGGAGGTTATCCTTAGTGTGATGATGTACTTCTAGCACATGTTGTTAGATGCAGTGATGATTGTGACCCTCATCAAGAGATGGGATTTGGCCAAAACACCTTTTTCCTACTAATGGGTGAGATGACCATCCTACTAAAGGATGTACATGGGATCACATAGCTACCCATTTAAGGGATCTGATATATCACATTAAGAGGGAGGAGAGGGATGAGCACATGGATATCTTATATAGTGAGGATCAAGCCTTTGTCAAGTGGCATGTTAGAGGATTTAGTTATAGGCCTTTGTATTAGAAGGCCAAAGATAATAGAAGTTTGTTGTTGTTGTTGATGATGATGATGATGGTAGTCTCATATTTTTCATTACTAGATTTGAGTAGTGGGAGGTTTTCATATTTTTTACTAGGAGTTTTGGTGGAGTTATTACTATGTTAGATAGTTTTTGGGTGGGCACTAGATTTTTTGGTTTAGATATATAGGGATCTATGGGGGTTTAGATCTCATAGGAGGTATGGCATCAGTGTGGAGTTTGTGTTACGCTAATGGGCCTATGAGCACATCTAGGTGATAAGGACAATGGGGTTACCATGGGAGGGATATGCCCAAATGGACTTTAGGGTGGGATTTATGTGATGGAGTGATTATGCACTTAGAGGACTTAGAGGGGGTGTGTGAGACATTGATTGGTTTTGAGGGGTACTAGAGGCCTTAGTGGTTGCATATGTGGTTTGGAGGCCATATGTTGGCTTCTTGAGGTGGGTCCACTATACTTGACACATTTTGTTAATGCAGAGCTACAAGTTTATTTTTAAGAGGAGAGAGGGTGAGACTAATCTCATCCCTTTTGATAGGGTTTGTTGGTAGTTTGGGTTAGTATAGGGTATTTTGGATCTATTCCCAAGGTATAGGTAGGAGGATGCCAAGTTTTTTCTTCTAAATCCATAATCAATGGAGATGATGCTTGATCATGAAGAGATGCCTTTCAGAGCAGAGATTGATGACACAAGTTTTTTTGATGGCTACGCAACATGGTATCAAACCCTCTATGTAGCTAAAAATTTTAGGTGGGATGATGGAGGTACGTAGGCTAGGGATGTGGACCCATCTAGTGGGGGTCCATAGGTATAAGTATAGGGAGGTGGCCTTGATGGATAGGTAGGAGTAACACTAGCCATTACATAGGCATAGTTTATAGCTTTACAAGGGTAGGTGGCCACATTAAAAGGCTAGGTTACTAAGTTACAGGGTCAAATTAGCAATATGATGGGCAAGAGGGACCAAGCTAAGACTTTACTAGGCTTGGTGACCCAAGAGAGGGACACTTTGAGGCAAAGAGGAGAAGTTGTAGCTCCAATATAACCACTAGATAACATCCCTATGGAATGGTACTTATCCACTATTGAGGAGTTACATTATTATGAGGCCATAGTTCTAACACATTATCTAGAGGAGCCCTAATGGGGTGAGTATAGAGCTAATTTTGTAGGTGGTGTAAGTTTAGTGACTCTAGGTTAGTGGGCCACTTTGGTGGGTGGATAGGTAGGTACTTTGGGGGGGGTAGTCACTAGATGGTAGCAGTGGCCAAAGGGCATAGTTTTATGATATGATATGTATAGATGTATATGATTTTGATACCAGTCTATGAGCCGATGCAATGAGATGTATATTTTTGAGAGAGGGAAACACACATTGTTACATGTACTATTTTATTTTGATGAGACATGATGTATATGATGTGATGATGATATATAGATATGATTTTATGGTTCATGGCTCATGGTTCATGGTTTTGATGTTTATGCATGATTTTGATATAGACTCACTAACTTAGGCATGTGATGATTATGGATGATGTTTATGATAAATTATGGTTATACATGATTATGATGATGCGATGATGATATATAGATTTGATTTTATGGTTCATGGTTCCATATATGGTTATGATGTTTTGATTATGGATGTGATGTTATGATGATGTGGTTTATGATGTTGATATGCTGCTTTGTTTTATATATAGTTATGATGTCTATGATTTATGGTTATGATCATGGAGTTATTTTGTTGATGATAGCACATAAAGTAAGTTAGATAACAAAACTAGATGTGGGAAAAGAGATGAAAATCATGAGACACATGTTTAAGTGAATATATGAATTAATTATGAGAAGATAAGAAAAAAAGGCATGATTCTTCTTCATTGGTAAGGACTAAACAAAATTGAATCTATATTGGCATAATGAACATAATCCTTTTGAATGATTCACATTAGCATGTGTTGGTTTGATAAAAAGGTGTCTTGATCACATTGTGTCAAGTAAGCTCAAAATCCTTTGATTTATAGATAGTACAAAAAGGGAGATAGGTGATAGGTGGTATGAAGGATAGTATAACCTCTTGAGTGTAAGTTTACCCATTCTATAGGTGACCTAAGTACCATAATAGATAAGTCCATGTTTTAATGTAAGGTGTAGACTGATCGATATGATAAGTCTACTAATGCTATACATGAAAGTTGGTTACAACTTTCTTGGGATAGGTTGTTTGGATTTTGATATAGGGTCTTTTATTGTTTTGTTCTTATAGGTGTGTGAAGATTATTTTTATGGGAATATTCAAATTATTTATTTGACAAATTTGACTTTGCCATCCTTTTAGGGAGTAGTCTAAGCTTGGATTTGTTTATTTTGGTAGCTATCCTTCAAGGTAGTAGTCTATATTTTAAGCAATTTAGATTTTGAGCAGCTATCCTTTAAGGGAGTAGTCTAAATGCTAGAGATATGTGACCCAAGTGATATTTTGGTATCCCAAGTCTATTTAGGCATAGAATTTTACCTTTATGAGGGAAAAACCTAGAGCACAAGAGGTTAATGATAGGTGAAAGGAGTGGTATTGAGGGACAATGACCATGTGATTCTGTCTAATTAGGGATGAAAAGTATCTATGAGAATCATGCCATGGTAAAGTTGTGGTACCCATATTTAGGATTAGTCTATAACTATGATAATTAATCACATGTTTTTATGTTGTAATTGTTTGTCCTCAAAGGGATAGGATGAAGGTGAAAATCTTTTAAATCAAGGGATGAGCTCAAGTTAGACAAAAAGGTGAGTTTGATCCTTGTTTATAAAAATAAAGGATGTATATACAAAGCATTGAGAGGATCAAGTTATATTTTTCCTTTATGAGAGGACAAATGATAAGTTCCTAATCCATACTTGTGGGTTATGATGTAAGGTCTAAGATAATTTTTTAAAAAAAACTTTTCTAACTTTATTTTCTCCATATTGGTCACATGTTTATTTTCCTTTGGGATGAGGTCTCTAATGTTGAATTCTCATTATTTTAAGTGCTTGTTATAGGTGCACTTTACTCAATCTTGATCGACACAAATATGGTTAATCATATCTAAGTGGTGCTTATCAAGTAGATCAAGTTGATCTAGATGCTTTTAATGATAGTCACTTTCAAAAATGATGTCTTACAAGGATATGCAAAGAGAGGGAATATGGAATTTGATATTCAAGATTGCCTCTACTATGAAGACTAGGGAGAAAGGTGTATCACCTATAGAGGTTTTAATGCTAGTGTTATAGGCTCATATATCGAAGGGGATGTGTAAGTGATAGTCCTAACTAAAATCATTGACTAGTTTGGTGAACATTTTGTTGAGGGTTTTATTAGAGGCTTCTAATTGTCCCTTTATTTGTGAGAAATAAGGTGAATAAAAGATTAACTTGATGCCAAATGCATCATAAAGACCTTGGACTTGCTTGTTCTTGAATGTTTTACCATTATCAATGATGATCTTATGAGGAACACCAAAATAATAGATGATATGATGATTGATGAAGTTGACTATCTTGTCAACTTTAGTCAAGATGAAAGGAATCGCCTCCACCTACTTGGTGAAATAATTGATGGTAGTGATGATGGAGTGGTGCCACTATGAATAATGATGATTTATTTACCCAATGAGATCTAGTCCCCATTATGAGAAGGGCAAAAAATCCTTAAATACTTGGAGTCCATAGGCTGGTGCATGATGTAAATTAGTATGTTGTTGACATTTAACACACTTATTTACATAATTGTAATAGTCTTGGTTAAGGGTGCACAAATAGTAGCCATGGCAAAGGATATGTTTAGTGAAAAATGGACCACCAAAATGTCTCCCACAAATAACATCATGCATTTCCTTGATAGCATGAAAAGTTGCATGATTGTGTAGGAAATAGAGAAGGAGGCCATTAAAACCACATTTTTAAATGATTCCCCCTAGTATGGTATGACGAGAGGTACTTTGAGCAAAGACTCCTTAGGCATTTCTAGAGAGATTGGAAGGAATGATGTTGAGGTTGACGTAATTAAAGGTTTACTAATAAAAAATGTCTCATGGAGATTCTTCCATGCTATAAATGGTAGGGAGGTAATATTAGATATAAGAGGGCATGATAAAATGATGAATGGTGATAAATATTTTGGAATCAATAGGAGTAGATGGGATTTGGGAAGGAAGGGAATACATTTCATCTATGAAGTTATTAGTAGATCATGGAATAGATTAGATAAGGTAATGATCAAATAGTGTTAAGAGTACATCTACTAGCTATTTGTAATATTATAAAAAATCATTCTTACATTGGTAGGATCTATTAACCTAGCTAACCATAAGTTGGGAATTGCCAAAGACACTGATCATCTTAACTCCCAAGGCTAGAATAGTTTAGAGACCTATTCTTAGGGATTCATACTCAACCATATTATTGGTACACTCAAAATCAAGTTTGAAAGAAGAGGAAGAGGTTGGACATCAAAGGAAATGAGAATAACTGTAACACCCCCACCATGCTAGCATTTCAAGCCATCAAAAAACATGGTCATTTGGTAGGCGACATCCTCTTGAGAAAGAGTTGCAAAAGACTCATTTAGAAACATAAGTAGAAGTGGTTGGTTGTTTGGAAAAGAAGCTTCAACCAATTGATAGGCAATTAATTTCCCTTTAATTGACTTCTAATAGAGGGACTCAAGGTAAAAATTAGTTAGGAGCATGAACCACTTAGTCATACATTGGTTTTGGTATGGTTTAGAGTGCATGTACTTGAGTGGGTTAGTATTGGTGATGATAAAGAATTTGTGATTGAGGAGGTAATGACAAAGTTTGGAATCCATAAAGACTAAGGTGAGGCAAAGTTTCCTAGTATGGGTGTATGAGTCTCATACTCTATAAGTGTTCGACTTATATAGTAGATAACTTGCTCTTTGTGTTGTTCATCATGGTGAGTAAGAATTTATCCTAAGGAAATGGTTAGTGGTGGAGATATAAAGGTATAATGGTTGATCCTCTTTAGGAGGGATAAGAATAGCTGGAGAAATAAGGTACTCTTTGAGTGAATCAAAGGATTGTTGGTAGTCCTTAGTCCAATTAAAAGATGTATCTTTATTGAGAAGATGGTGAAAGGGTTGAAATCTATTTGATAATTGAGAGATGAAGCAATGAATGGATTGGAGCTTTTCCTATAGGCTATGGAGTTGATTAAGGTGGGTTGGAGGTGGCATGTCAAGGATTGCTTTGAATTTGATAGGGTTTACTTCAATTCCTCAAAGAGAGACAATAAAGTTAATAATTTTTCTAAATAGGACACAAAAACACATTTCTTGAGGTTGAGTCAAACATGAAAATGAATTAGGCAATCAAAGATAATATTTTGAACTTCTAGATTATCTTTACAATAGTTGGATTTCCCAAGGAGATCATCTGCATAGTCTTCTATGATTTTGTGGATGAGATCATGAAAGTTATAGGTCATTACACATTAGTAGATTGCTCCAGTGTTCTTTAGACCAAATGGCATGACCCTATAGTAGAAGGTTCCCTATGGGGTGATGAAATAAGTCTTATTGTGATCTTCAAGAGAAATCAAGATCTAATTATATCATAAGAAACCATCCATGAGATATAATATCTCATGTTCAGCTGTAAGATCAACAAGTTGTTTGATGCTAGGTAAAGGGAAGTCATCCTTTAGACAAGCAAGGTTGAGGTCATGATAGTCAACATAAAGGCAAAGTCCTCGTGTGGGCTTGGTAATGGGAATTATTTTGGAACCCATTAGGTATAGTCAATGGGTTGAATAAAGTTGATAGATAGAATAAACTGAAGCTCTTCTTTGACTATAAGGGTGATACAAGGGTACATCCTATGAATCTTTTATCTAATAAGCTAAGCATCGAGATGGATGATAATTTTGTGGAGAGATATGGAAGCATATATTTTAAGCATATCTTGATAAGACCAAGAAAATGCTATGCTTTAGTCATAAAGGAAGGGTATTCCTATTTCTCTGAGGAATTTAAGGATTGACCAATATTTACAATGTGAGGGTTTCCTAAGCACCTAACTTGACATTGATAAAGGATTCATTCAACATGGTTTGGTTCTCAAGAAACGATTTGCGGATAGAAGAATATCCCACACCAATATAGGTGAGAATAGAATCATCATCTTGATGTTGGATGGTGTGGATGGTAGGAGAATCATTCTATACCATTTTAGGATGAATCAGAGGAAAGGTTTCAGTTTGGATATCCTTTTGATAGGTTAGGGAGCCCAAACTAATGGTATTGACTTAAAAAATTAGGATTGATTTTTAAATAATTAAACTTTGAAAGAGATAGATTTGATGAGGATGGAATGTCCTTCTTAATGGTGGTGATGGGTTTAGGTGAATAGGTGGGTTCTTTTGGTGGGATGAACCCAAGGCCAAATAGCTCATGAGATTTTTGGGTTTTGATCAAGGGTAGCTCATGGGCTTCATGTTTATAATGGCCAAAGTCAAATCCCTTCTAGGAACAACTATGAAGGTATAATTTGGCAAATGTTTGTTTATCCAAATAGAATAAAATAGAGGTAAATAGTTAGGTAGAAGAAATGGTGGAGGAGGTGAGAAGTGGATGATCAAGTCCCCCATAGATGAAATTGGTTTGGTGGATAGGAAGCCCAAAATGACTGATGGTTCTGATGTTGGGATCATAACTAGGATTATGGTCAAGGTTCCCATATTCTTGAGGAGTAGTTAAGGCATCCAAGGCTAAAAGATGATATTATCTCAATGAGAGTTATTACAATGGGGGTTCCAAGGCATCCTCTATGGGGATCTAAGAAGAAAGGATAGATGAGCTAGTTGAAGCTTCATTGATGGTAGGGGTGTATTTATTTTTAGTTAATAGTGAGGTAGATGAGTGGGTAATAATAATGTAATTAGATTGATATATCATGTTATAAAATGCAAAAAGACTAGGGTTAGTTTGTATGGTGATGACATAACCCTTGTGTTTAAACTTGACACATTGATGCAAGGTGGATGGGACACAACTCATGGAGTGGATCTAAGGGGTCCAAGTAAGATGTTGTATTGGAACTCACCTTATATGATGTAGAAGATATTTGGAAACATGCAAGGTCCCAAATAGATATGAAGGATGATTGTTCTTAAGGTTGTGGCCATAGTATCATTAAATTAATGGAGGACCATTGTCATTTCTGACATGATATTCTTGATAGCTGGAATTGGTCATAAGCATGAGAGGAGATAATATTAATACTATCTCCTCCATAAATCATCACCCTTTTGATACAACCCTGATTGATGTATGTGGTGATGAAGAGGGGAGGATCAAGATGTTTAGGATGAATAGAAGGTATTTCCAAATCCTTAAATGTGATAAGGGTAGAAATTCAAAGAGCTCTAACAAAGGCTATAAGAGGTTGAGGATCTTTGATTTGGACCTCTATATATTATAGGGCCTCTATCAAGTATTAGAAGTGATGGGTAAAAGTATTTATTAGTTTGTATAGACTCATCTTCATTAGTGTATGGTGAAGCTATTTTTGAATTACTCACTAGATATATTAGAAGGGTTGGAGGGAGAGGCACCCAAAATGGATACTTTAGGTTTTGGTGAAAGTTAAGGTGGAGGCATTTGAATTTAGTTGAAAGGTTAAGGGGTGGAAGGATATATCTAGGGAATGGACACTTTGAACTTTTCCTTGTCCTTTTGTTGGACCCAAGATCAAGTGATCATATGGATAGTGTGGTTGAGGGGAAGCATTAGGCTAAAAGGTTGCTTTAGTTCCTCCTTACTCTTAGTTAAGAGTGTGGGAGTGGGTAAGTGTTAGATAGATTTTTTTGGTGGTCAAGTTGATAATGGGATTAAGAGAGGCTCATTAGATAATATATCTTCCTCATCCTATAAGTTTTGGAAATGTGCTCAGAGAACTTTGAAGTTCTCTATGTCATGTCTAGGTGTTTTATGGTATGAGTAGATTAAACTGTCATTGAACCAAGATGGTGTAGGAATTAAATGGTCAAAGGTTTTTATAGGTGGTAGGTTTAAGGAAAATGTTTATAAAAACCTTTGTAAAATTGTCAAATAATATTTGATCAAAGGTGGTAAGGGTGATTGGTTTTTGGTTTTTAGGGTGGGAGCTTTCTTATAAGTATGATTCATTGTGGGGGTTATGGGTGGTAAAATGGTTTTGGTAGGTAGGTTTGTTTAGGTTTGTTTGGTTTTGGTTGATTGTGAGGTAGAAGGTTTAAAGGTGATATATTTGGAGGTGGATGATGTAGACACCTAAAATTGGCCACCGATAACCTCCAACTAAGCTTTTGGCCAATTTCCACCCAAAATGCACAATTTTTCCTAAAAACACTTAAACATGCTAAATGATGTGAAACTAACATATTCAAGTGCCAATTTTGGCTAGGGTATCCCTAAATGGGGCAATGTAATTTATGGGTCAGCTAACTTTAATCAGATCATTCTGAGTCAAAATGCCAAATTTACACCTAGGTGCTTTGGATTGCTCTTTCTTATCAAATCTTTTGCACAAGACATGTGCCTTTTTTATTTGTTGTTGGTAACATCCTAAATGTTAATATGGATCTAATGCATCTTACATTGCCTTGTAATTCCAATCTAGTCAAATTTTGGTCCAATAACAAGGAATTCTAATCAATTTGAGTAATTTGTGCGTAAAATGCTTAATCATGCTTAAGAGCTAATTAACACAAATCAAGGCCTAATAAAAAATTCCATGGAAACTTATTGAATAATTTGTTTTGGAAATGAATATTGAATATCTACATCATCAAATGACCTCATTTCTTCAGAAGACATCCCTAGGCCATAAATGCCATAAATATCAAGATTTATGCCCTCCATACCTCATTAATACCTTCCATGATGCCCTCCATGCCTCTTAATTTTCCCTTCTTCCAATGTCATGATGAGGATAATTATAAACCTAATTCTATAAATTGAATTAATCTTCAACCACATATCTAAATCTCAGGATGGATGGTTTAAGTTGATTCTAGACATTCTAAAAAATATATAAATAGAGAGGCCAAGAACATCATTTCTAAGTTATTTTTTGGTTCAAAGTTATAATGCACAAATGTCTTCAAGAAGCCATTAAAACTAGTATTACCATGCCAAATTGATTACAAGCCAAGCCAAGCCATAAGCCAAAGGTGCTAAGGAGAGATAGAGGTAGCCAAGCTTCCATTGCCAAGGACTTCATGAGCACAAGCTGAGCAAGCCACTACTACAAAGGCATTTAGAGCTTCCAAGGAAGGTGAAGGAATTCTTCTACTTTATTCCTTACATTTTTGTTGTGTTTATAATTTTTTTTGTTAACTAAGCTCTCCCTAGTTTCTAGGCCTAGAGATGTTATGTTATTAGTGTGTTTATCTCATCTTATTTTCATTTTGGAACTAACACCATACTAACCATCCTCTCTTGAGTCAAATTCCTAGATCATAGATGATTGGGATGATGAAGGTTTGGAGATAGGTGGGTAGGTAGAGGTAGATATTTTATCTAAAAATGATGGGGAGTTTGATATTATGGAATGGGTAGGTAAAATTATAATAAAAGGATTAAGTTTAGTTTGGGTAGCTTTGGGAGGGTTGGCATTCTTTATACAAGGATGAACTACTAGGATGGGGTCCCAAGATGGGAGGTAAGAGATAAGGGGGTGGTATGATTATGGTCTTAGGTGGGATTTTGGGTGGCTCCACCTTAGTTGGTTTGGTAAAGGTTTTATTTATTAGACTATACGAGGTTAAGTCCAACTTCAAAGATGGGTGGATGAGGTTAGGAGTAGGAAGTACCCCTAGGTTCTTGATAGGTTTGATTCAAGAGGTGTAAGGTGATTTGATAATTTTGGATGGAGATGGTTTGGATGGTTTTTCCATGATTTTAGAGGGAGAGGTGTTTGGTGAAGGGATTGAGGTGATGATAGGTTTAATGGTGGATGAAAGTGAGGTTGAAGGTTCATTATTGTTTTGATAGGGGAGATCAAGATGGTGCCAGAAAGGTGGATCAATCCAAATCAGGTTGAGAGCTTTGAACTAGTCTAGAGAAGGGTTTGTAAAAAGGTTTGGTTCCTTGGGCATCACATTCAAAAATTAGGCCCATAGGTTAAGGTAAGGGAATGTTTTATTCAACCTTATCCTTGATGAAAGGTTGTAAGATAAGGGAATATGTTTGCTCCATAGAGGGAGTAGGTAAGGTGAACTCTCTTTGTGGATTAGTTTCCAGAGAGAGTGTGTGTGATTCTAATATTGGGGAGAAAGGTGTGATGAAAATGGTTTCCTTATTTGGTATTTCTATCAAAGGAGAGGTGTGTAAATCCACTATCTCATCAAGAGAAGGAGAGGAGGTGGTTTTTTCATTTGTTTTGGTATCCAAAATAATGGAGGATAGTTCCACCACTTCAATAAGTGGAGTGGAGATCTAGGTAGTTGAGGTAGTGGTTTCCTCAATGATAAGTTCATTTATAATTACATTGACCATATGAACCTCACAAGAATGAGATGATTTTAGGTTGTTGTCATCATGGTTGGTAGAAGGAGCATGATTGGGAAAAGGTTGTCAAAAGATGTCAAGTGACTAATTTTGGTGTGCATTGGGATTCTATAATACAAGTTCTCCTTTATCAGTCAAGTTTTGGACAATGGTCTTGAAGGTGTTACACCTACTAATTTCATGCCTAATGACTTAAGGGAGAGAACATTGATCATTCTCATTGTACCAAATGGGCATGGGGCAAGAATCATCAAAGTTTTTAGGATGTTTAATGGGGGGAAGTTGTATGATGTTTTCTTTGATCAACTTGTCCAAAATTAAAGCATATGACACCCCTAGTGGAGTATATTATTTTGGGGAAGCCCAATTTTGATTTTGGTTTTATTGATTGGAGGAGTTAGAGGGGTTAGTTTGGTTGAGTTTGTTGATAACTAGAGGTGGAGTGGTTTTAAGGACCATCATATTTGTGGTTGCCTTTGGTTTAGTATTAAGTTAGTTATATTATTTGGTGGTTTTTGATGGGGAAAGATCGTTGGATTTGAAGCTACAATTTTTATTTCTTAGTTTCAACTTCCCTTCATCAATTGTTCTAATTTCTAGTTTGTGTGCCATGGTGAAATCCTCACCAAAGGTTTTTAAGGTTTGAACCTATAGAGTAGGGGAAATATGTTTGGCACAAACTTGATAAAAAGGTCAATAAACTCAAGTTGGTGCAAAGATAAAGATAGCTAGTTGATAAGACATCTCCATTGAACTACAAAATTGGCAATTGACTCATCATCAAATTGCCTGATGGAGTAAAGGTTAGTGATGGAGACCTTCTTAGATATAGTGATTTAAAAGTGGTATTAAAAGGTTTGGGTGAGTTGGGAAAATGAAAATATGGAGTGTTTAGTGATATAACTATACCAATCTAATGTTGGTTTAGATAAAGACATAGGAAAGGTATGAAGGAGCGTAACATCATCATAGGAAATCAAGTAGTAAGAATGCTAAAACACTCTTAGGTGTTATTGGGGGTCCTTCTTGCTCTAGAATTTATAAAATTTGGGTAATTACCATTGAGGATGGTAAAGTTTGATAGGGATGTATGGGTGAATAGGTTCATTATAGATTTACTCATAAGATAAGAGATTGTGAGCCCTAAAGATAAATGACTCTAGGTTGGTCATTATGTCCATCAACATTTTGACCAAATGTATTTGGGGTTGGGTAGTTCCATAATTGTATGGTAGGTTTTGCTAAGGTTTGGTGGATGCAATATATGGATAGCTAGTATAAGGTTGAGATGATGCCACATATTGGTAATTGGGTCATTGAGGGTTGGGATGATAGCACATATGGGTTAATAGGCATAAAAGGCTGGGTGGAAGATGGAGCTATGTATCCCTATGGATTAGGAACATAATGTGGGTAAGGTGTCATAGGTATTGACTGAGATAATGTGGGTTGGCTTTGGGTTATGGTATAATTTTTATATTGGGGAATTGATATGGATTGGGTTAGAGGTATGGATAAGTAAATTGGTTGGAGGTGAGTGGTGACTCTGGTGCTAAAAGGTGGAAGGGTAAAAGGTATAGAAAGCACCACATTTTTAAGTGGGGTGGAGATTGGTGGGATTGAAGTGATAAGGGGAATAGTGGAAATATGGGTATAAGGTATCCCCATGGTGGATGGTGTATGGGTAACTAAAGGTAAGGTTTCCCCTATGTTTGAGGAGTTATTGGTTGATGTATGGGGTGCTTAATTATTGGTTGGGCTGTTTGATTGAGTTTGGGTGGAAGTAGTAGGTGTATTATTGGTGAATGAAGATGCTTGAGTGATCATAGGCTAGGTATAAGTAGTGGCAACTATAAGATGGGGAGGCATCCTAGAAGGTGGATCAATAGGAGGAATCAAAGTAGGGGTGTGATGAGATAGGGTGTTTAGGTAATGGTGGAGGTCCACGAGGTTGTTATCAAGGAAAGTAGAAAAATATAAATCACCTTGGATAACTATCTAAGGCATGGTAAGGGGTAGAATGATGAGGATAATGCTCAACATCCAATGTATACTCCATGGAGGAAGAAGAAGAGGAAGGTGGCTCTTGGTTGGTTTGGTTTCTCAGCTATTGTCTAGTAAAGACCATGTAATAAATAGGAAGAAATAAAAATAAGCTCACAACTCAAACACAAAGTTAAAATATAAAAAGATCTCAAGGTAATCAAAAACATACACTAAAATGTGTTTAAAATCTTAGGATATATTTTATCTCACTTTTGGCTATGCCTTAGTTGGAAATTGTGAAGAACTTGGTTTGTAGAATAGGTACTAGAAAGGAAGTATATGGTTGGTTTTACGTGTTTAATGCTCTCAAGAGGATTTTTGTTAGAAATAGATACTTGGTTTGGTATCGGGGCCTACCCCCTCACTTCACACACCACAATGATAAGGGTGTTGGGTGCTTAACAAATATATACTAATTTTAAAAGTTTAGACTCAACCAAAGCACTGAGTTTTGGTTTTTTTTCTTGATAATGACCTCCAAGTAAGATAGTGAAAGGGTGAAGGTGATCCACTAGGAGATGAAACCTTAGTCTGGCCTTATGTCAATTATTATGATGTTTTGATTTATTTAAGTCGTTTGGTATAGTGTGTGATAAAGAAATACAACTATGATTCAATTAATTTTGTTTTTAATTTAACTAAATGATCTAAACATGAAAGCAATAAATGTATGCAAGGTTTATTTTATATAAAAAATAAAATTTCATTTTTTTATATGAGCATAAAATAATAAATAAAAGGGCACCTAGATGGTACTAGGTCCCACCATGCATGCTAGAATGTTTCTCTCAATTTTAGTTCATTTTTACTTTAAAAAGTAGGAAACTAATTATGGGTGTGATAGAAGAACCTATTTGTTTGTGTGCACATGATTTAGATGATTGTGAATATCTCCTCTTTGTCTTGGGAAGAATGACCTGTAGATAAGAAATAATTAATGCAAAGGGGTTATTAGATGGATAACAAGTGGGATTTCCTAGTGTGAGCCAGATCTAAGAAGCACAAGATTACTAAGAGAATGTAAATCCACACTCTTAAAATAGTTAATTTGAAATAAATAAAGATGAAGTTCTTGCATCAAATGATAGATAATATTGAAAGAGAATATAATAAAAAATAAATGCTTGATAAAGGGAACAGACTAATTATAGTAAATAATGGGTTAATACTAATGCTAAATGGGACAAGTTGGGTTTAGAAAATAGGTGGGGATTATATGAATAGGAAATAGGATAAAAAGTGAAATTTGGATAAGGGTAAGTAGGTGGAAATAACTTGATATTATTTCCTACCATAGTGACCATCAATGGTTGGTATGACTGTCGATGGTTAAGGTGACCGTCGATGGTTGGGTGACTGTCAGCGATTGGGGTGACTATCAACAATTGTTATGGGTATTAAGGATGTTTAGAAAAGAGTCTATTTCAAGTTAAAAAAGGGGTCCATAAGTGGTTAGAAGTTTGGTTAGGGATAAAAGGTCATAAGATATGATGCAGAAGGGTCAAGGTCAAAAATCAAGTAATAAGAACATGAAAACTAGAAATATACTAAACTAGTAGCTTGATGGTTGGTAGATAATCCTAGAGTAACTTTGGCAGAGTAATGGTACTTTTCCTAAAGAGTAATTTTGGAAAAGGTTTGGGTCGCTATCTTAGTTATTGATTTGATGAAATAAAGACATACAAAGAAGTTCTTGATGAAGAAGCTCTTGATGATTGTTGGTTGATAGCTTGATTGCCTAATTGTTAAATTCATAGATGAATGGATTGATTGATCAATCGATCATGGATTAGTTTAACCTCCTTCTCTCCTCATTTTATAGGTAAATAGTGATGGAGGTAGAATTTTCCATAGGATTTTTGGTCAATTTTTTTGATCCATTAGCTTTCCATCCCTATTAAATTTTGACATGTTAGCTTGCACACAACTCGAGTTATTTTTGTTTAAATGGATAAGACCTGACCATCGATGATTAGGGTGACCATTAGTGGTCACTATTACTATCTAAGGTCACTATGACCATCAATGATTGAGGGTTTAAGTTTAAGTGTGGTAAAAGGGTAGGTTAATGAGTTGCATTTAGCTAGTTAGCTAAATTGACTCAAGTTCATGGTTAGAAGCTGGGTAATGATCTGATCTAGGGGTGTTTCAACATATATAACCATCATGTATGGTTTTTTAGTGTTTAAAATAACCAAATCTCATTATTTTTGTTTTTGTTTTTGTTCTAGGAGTAAAATGGCCTCTTACAAGTCCATTATAAAACTACTCCAAAAGCTTTGTTACTTGATTATCATCTATGCATCTAAGGGGTACTCCATTGAAATATTCTATAAATAAAACCTCATTAACTAATGCATAAGGTATGGACTAGATTCTAAAATACCCTTTTTTCTCTATCCAAGCCTTTGGGGTATTCTCCTATCATCAATAAAAATGTAATATCTTGGAGCCATCTATTCTGAAGTGGAGGTGCACCTATTTGTGAGTTGTCATGTGTCACTAAAATAACTTCTATGTCTCCTTAAAGGTCATATAAAATATGATCACACAATCCTTTACCTCTTATCAACTTGGTGACTTTTATCTCCACATCATACTCCATGACCTTGGTAATCTAACTTGCTCTTTTCTTAATCAAATAATTATTGAGGAGAAATGCCCTTCCTCTAGGATGAGGTACCATAAGACAAATATTTATATTGGAAAGTATTATCCTAAAAATTTTGAGGCTTCTCAAAGCTACAATAAGTTGATTTTATACAAAAGTGTACCTCACCTTATATCCCTCTAATCTTTGACTAAAAAAGGTAATTAGTTGCTCAGGTCCCTTATTGTTCTTCTACATTAGTATAGATGATATGTTATCAAAGTTGACAAAGGTGTAAAATATTAAATACTTTGAGAAATAAGGATTCATGAGTGAGGGTGCTCGGGTAATGACTTGATTAATGGACTCAAATGCTACTCTACTTTCATTTGACCAATAAAACACTTGGCTCTTCTTAAATATGGTAGAGATGGGTTTGACCGAGTTTACTAAACTAGGTATAAACCTTCTCACAAAGTTTATATTCCAAGGAAGCTCTAAATTATTTTCTTATGCTTGGTAAAGATAAGGCTAAGATGACACTTATTCTATCAGGGTCAATGGATAATCCTTCCTTTGAAATAATGTGACCAAAAAATTTGAGTTCATGAACAAAAAACATACATTTTTGGGACTTAAAGAGATCCCATACTCTATACATCTTTGGAAGATCAACTTTAGATGGTTCATGTGCTCACTAGCCTTCTTGGAGAAAATTGTGATGTCATCTAAGTAGACTAGTACCATATGATTTAGCAATCCTTAGAAATCTATGTCCATGGCTCTTTAAAAGGTGGCCCCAACATTTAAAAATACAAAAATCATCTTTTGGTAAGCATATATACCATACTTTATGGTGAATTTAGTCTTATATTGATCTTCCTATCTTACTAGTACTTAGTTGTAACCTAAATACCCATCCAAAAGGGAAACAAATTATGAACCAACAACTATCTAAAGGAGTTGATCCATGGATAGTAAGGGGTATTGATTTTTCAAAGAGACCCTATTCAAATACCTGAAGTCAACACACAATCTAATTTCCCCACTCTTCTTCCTTATAGGTACCAAATTGGCTACCCATGAGGAATGCTTAATGGGAAAGATGATATATTGATTCAATTAACTTGGTCCATTCTTTCCTCATAATTTATTCAATTTTGGGGTCTATATGCCTCTAATTCTACTTGATAGGCTTGGCATTAACCTCTAGTTTTATAGTGTGTATGGACATTTTAGGATCAAAGCCTCTCAGGTCATTATATTCCCAAGCAAAGATGTCCACATATTATTTACAAAGTTATATTATAGTTATCTTCACTTCTTGTCATCACTACCTTGTATTTTATCATATGATCTCCCTCACGAAAAAGACATTCAAGGGTTACAATCCCTTTAAGAAGCTTATTATATCTTAACTAAAAACTTTTCTCCTCATAATGATGTTGAAACTTTTCATTACCTATGGAGGATAAATTTGCTTCCTACTACAAGAAATAGGCAAATTATTTGTCATTTTCAAAGACATGCTAATGAGTTTCATTGTTTAGCACTAATGGTATTAATACCACTTTGACATGTGGTTGCACTTTGGTTTTTTTCAAATCTTTTGAGATATCAAATTGAGCTCCCATAACATCCAACCTATTAACATGTCTATTTTGGTTCCTTGGTACTACATGGATGTTAAAGGCCTCAAAATACTCAATTATGTCCCACGCTCTATGTTTTTAATACTTCATCAAGGGATTCTTAGATATATTTTAGCCTCTAACCTGGTGCACTATTAGTTCACTATCCCCATAAACTTATAATTTTTGATCCCTTTATTATTATACCATTAAATGCCATGGATAAGAATCTCATATTTTATTACATTATAAGAGAAAATGAATTGGAACATGTAAGAAGAGAAATACTTGTCATTTGAGGGGGATACTAGTATTGCACCTGTACCCACTCCATGTTTGCTCTTTGAACCATTAAATAACAATTTACATAAGCCACTAGAGTCTTCTTGATTTATAATTAGGGATGTCATGGATTGATTTTCTTCATGTAGGTAGTATAAACCCAAGTCTCTTTCTTCAACACCTTTCAAAAGATCAACTAACTGATTGTCACTCCATAACTCATCCAAAAACATATCTGGTATATCCATAGGATGAGTGTTTAGTTCTTGAACAATTATAAATTCATCTTCATCAATGATGGTGAAATTGATGTTTATTATATCTATCCCATAAGGTTCAATGTGGAAATATGTAATAGGATCAACTTTGATAGACACTTTGGTCCAATATCTTGTTCTAAATGCCATGTATAACTAGTCTGCTACTAGATAACCTCCAATATTTGCTATGAATTCTTTGGATAAGCATAGTGAAAAATGAAGAGGCACATCAAGGATCAATACATATTAAATCACTAAGACACTAGGACAAGCATGTAGGGTTAAGTTAAGATCTTTGATGATACCATATGGCTTGGTGGAAGATCCATCCAACTACAACACTCCTTTAGAATAGGGCTCATATTTTAGACCAAGCTGATCAACTATGGAATTTGGCATTATTAAGGTGTTATCCCCACTATCTACTAAGGAAATATGCACTAAATAATTACCAATGATCACTAAAATATATAAGGGGAAAGGTTTGACCATATTACTTGATTGCCTTTCATTATATCCCTTGGCTACATTGGTAAGAACCATATTTTATTTGTTTGGTTCCTTCTTAACCTTGATATTGATAATCCTTCTTGAAGGATATCTATTTTTCTAGGCATGGAGATCATGTTCCACATTAATACACTCACACTAGACCTTTTCATTTGTTCCACAATGTTGTTGGCTGAACCACCAACCTTTAGTTATGCTTTGGGAGCCACACCTATACTTTAAATTTGTGAGTTTTAGTGAATAAAGGCATTCCATTGATTTTGATTCCTTGAAATTGATAGAACCTTTGTAATAATAAAAAGTTCATCTAGATTTGATATTGAAATAATAATTGTAAGAATCTCTTTGACTTCTTCTTGATTACCATCCATGTTCTTTCTTTTGAACCTTGTATTTTCTACCACTAGAATGTATGCTTGGCTAGAACTAGCCTATTGATTGAGTGCATAACACTCGTCTTACTCATAATTCACCATTGTATCACCCAACTAGCTTGGTCCTTGATTAGGGATTTGACCTTGTTGAGGCTCTTCTAGTTTTGTCATCATGGGTACGTCTATGTTTTATGCCATAAGAGCTTGATTATACCCATAATTAATAGTCTATTTCCATTGATCATTGAAAGCCTGGTTGAAGTCAGTGTTTGGGACAATGGATTTACCAAAAGACTTATTCCAAGGCATGTTACCCTTAGCTTCTTAAGAAACATTATTTTGGATGGGGACCAAAGTGTTGGAAGTTATTTCAACATTTGGATTATAGTTGTTTTGCCTAACATAGGTAGGCTTCCCTTGTCCTTAGTTTTGACTTTGGCCTTAGAAGCTTCTTTTGTAGGGTGGTCTATTTGTTTGATAAGATTTCTACTAAAGTTGATATGAGGATTTATAAGGCCATTGAAATCTTTCTACCTTTTAACATTCACTAGTTCATCTCCCAAGGATTGGAACATGCTCTTAAGCTCTTAAAAGTTCCTTTGTTCTTGGGAATCACTAAATTGACTAGTGGAATCCTTTTCTTGCTGAGGTGAGAGTATAGAAGAAATTATAGGTATAAGAGGAATGACAAAAAGGGGAGGAATTAAAATAGGGGATGGTCTTATCTTAGGGAATAAAGGTATTGGTGGTTTAGGTGTAATCTTATCAACATACACCAGACAATGTTTTGCTCTGATTGACACCTCATATGCATTTGGTAATGTGTTTCCTC
This sequence comes from Torreya grandis, assembly GCA_037957365.1. NCBI lineage: Eukaryota > Viridiplantae > Streptophyta > Pinopsida > Cupressales > Taxaceae > Torreya > Torreya grandis. The sequence goes on from JARHVA010002023.1 coordinate 1,871,758, forward strand.
CCATGGACTAGATCATTACTACAATGTCATTATCTAGGGCCTTAAAATAGTAAATAAAGGCAAAGTTATGGGTAGGCCAAACAAAGGCTAGGATTATATCCTAAGTCTTTTGGAACCTTATGTTAAAGTCTTGCATAACTTCATGAAGGACTCTTTGAATTGTGGTTAATTTTTTTTCAAGTAATAAAGGTCACTTTTATCTTCAAATCTCTTACACAATGCATCTTCTAGCTGATTCCATGTGGCAATGAAATTAGTAGCAAGTATTCTATAACAGTCTAAGGCTTTACCTTTGAAAGAGATGGATAATAACCTAATTGACACATTTTAATCATTAATATCATGAATGTTGCAGATGTTGGCTATATCCATGAGGTGTTTAGAATTCATTGTAGCTTGGTCTCCAGTAAAATAAGGGACACTTTTGAGAGCTTTTACTAGAATAGGATCATATTAAGGGAAGTCCAAAGGACTTTGGCCATTAAAACCCATAAAATCTCTAGGGGATGTCATGGTTATGAAAGGGTTTAACAAATATCTTCTTATAAGGGTAGGCCTTGAAAATGACTGAGAAATAAAGTTGCCTTTATAAGGGCTGGTGTTAACAAATCTTAATCTCTTTAGTGAGTTTAAAGGAAATTTAATGAATTTAAAGGGAATACCTCTAGAATATGACCTTGTAGTCACTTTTGGCATGAGATGTAGTCACTTCTCTGCTACTAGAATGTTGAATCTTCTTTTAGATTCATCAGATGTTATTGTTTGGAAGTTATAATTGCTACAAATTGATCAAACTAGCGTAAAAATTTGACCAATATTATTTTAAATAAATTTCAATTGAGAGTTATATAAACTATTATAGAATCAATTTTCACCCTTGGAGAGGGATATTTATGATCTCTCTAATTGAGCTACACTATGAGAACAACCCTAGGCTATGGGTCACCTATGGTGAAGTTGGACCTTCAGAGAAGGTTAACTCTCTATTGATGGATCATCTAAACTAATGTTTACACTAGAAAAAGGGTTAGAGAAGGGGTAAAAGGTCACTAAGAAGGCTAAAAGGGTGATACACCAAATTTAAATGGGAACTCACATAATCATGAAGTAAACACCGATGAAGCATAAGACAATGATAACTCACACAATCTCACAAAACTTACCTAGTTGCCTAAGTGTTTCATAAACTAGGTTAAGGAAGCAATGAATAAAGGGAAAGATGAGTTCTAATACTCATTGAGAGATTGCATCAATGATAGAAATAACACTAACTTAGACATGTAACTAACTTTAAGACACCTAGAAATGAGCAAGAAATAAGGACAAGGGGAATGGAAGATTATCCTTCACAATGTCATCATGCACAAGCTTTACTACACATAATTCAGAGGGGAGATATAGGTAAAGAAAGCCTTTATTGCTTCAAGAGGTCTTTCATACAAATTTTGATAGGGTCTAACCTTATCAAATGAGAATCTCTAATCTTCCATAAATGAGAGAAATTATTATCAAAAGTGAGAGTCTTTAAGAATGGAAAAAAATAAGACATATAGGAGAAAGGGGGGAGAGAGGGGGAGCACACCATCCAAGATCATTAATTTAGATACTATCCTTCTTGATTTATGAATCGTCTTTGATCCCATTAGGAATAAAGGGATTTGAGAAGAAATAAATTCCCCGCTATACTCTCCAATCCCTGAATCCCTTTTCTTTGATCTTCTATGCCATCTCCACTTACTTTCATTATGAAGACAAAGTCCTCATATCCATGAACTTGACAGAGCCATGCCTAAGTCTGCTTAAGTGACTACAAGTACATTCTTGTTAAGGAAATGGCTATGTCAAAATATGAGACACCTCTCCATAATCACATACCTACCCCTATCCCAAACTTGAACATAGGTCTTACTATAGATTGAAAACGAATCTAATTTACTATTTTTCCTATAGTTAATATGTTAATGAAAAGCCTACAGACTACATAGAATCATTCTTAAACTATGTTAGGTATAAATAGACATAGTATGCCTTTGAACCTTGTGGGAATCTAAAAATCACTACATAGAAGATATCCCTTTATGAATCAATGTTGAAAAAATAAGAAAATTGAGTCTACATGCATTGGATCCTCCAATAGAGGTCTCGACTGAGATTCAATGGCATACATTGAAATATTTTCCCTAGTTTGACCTTAGGTCACATTTGTTCTCTATTTAAGTATCCTAGAATCAAATTTTAATATTGGTCATTGATCTTGAAATAGGCCTTCTAGATTATGACATTTATTAGCTTTGTATTCTTCCATAAGATCCTTCTGTTAGTTCTATGATTCTTACACATATATCATGTGGAAACCTCACATTCATCCTCAAGAGCATTGACTCTTTGATTTTATGTGGAACATTGATATGATTTTTCATAGCTCAAATGTGTACCATTGATTTTCTTAGTAGTTACCATGGTCATGACACTTGGAAACTATGCATTTATTTTTGAGATATGCTAACTTGTTGAATTCTTAGTCACCATCGATCTACTTTGGTATGATTAAATGTGCTCTATTGATCTATTTGGCCCCATCAACCTTATCAATCAATGTGCACCATTAGATCTTCATTTGATCACCTAAGATATTGACACTTGTTAGCTCCACATTCATCCTTAGGAAATTTTGAATCCAAATAGATATTTTATGAGGCTTAAACTTGATGTCTATGCACATCTCTCATTCTGGTTGTTTAACTTTGAGGACTTAAATCTTAAGATAAATAAGTCATCAAGAAATATAATTTACAAATGTGATCTAGGAATTTGACTCAAGAGAGGATGGTTAGTACGATGTTAGTTATAAAATGAAAATAAAATGAAAGAAACACACTAACAACTTAACACCTCTAGGCTTAGACACTAAGGAGAGCTTAGTTAACAAAAACAAATGACAAACACAACTAAAAAGTAAGGAATAAAACACAAGAATTCCTTCACCTTCTTTAGATGCTCTAAATTCCTTTGTAGTGGTGGCTTTCTCAGCTTATGCTCATCAATTCCTTGGAAATGGAAGCTTGGCTACCTCCATCTCTCCTTGGCACCTTTGGCTTGTGTCTTGGCTTGGCTTGGAATCAATTTAGCATGGTAAAACTAATTGATCGAAGCTTTTAGAACCATTTTTGTCTTATAACTTTGAATTATAAAGTCTTTTTTTATTAATGTGGTGAGGCCTCATATTTATATATTTTTGAGAATGTCTAGAATCAACCTAAACCACCCATCCTGATATTGAGATGTGTGGTTGAGGATTAATTCAATTTTTTGAATTAAGTTTATAATTATCCTCATCATTAAATTTGAAGAATGGGTAATTAAGAAGCATGAAGGGCATCATGGAAGGCATTGATGAGGCTTGGAGGGCATAAATCTTGATATTTGTGGCATTTATGGCCTAGGGATGTCCTCACATGAAATGAGGTCACTTGATAATGCAAATATTCAATATTCATCTATAAAAACAAGGATTAAACAAGTTTCCATAGAATTATTACTTAGGCCTTGATTTGGATTAATTCACTCTTAAGCATGTTTAAGCACTTTTTGCACAAATTACTTAAATTGATCAGAATGCTATGTTATTGGTCCAAAATTTGACCAAATTATAATAGAAAGGTGATGTTAGATGTATTGGAACTATATTCCCATTTAGGATGTTACCAACAACAAATAACAAAAGCACATGTCTTATGTAAGAGATTTGATAGGAAATATCAATCCAGAGGACCTAAGTGTAAAATTGGCATTTTGACTCAGAATGATCTGATCAAAGTTAGCTAGCCCATAAATTGTATTACCCCATTTAGTGATACCCTAGCCAAAATCAACACTTAAAATATGTCAGTTTCACATCATTTAGCATGTTTTAGTATTTCTAGTCTAAATTGTACATTTTGGGTGGAAATTGGTTAAAACCTTGATTGGAGGTTATTCGTGGCTAGATTTAGGTGTCTAAAATTTGCCCCAATTTGGGAAGATGTTGTAAACTATAGGTAAAACAATGTATTCTCAAATAATGAGAGATGGCCTATATGCCAAAAAGAAGATGATGGTTGAAGAACAAAGCTCCAAATGATTTTGGGAAGCCTATGATGATTCCCCCTTAAGGGAGTGGTCATCATATTTATTGATGGATGGTCCCTTGAAAAGAAACAAGAAGAAAGGTGGAACTAATCTATGGTTGAGATTAATCCAAATAAGAAAATGCTTGCATGGATTGATGTAAAAATGATGCTAATTTTCCCAAACATGGTTATAATCAAGAATAAAAGTGAAAATAATGATTTTCCCATAGGTGGTTATAATCACTAAGTAGACCTAGATTGGCTAAAATTGATGGTGCCCCAGTTAGGGATGATTAGCAAGCATAACTCAAGGATATAACCTAGAATACAAATCAAAGATGAGTGGGTAAAAAGTTATGAAAGAGATGGATATAGGAATAATATTGATCATTAGAAATGATTCAATTATACCTTCCAATGAGGAGATGTGTGTCCTTATTACCAATGATACAACTAGAATGGTCAATGGAATTATTTGATCAAGGGTGGGATGGGAGGATTTTCCAAGGTACCAAGGAAAAACTTCTACAGATCCATTGATTGTAGACCTTCCTGAAGCTAATATTTGCTATAGCATGTGATGGTAGGCTTCATTATAGAACACCATGAATATTTGGCCAAAATATGCATAAGGACTGACTCTCAATATCCAATAAACACTAAAAAATGGTACGCCAATGATAAAAACCATGATGGTAATATTGATGTATGAATATGGATAGACTCAAGAATAATGTGCTTAAGGAATCACCCAATGAATACATATAGACTAAGTCGAGGCAATAGTGATGAAAGCAAACAAATAGGAAATAAAACAAATAAACAAATAGAAAACAAACAAATAAACAAAAAAATAACTTGAAATAAATAAATAGAAAGCCTAAAAATAAAAGCAAAAGAAAGCATCTTAACAATGAAAATGCCCTAGTAAGGTAGATTGAGGATAACTTACTAGGCTTATATAGGATAAATATTTTTGGATTTTTGAAATATTGTGAATGTTTTTGATATTTTGAGGTATCTTAACTTGTTAGAGAATGACAAGATACCCACTCATAAAATGACGAGAGCATTTGGCTTAGGTTACTCATAAAATAGTGAGAGCCTATGGAAAGGGGGACCGAGGTGACCTCAACATGAATTGAGAATGACCCATATTGTCCTAAAATGACCGCAAGTCATAATAACTCCCTCCACACAAAATTTGAGGAAAAACCAACTAGGTCCCAACAAGTTCTCAAATCTAGCGAATGGCCAATCAAATGAAAACAACAATAGCAAGGTGATGCAAGAATTAGACTCAAGAGAGGATGGTTAGTATGGTTTTAGTTCCAAAATGAAAACAAAATGAAATAAACACACTAATATCATAACATCTCTAGGCATAGACACTAGGGAGAGCTTAGTTAATAAAAAAATGACAAACATAACTAAAATGTAAGTAATAAAACATAAGAATTCTTTTACCTTCATTGGATGCTCTAAATGCCTTTATAGTGGTGGCTTGCTAAGCTTGTGCTCATGAAGTCCTTGGAAATAGAAGCTTAGATACCTTTATCTCTCCTTGGCACCTTTGGATTGTGTCTTGGATTGGCTTGGAATCAATTTGGCATGGTAACACTAATTTCTTGAAGCTTTTTGAACCATTTGTGCATTATAACTTTGCATTCTCAAGTTTTTTTTTAATTTATGTGGTCAGGTCTCCCATTTATAGATTTTTGAGAATGTTTAGAATCAACCTAAATTGTCCATCTTAAGATTGAGATGTGTGGTTGAAGATTAATTCAATTTTTAGAATTAAGTTTATAATTATCTTCATCATGACAATAGAATAAGGGGTAATTAAGACACATGTAGGGCATGAATCCTAATATTTGTGGCCTAAGGATGTCTTCACAAGAAATGAGGTCACTTGATGATGTAGATATTCAATATTCATTTATAAAAACAAGTTTTCAAATAATTATTAATTAGGCCTTGATTTGGATTAGTTATCTCTTATGAATTCTTAATCACTTTGTGCACAAATTATTTGAATTGATTAGAATGTTTTGTTATTGGTCTAAAATTTGACTAGATTGGAATTGGAAGGCAATGTCAGGTGCATTGGAACTGTATTCCAATTTAGGATGTTACCAACAACAAATAACAAAAGCATGTCTTGTGTAAAATATTTGATAAGAAATATCAATCTAGAGTACCTAGGTGTAAAATTGGCATTTTGACTCAGAATGATTTGATCAAAGTTAGCTAGCCCATAAATTATATTACCCTATTTAGTGATACCCTAGCCAAAATCAACACTTAAATATGCCAGTTTCACATCATTTAGCATTTTTTATTATTTTTAGTCTAAATTATACATTTTGGGTGGAAATTGGTTAAAACCTTGATTGGAGGTTATTGGTGGCTAGATTTAGGTGTCTACAATTTTCCCCTATTTGGGAAGATGTTGAAAACCATAGGCAAAGCAATGTCTTCTCAAATAATGAGAGATGGCCTATATGCCAAAAAGAAGATGATAGTTGAAGAATAAAGCTCCAAATTATTTTGGGAAGCTTATGATGATGCCCCCTTGAGGGAGTGGTCATCAAATTTGTTGATGGATAGTCCTATGAAAAGAAACAAGAAGAAAGGTTAAATTAATTCATGGTTGAGATTAATCCAAATAAGAAAATGCTTGCATGTAGTGATGTAAAAAGGATGTTGATTTACCCAAAGGTGGTTATAATCAGGAATAAAATTCAAAATAATGATTTGTCCATAGGTGGTTATAATCATTAAGTAAATTTGGATTGGATAAAATTGATGGTGCCCCAATTAGGGATGATTAGAAAGCATAACTCAAGGATATAACTTGGAATATAGATTAAATATGAGAAGGTGCAAAGTGATGAAACAGATGGATAGAGGAATAAGATTGATCATTAGAAATGATTTAGTTATACCTACCAATGAGGAAATGTTCATCCTTATTACCAATGATACAACTAGAATAGTCAATGGTGTTAGGATGTGGAGCTAAAAGCTTCACCAAGGAGCACACTATGATAGTTTCAGGTCTACACAGACACTGGCGTCGGTCAGGTGAAGTTGTAGAGGTGCCGGCATCGGCAGTGGGTCGGCCGAAGGTGGTCACAGGAAAGCAGCAAGAATTGGTGTCGGTTACCTATGTGTCCAGAAAGCTATTTTCGAGGACAGAAGCGAGTGTTGGCATGATGAGTTGAAGTTGTAATCTTAAGATCACGTCTCAATTGTTAGTAATATTATTTTTAGAGCCCTTGTTCAAGTGGCTTAACTGTTTGTTGTAAGTGCATGCTCAAGTCTCCTAATTCTATATGTAGAATTAGATCTTCTTAGCTTATTATAGTTGTAGAAGAATTGGTATGTTGAAGAACAGTATAGAATTGAATCAATCCAAGCTTGTTGGAGTTGATTTTTCTTGAGAGAAAGAGCTCTTGAGGAATAGTGATCTAGTGAGAGATCTATACATCTAGGAGAGGTGTGGAAGAAATAAGTTTCTTCAAATTGTATTCCTTTTGTAAAGAGTTTGTTAATACAAGTTTTCATGGTGGTTTCTTGTATCTCTTGTTCTTGTTATTTATCATTCTAGTTACTTGTCTATCTGATTTATTTCTACGTTTATTGCTTTTACAAGTGTAATCTATTGTTGGTTGATCCCCAACAAGTGGTATCAGAGCTCAGGTTCACTAACAGGCAGTTCAGATCTGTGTAGTGTGTATTGATTATAGGTTCTCACAGGGGTTTCTACAGGGATTTCTGTTTGAGTGGGAGAAGCAATGGCAGATGAAAGTAAACTGAGAATGGAAAAGTTCAATGGCAAAAATTACCAACATTGGAGAATGTAGATAGAGGATTATCTATATCAGAAAGATCTCTACTTACCATTAGGTGGGGTTGCAAAGAAGCCCAAAGACATGGAGGATGAAGAATGGGAAGTTCTTGATAGAAAGGCTCTAGGGTCTATAAGACTGAGTCTAGCATCTACTGTGATATTCAATTTATCACAGGCAAAGTCTACAGTAGAGTTGATGACTACGTTAGCAAATTTGTATGAAAAACCCTCAGCTTCTAATAAGGTATATCTTATGAAGCAGTTATTTAATTTGCATATGAATGAAGGTGGATTTGTTTCTACTCATCTGAATGATTTCAATGGAATTGTGAATCAACTAAGTTTAGTCAATATAGTGTTTGACGATGAAATAAAAGCTCTTTTAATATTATGTTCTTTGCTTGAAAGCTGGCATGGCTTAGTAATGGCAGTAAGTAATACTGCATCTGCATCAAATATTTTGAAAGTAGAGGATGTTGTTAGTGTTATCTTAAATGAGGAAATTCGCAGGAAAAGCACAGAAGAGACATATGGGAATGCTTTAAGTTTTGAGAGCAGGGGGAGGCAGAAAGAGAAGAGCAAGAAACGTAGATCAAGATCTAAATCTAAGGGGAAAGGCAGATCTAAATCTAGAAATGGTAGAAGGCCACAATGATGAAATTGTGGAAAGATGGGGCACATAAGTAGAGATTGCTGGTCAAAGCCTAAGGAGGACAATCAGCATGAAGAAAAGGAAGAAGCCAAGGTTGCAGGTATTGCACAAGATGCTTTAATTTTCTCTCTACATAATAATATAGAATCTTAGGTGTTAGATTTTGGTGCATCTTTTCATGCTACCCCTAACAGGGAATATTTTAGTGACTATATCCATGGAGATTTTGGAATAATATATCTAGGAGATGATGAGCCCTGTAAAATAATTGGCAAAGGTAAAGTGCAGCTGAAGATGCAAAATAGCAACACATGGGTGTTGAGAGATGTGATGCATGTTCCTAGCTTGAAGAGAAATTTGATTTCTATAGGAAAGTTAGGGGATGAGGGTTGTACAGTAACTCTCACAGTAGAATCTTGGAAGGTGACCAAGGGTGCACTTGTTATGGCCAGAGGTAAGAGAGAAGGTACTCTCTATTTGTGTAATTGTGTTACTAACAAATCTCCTTCTGTATTATCTACTTTAGATGTGGATGCTAAATTGTGGCACTCAAGACTTGGCCACATGAGTGAGAAGGGGATGTCAATTCTTAAGTCCAAAGGTATGATTTCAGATTTAAAAGGCATAGATCTAGTGTTTTATGAGCACTGTGTATTTGGAAAACAGAAAAGGGTTAGTTTTCTCAAGACTGGGTCTACTAAGAAGAGGCATAAGTTACAGCTTGTTCACACAGACGTGTGGGGACTGGCTCAGTTTGCTTCCATTGGAGGATCATAGTACTATGTATCTTTCATAGATGATGCTACAAGGAAGGTATGGATCTATTCTATTAGAAGAAAATCTGATGTATTTGAGACTTTTAAGATTTGGAAAGCTATGGTTGAGAATGAAATAGGTAAAAGATTGAAGTGCCTGAGATCTGACAATGGCGGTGAGTTCTGCAGTTATAAGTTCAGAGATTATTGTTATATGCATGGAATCTACAGGCAAAGGATGGTTCCAAGGACACCTCAGTAGAATGGAATTGCTGAAAGGATGAACAGGACAATAATGGAGCGTGCAAGGTGTATGAGATTGCATGTTGGTTTGCCCTTACAGTTTTGGGCACAAGCTGTTGACACTACAGTATACCTAATTAACAGAGGACCCTCTACAGCTCTGGATGGTGGTATTCCAGAAGAGGCATGGACAGGTAAAAAGTTTGATCTCTCATATCTCAAAGTTTTTGGTTGTGAAGCCTTTATGCACATAGATAAAGGAAATAGAAAGAAGCTTGATGCTAAGTCTATGAGGTGCACGTTTATTGGCTATGGCTCAAATGATTTTGGTTATAGATTGTGGAATCTAGAAACTAATAAGGTAATTAGGAGCTGTGATGTTGTTTTCAACAAAAGAGTGATGTATTGTGATCAGCTAAGGAAGCTGAATCAATCTGAGTAGAGCAATGGTGAATTGGACGAGGTGAAGGTCCAATATGAGCTCGTGGGAAAAAGAAATGATCACTTGCAGGAAAACACAGAGACCGACGTTGGTAGATTAGGAACTGGCATCGGTAGAACAAAAACCGAGGTCGACCGTACAGAGATCGACGTTGGTAGGACAGACACCGAGGTCAGTCAGGCAGAATCGACGTCGGCCAGTAACAGGTCTGGATGTGACTGAGGTCGGTCACTGTCAGAGAATTTGGGTGGACAACATGTTGTGAACGAATCTTAGACACCCATTAAGAGGTCAGAAAGGGTGAGTAAGCCTCCAATTAGATATTCTCCTTCATTATTTTATTTATTGCTAACTGATGGTGGAGAACTAGATAGTTTTGAAGAAGCAATACAGGTGGAGTCCAAGAGTCAGTGGGAGCGTGGCATGGTTGAGGAGTTGGAGTCCTTAAGAGAGAACCAAACATGGGATTTGGTTGAATTCTAGTAGGTAAAAGAACACTGAAGAACAGATGGACTTATAGGTTGAAAGAAGGTGAGAATGGACAGATGAGATACAAGTAAAAGGATTTGCACAAAAGCCAGGTATTGACTTTGGTGAGATCTTTTCTCCTGTTGTTAAAATGACTTTTATAAGGGTTGTATTGTCTCTGGTTGCTTTTGAGGATTTGCATCTTGAGTAGCTAATATGATGAGAGATAAAAATTGATTATACCTCTTAACACAATTATATAAATGCATGTTTCATATGAAGGTCAAGTGGAAATTATGGAAATTGAATAATAAGGATATAGGTCTACACAAGACATTACTAGCCCATTAACAGTCCAAGAACACTACCTCATATCAACACTACATACAACCTGCATAAACTACCAATTTGATATTAGGTTCATGAAATTACCTAAGAAAGATAATGAAACTCATAAATTATACAAATAAACTATCACAATACACACTAACACTCAAATAAAAGGCTTGCAATTGTTTTTATTATTGATTCAAGGCATGAGGTACAATTTTAGCAAAGCTTTGCTACACTCAACTGAGGGATGAGAAAAAAAAGCTCAATCCCTCATTTTATATAATTTTCATGAGATATAAAAGAATAATCTAGGCATATGAGAGGCCATATAGACCAAGGAAAACATATGATAGTTATAACATTCCCCATAACTTTTTCCATGTGTTGATGTTCTTCAATGACTCCCTTTTAGAAATGAAGGTGAGGTGGTGGAGGTTGTGAATACCTTATTTAACTTCATATATATCATGACCATGACTAAAAGGGTTCAATTATTTCTCTTGAGTAAACTAAATGATGCAAATGGGGTGTAATTAGGTCTTTGAGGCATTGAGCATCCCACCAGTCTTCTCATACATATTGATTAGCCTTGAAACTACATCCATTCCTTCATAGTGGTTATGAAGTGTATTTTATTGACCCTTAACATCAGTTTCATGGTGATAAGACTACATTAACTCCCTCAATATCCTCTCTAAACCAACCTTCAACCCTCTTTGTTGACCAAGTAGGCCAAACAAGCCAATTATACCTAATTACTTAACTGATAGTGTTTGGTTACCATGAAACTTGAAAGAGACCTTAGGAACCTATGTATAGGAATGAAAAAAGCTTATAAAATTTCTTCACACCATGATTCAACTTTTAAAATCATTTTATACCTGCAACCTTGCTTCACTTAGACAACTAAGTCACTTTCTCTCTCATGTCTACAGACTAGCTCTATGGGAGGAGTTGTAGAGACATTTACAAGTAGATAAATGTATAATTTTAGATTTGGATATGTAGTATAAGTCTAAAAACAAAACTCCCTATGATTTATAACTCTCAACAAAGTCTTCAATCCCATTTTCCACTTAAAACCCTAAAAACTTGCAATTTATATAGGTGTATGTGCATCATCCATACAATCAAGTACCATGGACATGGCCTCCTTTGAGTTGACAACATGTTACATGTATTTTTAAATTTTTATATACATATGTATATTCATCTCTAACCAAATATCTCCAATTTTATCCTTATTAGGGTTTTATATGGGTTTAAGAGTGCCTGGGACTCTTAATAGTGGTTCATAGAGGTTAGGGCCCAAACCTCTGAACCAATTACACTAAATATATGTTGATAGACCCCTTTGAATCTATTTAAGTGATTAGCCTCTCATGTATAGTTTACATAAAAATAAGAGCATGTTTAAATGCTCCTCAAATGAGAAGCATGCCTTTTAGATAGCCTTTGGATGTTTGCAAGCCAAAAAGGTTATTTGAAGTAGTTCTCCTATGGTTTAATGCGACCAAAAGGTTCGTAAACATCATGATGGCCTTATCCATGAAGATATGAGGTACCTTTGTTTCTTAACTTACCTTTTTCTTCACCTTTTATTGTCATTTCTCTAATAGAGGTGTTATACCAGTCTATTTAAATAAATGAATCTCTAGTTTTGGACCTAACCTTGCGGTTGTGAGGCAAGTCTACATTATTTTCAATATTGGCTTTATTAAGCCATTTGACCTTTGATGAATGCATATATATTTTAATTTAAACATATATGTCTATCTAATATAATAAATAGTCATGGAGGTCCTTATATAGGACTATTAGAGGGATATTTAGAAGATTTAGGACCTATTCTCTCTTCTCAACCTCATGATACACACAAACACTTTCCATTTTTTTAATTTTAAGCCCAAACTAGCCTTATCAAGACTATTTTGTATAATTTTATCTCTACATCTACGAACCAGTAGGTCATTATGATTCAAAAAATACCTAAGAGGACTTTGAGAACCATTTTAGAATCAAACAACTCCATCTAGATGTATTTTGAAGCAGGAATCCACCATCGGGTAATGTCTAGGGTCTAAGAAGGGTTTAGGATATCCACCATCTTCATGATGATTCATAGAGTAAATAAATCCAAAATAGAAATATTTCCATGAACTTTTATTAATTTTCCCCTCCATCTTCCCTTAATAGCTTGGCATCCCATGTGGATAGTGTGGAGAGGGGAGTGTTGAAAGGTGCCCTTGAGATTTATGCTGACCAATTTTAGCAGGTTAACTTCTTAGCGATCATTCATAAATATGAGACCCTTAATTATTGTTAATATTTTATGGATTTTGAGTCCATATGGGTACTCAAATTTCCCCAAGATGCCTAACCCTGAGCCTCCCTGTGGTAAAGTTTACAAACACTTAAAATTGCACCTTGTGCTGCTTGTGTTGGGGTTTTGTGACTCGATCAAGTTTTTTAGACCATTTTTACCCTTTTATTTCTTCCCTTCACTTTAAAATACCTTAAAAATATTTTATAAACTCTTCCACATCATTCATGTCCCTCAACCTTTTTATAAGGACTTGGATATGCTTTAATATGGAAGTAGGGTTTAAGACTAGGCTTGAAGTCTATATTCTTTGTCTTGCCTTCAAGGGTTTATGACTAGAACCTTGAATGTTTTTTCCATTATAAGGTGTATTAATACCTTCACCATCATATTATATTACTTCATAACTACTTTTGAATCTTAGTTTGCTTGTAATCCCTTCAAAACAAGAAGTCACTTATTTAGCCCCAGAATTAATTGTCAATAGATTATGATAGGTCTGAAACAAAATAATGGGTATACCCACTAGTTGTATAACCTAAATTGGATAATTAACACATTTATCCACTAAAATTTACCATTTATATTTAATTTTAAATATTTTTCATACCTACAAAGACCTCAAACAACAATTTTACCATGACTAGTTGTAGGTTGCCTATAGGTCTAAGTGATTAATATCATTAGGGGTTCTGAGAAAAAATTTGCCTCTTTTATATTGGAATTATTATGAATTATGATTTTTATCATATGACTTAAAACTATTGACACATTTATGTTTTATTTTTCTAACATCCTTTCCTTTGCATACCTTATCCTTCTTAGGCTTAGGGTTTATGCCTAGTTAGGCCCGTGTTACCCTCAGGCCTATGTTTGATGTCATTTTAATTTCATGGGGTGGACATAATGTCTTATCTCTTACTTAGGTTTGAATATTTCCCATTATTCATATTATCTTCCCATTATCTCAATAATAATGTAGATCATAATACACATTGATAGTGTTGTAGGATCTTTCTCGTACATGTTGATTGTCTATGGGGATGTTTGACAAACAAGTTCCTATGAGAGGCGAGAGACTTGAAGTTGTTTGAAACATTTGTGACCCTTTTCATATCCTCATTCATATCCTTTATATATCCATTCTCTTTACCATACCACTTTCTATTCCCATCAATGGTCCACACATAATTTTCTTGAAGGTTCTTGCTCAATAGGCTCAAAATGGTTTCCTAGAGGTGACTATTTGCTTCCTCAACAAGGTGTATGAACTATATATATCCATCCTTATATGATATTATGGTTAATTATGGTCCGAAGGGGTATTAAATCCTACTTTATATGTTTTATTCTTATAAATAGGTGTGGATGAGTTTATGGAGATGATTATGGAGTGGTATGGGGTTTAAACATGGAACATAGGTACTTTGGATTTATCTTTCCTATCAACTATCTTACACAAGACATGTGCCTTTATTATTATTTATTGGTAACATCCTAAATAGGAATATGGTTATAATGCATTTGATATCACATTCTAATTCCAATCTAGTCAAATTTTATACCAATAACAAGGCATTTTGATCAATTTAAGTAATTTGTGCACAGAGTTCTCAAGCATGCTTAAGAGATAATTAATACAAATCAGGGCCTAATTAATAATTCCATGGAAAATTGTTGAATAATTGTTTTTAGAAATGAATATTGAATATTTGTATCATCAAGTGACCTCATTTCTTGGGAAGACATCCCTAGGCTATAAATGCCACAAATATCAGGATTCATGCCCTCCATGCCTCTTAATTGCCCCATCTTCAAATTTCATGATGAGGATTATTATAAACTTAATTACAAAAATTTAATTTATCCTCAACCACACATCTCAATATCAGGATGAATTGTTCAGGTTGATTATAGACATTATCAAAAACCTATGAATAGGAGGCCTTACCACATGATTAAAAAAAGACTTGAGAATGCAAAGTTATAATGCAAAAATGGTATCAAAATCTTCAAGAAATTAGTGTTACCATTAAAAATTGATTCCAAGCCAAGCCAAGCCACAAGCCAAAGGTTCCAAGGAGAGATGGAGGTAGACAAACTTCCATTTCCAAGGACTTCATGAGCATAAGCCAAGTAAGCCACCACTACAAAGGCATTTGGAGCATATAAGGAAGGTGAAGGAATTCTTGTGTTTTATTCCTTAATTTTTAGTTTTGTTTGTCATTTTTTTTTGTAAATTAAGCTCTCCCTAGTATCTTGGCCTAGATATGTTATGCTATTAGTGTGTTTATTTCATTTTGTTTTCATTTTGGGACTAACACCATACTAACCATCCTCTCTTGAGTCAAATTCCTATGTCACATAATGGCACACCTGGTGGGACTAGATGCATCTCAAACCTAAATAAGATCATTTTTTAACTCTAAAATATTCATTTGAACCTTTAAAATTCTTGTATATTAATTTTCTAACTTTATTTTGATATTTTTATCTGACATAGTTTTACATAGTAACCAACGTCGACAGGTAAGACTGACATCATTTGCATAATTTAACTGATATCAGTTAGCAAAACTGACATCAGTTAGATACTTATCAAGATGGTCACATTGGTATAACTGATGTCGATTAGATAACCAATATTAGTTAACCAAAGTAACCATCATCAATTATATATAACCAATGTTAGTCACTGTGTTTTTCTTAAAACATAGACCTGATAGCTCTTTTTTCAAAGTTCATTATTTCAAACCAGAAAGATCTTCAAAGCTAAAGGAAATGTTAACATTTTTGATGTAGGACCAAGCTTGACATTTTCTCAAAACATGTTTAGATCACCTTTTGCAAGCTTAAAAATCAATTAGGAACATTGTTTTAGTGTTTAAAAAATAATTTAGATGTTTTTGGTGAATGTTTTCAAAGTTTGAAACTAAGACCAAGGGGTCAAATGAACACCAATAAATATTTTAGTTGGGATTAAAATCAAACACACTTGTTAATTCTTATTTTCAATAGTTGTTTACTTAGGTTTTATTTGGAAAAAAGAGGAATGTTTCATGTAGGCTCTTCCATTTGTTCCCTTTAGGGAACCCTTGGAATCAAAAGCACCATTTCTATTGAAAAAATCCTAGTCCAAGGCTTAGAAAGAATGTCATCTAAAGCACTCCCCAAAAACTCATCAAAGTCTGGGTGACCTTAAAAATGACCCTAAAGTCTTTCTAGTAGTATTTTATTTTTATGCAAACTTGGCTTGAGAGGGGTATGTCATTACCTCCCATGATTTATTTAGGGAATCTTTGACCTAGGGTTTCATCTCCTAACATTGAATTCACTTACTCCTTTTGATTTGCACATAGGATGTATATGCATTTGGACATCACACTACACTGAGCGAACAATATGATGTAGTGGTTGTAAAAAGGACTAGACCTTTTTACAACTAGCCAATGCCACAGTCACCCAATTTTTGTGTTTATCTTTTCCATCATTTGATGTGAAATTCATTGTGAAATTGATTCCCCTAGAAACATTTGAAAGATTTCTAGTTTATTCAACCCCACATTGCTATACCCTTGCTAGGATTTGGATGATTATACTTAGTGTATTTTGGTAATTTTTTCTTGGTATGTTTTTGAGACTAAAACTTGTTTGTTTATTCATAAAGCCATGTCAAAACCAATTTGTCTATACATCACTCTTTTGTTTAAAGAGGTGTTATGCTAGTCATTTTACACCACAGTAGTGCCTTGAAGTTTTTGCTAAACTTGTTGGTGTGTGTGTCATTGGAGTTATAGAGGGTAGTGTTATGCTACCCAAAACATGTTAATACCATTTTAACTTTGAGTCTTTTAAAACATAACAATGATCACATCATTTGAGCATGCTTACACCGTTAGGCTTCTTAATTTATTTCAAGACTTGTTTCACCTTGTATCAAAAATTGCTTATTTCAGACCATGTCATGTATACCATTTGGACCTTTATGTTGTGTTGTCATGCTATCCAATCTTATATAGCCTATTTGGTCATATCCTAGTCTTTAACATTGATTTTTCAATTAACCTTGTCAAGTTTGGATTCAAACATTGATTAATTTCTATTTGGGCCTCAATTCATGGGGATAATACACAAATATTTATCTTTTGGGTTGCATAATTTTGTTTAATTGATTACCCAATTTTGAAAACTATTGATGGTTTGTTTGTTCATCACCTATCCTCATCATTATTTGTGACTTTATTTGGAGAACACAACCTTTCTAAAAGATAATTTTGTCTTATGTCTTATGCCAACTGATCATGTTTATGTTTGATTCCATGTGCCAATTCTATGTCAAAGTTGTTTCCAAACTTGTTAGATTAAATCAAATCACATCAAACTTTATTTCAAGTCTAGATTTTGATGCTATTTGGCCAAATGTCCTAGCTCATGCCTATTTGTTTTAGCCTAGATTTTGATTCTATGTTTAGACAAAAGACCTAGTAACTCAACTTTTATCTTTCTTAGTTTAGACCTCGTTTGGAACACTTTGACCTAGACCTTTGACATGTCAATTTTTATTTATATGCTTGACGTTTTATGTGTATGACATTTGACATTAGACATTTGATGTTATATTATTTTATGCCAAATCTTAGCACAAACCATTTTGAAGATATAACTCCACTTTCAAACCACATTAGAGATACAGCTCCACCTTTTAACTAAGTTAGACCAAGCTTGAACCATGTATCCTTTAGACATAGTTTTTCAAAGTTTGTAGAACTCTAAGCCTATTTGTTTCTAGAGATTTCATCATTTATGTGGATATGTCTCACTACACTTATGGTGGAGTTAATTATAATCTAACTTATGATAGAATGGTCACACAAAATGACTTTTACGGCTTTTGTCAAGATCTCAATGATGCTAATATGGTTTGTGAGACAAATTTCTATCAGCCTCATATTTATCATTCATGGGAACAAAGTCATGAAATAACTTACGATCCAACTTGAGACCTTGATTGATATGAAGAGGCTAGTGAAGAGGACATTGAAGACCCAACTACAAATAATGTTTTTTGGGATATGAATCCATACCCTCTTTACAATAATAAGTACATGGAACATAGTCAAAAACTAACTTATGAGGTAGCACATGACTGGGATGATATGGTTTATGAGGAACACTTGGATGATTTCACTGATGTGAGTAATCAGGCTCCACCACATCATACCATTTCTATTCCAGGACCAAAATGTCACACTATTCCCATACCAACACCTCATCTTTTTGTTTGTGCAAGTAACCAAGCTCCTCAATGCCCAATTATTTCTATATTAGGACCTCATCCTTTAGTTTGTGCATGTAATCAATATCCATAACACCCCTTCATCATACCAAGACCTCATCTTTTGGTTTATGCAAGCAACCAAGCTCCATAATGCCCAACCATTTCTATATTATGACCTCATGCTTTGGTTTGTGCGAGCAATCAAGCTCTAAAATTCCCCTTCATCATACCAAGACCTCATCCTTTGGTTTATATGAGCAACCAAGCTCCAAAATTCCCAACCATTTCTATACTAAGACCTCATCCTTTAGTTTTTGTGAGCAACTAAGCTTCACAATGCCCAACCATTTATATATTAGGACCTCATCCTTTGGTTTGTACAAACAATCAAGCTCCACAATGCGCCTTCATCATACCAAGAATTCATCCTTTGGTTTGTGTGAGCAACCAAGCTCCATAATGCCCAACCATTTCTTTATCAAGACCTCATCCTTTAGTTTGTGTGAGAAATCAAGCTCCATAGTGCCCCTTCATCATTTCAAGACCTAGTATTTTGGCTTATACGAGCAATCAATCCCCATAATTCCCTATTTTTATCATCTCAGGACTTTCTCCTTTGGCTCATGCAATAAATCATGCTCCCAAAGTCCCTACAATTATCCAATCACAAGTCATTCCTCATCTAGTACCAATCCCATCCAAACCTCAACCCATCCAATCATTTGAAGACCAAACTATGTTCAAAATTGGTATTTCTAACTCATTGGAAACCAAGGCCAAGAGAACTAACCAATTTGAGATGTTTTTTTTGAACCAACCATTTGTGATAAGTCAATATATAATGAATCACTTATTGATCCTAAACTAGTTATTAAGGAGTCTCACTCTGATGAGCTAGTCTTTGCTGAGTCACTTCTTATTGATTATAACCACCTTTAGGTAAATTATTACCTTGACCATGTGCCTATTTTTCAATATCCTCATATTAACAAATTAGTCTCTAAGGGGTTGTCTCTTGACCTTTTTCCCATCCTAGAGGAGTCTCACTTTGACAAACTAGTCTTGGTGGTGCCCGTTATGCCTTCACAAGCCATTACTTGTCTAAAACCAAATAGTCAACAAGACATCATTATAATAGAGTACCTGTTAGATGAAGAATCAGAGTTAGAGTTAGGTTATATTTTTGAATCAACATTAGATTTAACATCAAAATCAGAATGAACATCAATATCAACATCAAATTTAGAGTCCTTTGAGTTAGAATTAGATTCAAAAGAAGAATATGTTCATGGTTGTTACAATATTGGTTATGAATGCCTCATAGATTAATTTGAATACATTTGTGATCCTTCTATAGTTTTTGAGGATGAGTAATTTATCTTTGACATAAGTTATCCTAGTATCTTCTATAAGGATTATACAACCTCTCCCCATTCCATTACCATTCAACAAGCTATTACCATCAACCAAGATAGCCATATAATTGACATTCCATCTCTAATAAATGTCAATTGGGACTGATAGAATCACACCTTGTTAAACCACATCCACGGTGACATAGCAGTTGAAGAAGAGTAAGGTGGCCAAGGCCATATTCATATAGTAGAAAAACACTCTCTTAGTGAAACTTTATTGGAAGTGATATAAGACAATCAAAGTCAAAAGTCAACATAGCTTAGTGAAACCTTCTTGAAGGCACTACGAGACAATAAAGACTTCATTGGTGAAAACCTCTTTGAAGCACCAATAGTTGAGCACAAAAGTTCTTCACTACTTGATGAAGATAAAATCAAAGATCAAATCAAAATATCTTTCTATCTACAGCCTAATCAAATAGTAGCTACTCTCAAGATCAAACAATAAAAAAATTTGATGGTCCTATAAAGAGAAAAAGTCTTTAGCCCCGTCACAACCAAAATTATGTCAAATCTGACATCAATAGCATTATGTGTGACTGAAAGTTTTGATCTTCATTTATTTTCCAACCATTTCACATTTCATTATCATCTTTCATTCCATTTCACAGTAAAACCTACCATCCATTATTTATCCTTGTTTACCATCCATGGCCACACTTTCCTCTGTAGAGGCAAAAAATATACCTTATCTCAATGCTTGAAGGAATTAGAATCAATGACTAATGAAGATCACAAAAGCATTCCTGACAACTAAATCTCTAGGTAGTTATTGATAGAGTAGTTATTTAGACAAGGTGTGGGATAAATATTAATATGATTGAGTATTCTATTTGTATTATTTTTTGATTAAGATGTGCATCTCCATCTAAACAATAAAAATAGAATCATATGCCATTTACCACACCCATGTCAATAACATGTACCATACCATTTTAGATTTCCATAACATTACCATTGTTACATATCCTTTAACCATTTTCAAATATCCCATCCATCACCCCAACACTTGGGGGAAACCCTCTTACCATTTTAACCCAATTATCAAGCCATCATTATACTAAGCAAGACCATACCATCCTATCGTTCTATGATTATCTAGACCAAAGCCTATTTTTAGTCATCCTACCCAATCCTATTTTGATCTTGGTTCCTTTGGTTATTCCCACACTTTTTATGAGAGGATTTTGATCAAGTTTTAACAATCAATCCAATCCATATTTCAAATATTAATCTTTAAAATTAGTGTGACAGTTGATCTGGTAAGATATCTTTCAGCTTATTAAGTTTGTTTATGTGAACCTAATTATAAATGCCTATGGACAAATCAGTGTCTCACTAGTCTTGCTAATAATTATAACCACCTATAGGCAAATTAGTATCATTTGCCTATGCCATTGTATCCTAGTTATAACTTCCTATGAGAAAACTAGGGGTAACATTTGTTTACCATGTATTGTTATATCACCTTGCCATCATTGTTTTCATTTGACTTGTTATTTTCCAGATTTGAGAACTTGTTGAGACCTAGTTGGTTTTTCCTCACCTTTCATGTGGATGGAATTACTATTACTTGAGGTCAGTTTAGGACTATGTGGGTCATGCTCAATTCATGTTGAGGTCACCTCAGTCCCCCTTTCCATATGCTCTCAGCATTTTGTGAGCAACCTAAGCCAAACACTCTCATCATTTTGTGAGTAGGTATCTTTTTATTCTCTAACAAGTTAAGATACCTCAAAATGCCAAAAACATTCATAATATTTCAAAAATCCAAAAATATTTCTCCTATCTAAGCCTAGTAAGTTATCCTCGATCTACCTTATTGGGGCATTGTCATTGTTTAGATGCTTTATTTTGATTTTATTTTTAGGATTTATATTTATTTGTTTATTTGTTTTCTATTTGTTTGTTTTTTTGTTCACTTGATTTTTGTTTAATTTCAGCACTGTTGCCTTGACTCAGTCTATATGTGTTCATTGGGTGATTTTTTTAGCACATTATTCTTGAGTCTATCCATATTCATATGCCAATATTATCATCATGGTTTTTATCATTGGTGTATTATTTTTGAGTGTTTATTAGATATTAGGAGTCAATCCTTATGCATATTTTGGCCAAGTCTTCTTGGTGTTCTATAATGAAGCCTACCATCACATGCTATAGAAAAAATTAGCTTCATGAAGGTCTATAATCAATGGAGCTATAGAAGTTTCTCCTTGGTACCTTGGAAAATCTTCCCATCCCACCCTTGATAAAATCAATCCATTTGTTGGGGATCAACCAACAATAGATTACACTTGTAAAATCAATAAACTCAGAAATAAATTAGATAGACAAGTAACTAGAATGATAAACAGCAAGAATAAGAGATACAAGAAACCACCCTGAAAACTTGTATTAACAAACTCTTTACAAAAGGAATACAATTTGAAGAAACTTCTTTCTTCCACACCTCTCCTAGATGTATAGATCTCTCACTAGATCACTATTCCTCAAGAGCTCTTTCTCTCAAGAACAATCAACTCCAACAAGCCTGGATTGATTCAATTCTGTACTGTTCTTCAACATACCAATTCTTCTACAACTACAATAAGCTAAGAAGATCTAATTCTACATATAGAATTAGGAGACTTGAGCATGCACTTATAACAAACAGTTAAGCCACTTGAACAAGGGCTCTAAAAATAATATTACTAACAATAGAGACGTGAGCTTAAGACTACAACTTAAACTCATCATGCAAACACTCGCTTCTATCCTTGGAAATAGCTTTCTAGATGCACAGGTAACCGACGCCGGTTCCTGCTGCTTTCCTATGACCGTCGTCGGCTGACCCACTGTGGACGCTGGTGCCTCTACAACTTCACCTGACCGATGTCAGTCGCTCCTAACCAATGCTGATGTCTGTGTAGACCCAAAACTGTCATAGTGTGCTCCTTGGTGAAGCTTTTAGCTCCACATCCTAACAATCTCCCACTTGGAGATAAATAGCTGCACCAGTACCTGTACAGCAACATCTTCTAGCTCTTCCATCTTCAGCTCAATCATGAAGACCAACAGAAGTTGAATGAAGATTCAACTTCTCCTTTGTAACTGGCTTGGTTAACATATCAGCAGGATTCCTATCTGTATGGATCTTCTCCAGCTTCAACTCACCATCTTCCAATACCTGTCGTATGAAATGGTACCTTAGCTGTATGTGCTTTGTTCTTGAATGAAAGGCTGAATTCTTAGTCAAATGGATTGCACTCTGACTGTCACTATACAATTTGTAACATTCATGCTCCCTACCAAGTTCATCCATGAACCGTGTCATCCATATCATCTCTTTGCTAGCCTCTATGGCTGCAATATACTCTACTTCTGTAGTTGACAAGGCAACAACCTTCTGCAACTTAGATATCCAGCTAACTGCCATTCCACCTACAATAAAAACATAACCTGTAGTGCTCTGCCTACCATCCAAATCACCTGCCATATCTGAATCTACATAATCATGTAGAGAAGTATCTGAACCTCCATAGCACAAGTGCCTATGGCTGGTTCCTCTCAGATATCTAAGGATCCACTGAACTACTTTCCAATGTTTCCTACCTGGATTGGCCATATACTTACGTACCACTCCCACTGCTTGGGCAATATCTGGTCTAGTACACACCATTGCATACATCAAAATCCCTACTGCGAAAGAATATGGAACCTTACTCATGTACTCTACCTCATCATATGAATTAGGACATTGTTCTTTACTTAGCTTAAAATGTCCAGCCAAAAGGTGTGCTTACCAGTTTAGCATCTTGCATTTTGAACCGTTTCAACACCTTGTCCACATAATCTTCTTGAGACAATATCAACCTGTGATTTTTACTGTCACTCTTAACGCTCATGCCAAGGATTTTCTTTGCTGCTCCCAAATCCTTCATAGCAAACTTTTGAGCTAATTTCACCTTAAGCTCAGAGATATCCTGCATGTGTGATCCTGCAACCAGCATATCATCTACATACAAAAATAGAATAATATATCTACCATTATCAAATCTCTTGAAATACACACAATGGTCAGATTGACACCTACTATAGCCATGCTCAGTCATAAACCTGTCAAATTTTAAGTACCATTGCCTAGGAGCTTGCTTGAGGCCATACAAGCTTTTCTTTAATCTGCACACAAACTTCTCCTTACCCTTGACCTCAAATCCTTCCGGTTGTTCCATATAAATTTCCTCATCCAAATCTCCATGAAGAAACGCTATCTTAACATCTACATAAGTGTGTCTAAGGAACAATAAAGAGAGGATAGTCAAGTATTAGTGCATCCCCACTCTTAGCATAGCTTTCTTTTCTCAATTTTATCTTTACCCTTTTCATCCCAAAATAAATAAGTGTGAACTAGGAATTTTACTAAGAAGAGGAGATTAGTATTGTGTTAGTGATAAAATTAACAAAGAAACACCTTAGTTACTAGGGTGAGCTTAATAACAAAAAAATGACAAACACAACAAAAAATTAAGGAAAAACAAGAATCCTTCACTTTATTTGGATGCTCCAAATGCTTTTTTAGTAGTATCTTGCTCAGCTTGTGCTCATGAAGTATCCATCAAAGGAGGCTTGGCTATCTCCTATTCTCCTTAGCACAATTGTCTTTGCTTTGGATTGGAATCAATTTGGAATGGCAACACTAATTGAAATATCTCTTAGAATCATTTATGCATTATAAATTTTCATTATCAAGACTTTTCAATTCAATAGGTAAGGCCTCCTATTTATATATTTTTGCAAATGTTTAGAATCAACCTAAACCATCCATCTCAAGATTGAGATGTATGGCTAAGGATTAATCCAATTATGTAATTAAAATCAATAAATAGGCTCATCAATATTTGGGATAAGGAGTAATTAAGAGGTATGGAGGGCATTGATAAGGCACAGGGGGCATGAATCTTGATATTTGTGGCATTTATGGCCTGGGGATGTGTTCCCAAGAAATGAGATCACTTGATGATGTAGCTATTCAATATTAATTTCCAAAAATAAGTATTTAATAAATTTCCATATAATTATTAATTATGATATAATTTTGTTTAATTAGCCCTTAAGCATGATTAAGCACTTTGTGCACAAATTACTCAAATTGATCATAATGCCTTATTATTGGCTCAAAATTTGTCTAGATTATAATTTCAAGTTGATGTTAGATGTGGTACATCCATTATCCCATTTAGGATGTTACCTACACCAAATAACAAAGGCATGTGTCTTGTGCAAGAGATTTGATAGGAAAGAGCAATCTAGAACACCCAAGTGCAAAATTGGCATTTTGACTCAGAATGATCTGATCAAAGTTAGCTGGCCCATAAATTACATTACCTCATTTGATGATACTATAGCCCAAATTGGCACTTGAATATGTCAATTTCAATGCATTTAATGCAATTTAGTGTCTTTAAGCCAAATTGTGCACTTTGGTGGAAATTGGTCAAAAACTTAGTTGGAGGTTATCAATCGCCAATTTTAGGTGTCTACAGTTTGCCCCTATTTGGGAAGATGTTTCAAACTATAGGCAAATCAATATCTTCTAAAATAATAAGAAAAGGCATATATACCAAAAATAAGATGATGGTTGAAGAATAAAGTCCAAATGGTTTTGGGAAGCCTATGATGATTCCCCCTCAAGGGAGTGGCCATCTCATTTGTTGATGGATAGTCCCTCGAAAAGAAAAAATAAGAAAGGTGGAATTAACCCATATTTGAGATTAATCCAAATCAGAAAATGCTTGCATGCGTTGATGTAAAAAGGATACTAATTTGCCTAAAGGTAGTCATAATTATGAATAAAAGTCAAAATAGTGATTTGCCCATAGGCAGTTATAATCGTTAAGAAGACCTAGATTGGCTAAAGATGATTATGCCCTAGTTAGGGCTGATTAACAATCATAACTCAAAGATATAACTTGGAATATAGATTAAATATGAGTGGGTGCAAATTGATGAAATATATGAATAGAATAATAATATTTATCAGTTTGAATGATTCAGTTGTACCTACCAATGAGGAGATGCTCATCTTGATTAGTAACGATATATTTAGAGTGACCAATGGGTTAATTTGATAAAAGTTAGAATGGAAGGATTTTCCAAGGTGCTAAGGAGAAACTTCTATGTCTCCATTAATTATATACCTTCTTGAAGCTAATTTTTATTATAGCATGTGATGGTAGGCATCATGATAGAACGCCATGAAGACTTGGTTGAAATATGCATAACTACTAACTCCTAATCTAATAAACACTTGAAAATAATTTACTAATAATAAAAACCATGATGACAATGTTGACATATGAATATGGATAAACTAAAGAATAATGTGTGTAATTAATCACCCAACGAACACATATAGACTGAGTCAAGGCAACAGTGCTAAAAGCAAACAAATAGGCAAGTGAACAAACAAATAAACAACTTGAAATAAATAAATAACTAAAAATCCTAAAAACAAAAATAAAATAAAGCATCCTAACAATGAATTTAACCTAATAGTGTAGATTGAGGATAACTAATTAAGCTTAGATAGGATAAATGTTTTTGTATTTTTGAAATGTTATGAATGTTTTTGGAATTTTGAGGTATCTTAACTTGTTAGAGCATGATAAGATACCTACTCAAAAAATGATGAGAGTGTTTGGCTTAAGTTGCTCACAAAATAGTGATAGCATATAGAAAGGAGGGCTGATTTGACCTTAACATGAATTTATCATGACCTACATAGTCCTAAAATGAGCTCAAGTCATAGTAATTCCATGCACACAAAAGGTGGGGAAAAACCAACTAGGTCCCAACAAGTTCTCAAATTTAATAAATGGCTAGTCAAATGAAAACAATGATGATAAGGTGATATGGCAATGCATGGTAAATAAGTGTTCCCCTAGTTTACACATAAGTGGTTATAACTAGGATATGATAGAATAGGTCAATGATACTAACTTTCCCATAGGTGGCTATAATTAGTAGTAAGACTAGTGAGACACCGATTTTCCCATAGGTATTTATAATCAGCTCACATAAATAACCTCGATAGGATGAAAGATATTTTTCTAGATCAACTATCACACTACTTTCATAGACTCTCATTATAAACAAAATTTGATTGATTATTGAAATTTGATTAGAATCCTCTCACAAAAGGTGCAAGAAGAACCAAATGAACCAAGATCAAAACATGATTAGGTAGGATGACTAAAATATGATTTAGTCTAGATAGGAATGGAATGATAGGAGGTATGGTCTTGCTATGGATAATGATGGTTTGATAATTGGGTTAAAATGGTAGAAGGGTTACCCCCAAGTGATAGGGTAAATGGTAAGAATATGCAACAATGGCAAAAGGATATGAAACAATAGCAATGGCATAAGAAATGGTATGGTACATGTTTTTGGCCTGGGTATGGTAAATGACATATGAATCTATTTTTCTTATTGAGATGAAGATGCACGTCTTAATCAATAAATGATACAAATAGAATACTCAATCATATTAATTGTTATCCCAAACCTCATCTAAATAACTACTCCATTAAGAACTGCCTATAAAATTTGATTTTGAGAATGTTGTTATGATATTCATTGGTCATTGATTTTGATTCCTTCAAACATCAAGATAAGGTATCTTTGTAGCCTCTACACAAGAAAGTGCAATCATGGATGATAAACAAGGACAAATAATGGATGATAGGTTTGATTGTGAAATGGAATGGTCGATGATAATAGAATGTGGAATGGTTGGAAAACAAATGAAGATCAAGACTTTAAGTCACAAGTAATTTTGTTGATTCTAGATTCAACATAAATTTAGATGTTTTGGGACCAAAGACTTTTTCTCTCAATAGGAACATCAGATTTTTTGTCGTTTGGGCTTCAGAGTAGCTACCATTTAATTAGGTTGTAGATAAGAAGCTATTTTGATTTGATATTTGATTTTTTATTCATCAAGTAGTGAAGAACTTTTGTGTTCAGTTATTGGTGCCTCAAATAGGTTTTCACCAATGAAGTTGTCTTGATTGTCCCATAGCACCTCTCATAAGGTTTCACTAATGAACATTAAATTTCTAATTTGATTTTCTTCTACTGCTTCTAAAAAAATTTCACTAAAAGATCCTGAGTTTGAACTTTGCTTCTCTCCTAGTACCTCTGAAAAGGTTTCACTAGGAGAGTGTTCTTCTATTATATGAATGTGGTCTTGGCCTCCTTCTTTTCTTAAACTACTATGTTTCCATGGATGTAGTTCAACAAAGTGTGATTCTATCAAATCCAATCAACACTTATGGGAGATAAAATGTTAATAATATGGCTATGTTGGTTAATGGTAATATTATGTGGCATGGTAATATAATTAGGAGAGGTTACACAATATTCATAAAAGATACTAGGATAACTTGTGTTGAAGCTAAATAAATCATCCTCAAAATTATATAAGGATCATAAATGTATTCAAATTGATCTAGGAGGCATGCATAACCAATGTTGTAACAACCATGAACATAGTTTTCTTTTAAATCTGATTCTAACTCAAGGGACTCTAAATTTGATGTTGAGACTAATGTTGATTCTAATTTTGATGCTAAATCTGATATCAATCTAAGAGTAGAATCTAACTCTAACTCCAATTCTTCATTTTATGGGTACTATGTTATAATGATGTATTGTTGAATGTTTCTTATTGGACAAGTAACAACCTATAATGGCATGATGGGTTCCACCAAGACTAGTTTGTTAAAGTGAGACTCCTCTACAATGGGAAAAAGGTCAAGATACATCTCCTTAGATACTGGCATATCGATAGGAGGATATTGAAAAGTAAGCACATGGCCGAGGTAATAATTTTTCCAAAGGAAGTTATAATCATTAAGAAATGACTCAACAAAGACTGGCTCATCAGATTGAGACTCCTCAATAACTAATATAGAATCAATAGGTGATTCATCACATGATGACTTATCACAAGTAGTTGGTTCAATAAAAATATCCTGAATTGGTTGGTTATCTTGGCCTTGGTTTCTAATGAGTTGGAAAATACTAGTTTCGATCATAGCTTGGTCCTCAAATGATTGGATTAGGTGATGTTTGGATGGGATTGGTTCTAGATGAAGAATGGCTTATGGTTTGATAATGGTAGATAATTAAGGAGAAGGATTTCTTGCATGTGCTATAGGATGAAGTCTTGAAATGGTAATGATAGGGAATTTTGGGGATTTATTGCTCTCACAAGCCAAATGACTAGGTCTTAGAATTATGAAGGGGTGTTGTGGAGCCTAGTTACTCACACAAGCCAAAAGACTAGGTCTAGGAATGGTAATGGTATTCCTTAGATATTATAGAGCTTGATAGATCATATAATATAAAGGAGAGTTAGGGGTAGTCGATGATTAGCTAACAAAAGGACATCATAGAACTTGATTTCTTATACAAGCCAAAGCATCAAATTCCTCTTCATAAACCATATCATCCCAATCATGAGTTGGCTCATAAGTTGGTTCTTGACTTTGTTTCATGTACTGATTATTGAAAAGAGGGTATGGATCTATATTCTAAATAACATTATCTATATTTAGGTCTTCAAATTAATCACAAGCCTCTTCATACCAATCAAGGACTTGATTTGGATTTTGTTGATTTTGACTATTTTCCCCATATGGAGTATTGTAGGGAGAATAATAAAACTCCTTAGAAAATATTTCTATATAGAGGTTCCTAGTGGGATTTTGTGTGACCATTATATCATAAGTTAGATTTTACATGACTCCACCATTAGTGTAGCTAGACATATCCACATAAATGATGAAAGATTAAAAACCAAAAGGCTTAGAGTTATATAAAATCTAAAAAACTATCTAAAGGATAAATGGTTCAAACTTGGTCTAACTTGGTCGAAGGGGTGGAGCTATATCTCTAATATGGTCTAAAAGTGGAGCTATATCTCCAAAATGATTTGTGCTAAGACTTGGAATAAAATAGTCTAACATCAAATGTCTAATGTCAAATTTCATATGCACAAAAGGTCAAGCATCTGAATAAAAACCAACATGTCAAAGGTCTAGGTCAAAGTGTTCCAAACAAGGTCTAAACTAGGAAAGGGAAAATTTGATTTATTAGGTCTTTTTTCCAAACATGGAGTCAAAAGCTAGGCTCAAACAAACAGGCATATGCTAGGAGTTTTGGCCAAACTACATCAAAATCTAGGCTTGAAACAAAGGCATGATCTGAATTTAATCTAACAAGTTTGGAAATAACTTTGACCTAGACTTGATAAATAAAATCAAACATAAACATGATCAATTGGCATAAGGCATAAAACAAAAGGCATTTGGACAAATTCTATGTTTCTCCTAAACAAAGGCACAAACAATGATGAGGATATGCTCTAGAAAAATAAACTATCAATAGGTTTCAAATTTGGGTAATCAATTAACCAAAGTTATGTAACCTAAAAGAGAAAGATCTATGTATCAACCCCACAAATTAAGGCCTAACTAGGAATCAAACAATGTTTGAATCCAAAATTCATAAGGCTAATTGAAGACTCAATGTTGAAAACTAGGATTTTACCAAATAAGCTTGACAAGATTGGATAACATGACAACATAAGACAAATGTCTAAATGGTATACATTACATGATTTTAAACAAAACAATTTTTGATACAAGGTAAACTAGTCTTGAAACAAATTGAGCAGCCTAAAGGTGTAAGCATGCTCGAATGATGTGATCTATGTTATGTTTCAAAGAATCAAAAGGCTCAAAATGTTTTGACATGATTTGGGTAACATAACACTACCCTCCTTAACTCAAATTGACACACATATAAATAATTTTAAGCAAAAATTTCAAGGCACAAGTGTGGTATAAAAGGGCTAGCATAATGCCTCTTTAGACAAAAAAGTGACATATAAACAAAGTGATTTTGGCATGGTTTAAAAACAAAAAATCATGTTTTAGTCTCAAAACATACCAATTAAAAAAGACCAAAATACTCTAAGTATAATCATCCAAATCCTAGAAAGGGTATGGCAATGTGGGGTTAACTAAACTAGTAAAGTTTTCAATTATTTCTGAGGGAATCAATTGCACAATGACTTTCATGCCAAAAAATGCAAAAGAAAAGCATGGATTTTGGGTCTGTATCACTTGGCTTATTGTAAAAAGGTCTAGTCATTTTTGTAACCACTAGATCCTATTATTTGCTTAGTGTACTGTAATGTCCAAAGTGCCACTACGTCCCATGCGCAACTCCAATATGGAGCCAAATGAAGTTAATGTTGAGAAATGAAACCCTAGGTCAAATATTCCCTAAAGAACTCATCTGAGGTAATTATGTACCCCTAGTAAGCCAAATTTCATGAAATAAAAGACTAAAAGAAAGACTTTATGGTCATTTACAAGGCCACCCAAAATTTGACAATTTTTTGGGGTTTGCTTTAGATGACATTCTTTCTAAGCCTTGGACTAGGATTTTTGCAATAAGGATGACACTTTTGAATCTAAGGGTTACCTAAAGGGGACAAATGGAAGAGCATAAATGTGACATCTTTCTCTTTGCCAATAAAAACACAACGAAACAAATATTGAATACAAAAAAAAATTAGACAAGTGAGTTCAAATTTAAGCACCAATTTGAAAAATTAAGTGGTGTTATTTTGACCCCTTGGTCTTAATTTGTAACTTTTAAAGATAACTAAAATATTTAAGAAGTAGCACCCTAAATGATTTTCCTTTAAGCACCAAAATGAAAAGTTTGATTCATTTTCAAACATCCTAAAAGAAGTTTAAAAGGATCTATTTAAGCATGTTTTTATGATTTTTCAAGTAAAACCTACAAAAAAAATGTTAGAAAGTTATCTTAGAAGCACTTTTGAAGATGAAACAACCAATTTAGAAAAAATGAGCTCTTAGGTTTGTGTTAAAAAAACACTGTGACCATCGATGGTTATACTAACTAGTGATGGTTACACTAACCAATGACATGTATGCAGACTAATGATGGTTTTACTAATCAGTGATGGTTATGTAGACCGATGATGGTTTTACTAATTAATGATGGTTATGTTAATTGATGATGGTTATACATAACTTATAATAGTTTAAAATGACCATCGGTAGTTTACTCAATCGATGATGGTTACTGTGTAAACTCATGACAAAATAAAAATGGCAAAATAAAGTTATAAAATCAAATTGTAAAAGTTTTAATGATCCAAATGAAGATTTTAAAATTTAATAATGGTCTTCTTCATGTGTGGGATGCATTTGGTCCCACCAGGTGTGCCATTATGTGAACTAGGAAGTTGAATAAGAAGAGGAGATTAGTATTGTGTTAGTGATAAAATAAACAAAGTAGATTGATAAACAACACAATAAACTAACACCATCATGCCTACTTACTAGGGTGAGATTAATAATTATTAAAAAAATGACAAGCACAACTAAAAAGTAAGGAAAAACAATAATCCTTCACCTTCTTTGGATGCTCCAAATGTTTTTGTAATAGTGGCTTGCTCATCTTGTGCTCATGAAGTCTTCATCAAAGGAGGCTTGGATATATCCTCTTTTCCTTGACACCTTTGGCTTTGGCTTGGATTGGAATCAATTTTGAATGGTAACACTAATTGCAATATATTTTTGAATCATTTGTGTATTATAACTTTGCATTATCAAGATGTTTCAATTCAATAGACAAGGCCTCCTATTTAAATATTTTTGCAAATGGGTAGAATCAACCTAAATCATTCATCTCAAAATTGAGATGTGTTGAATAGGATCATTAATATTTTGGATAAAGGAGCAATTAAGATGCATGGAGGTCATTGATGAGGCATGGGAGGCATTAACCCTGATATTTATGACATTTATGGCCCAGGAATGTCTTCTTAAGAAATGAAGTTATCTAATGATGTATATATTTAATATTCATTTCCAAAAATAAGTATTCATCAAGTTTCCATGGAATTATTAATTAGGATCTAATTTGGTTTAATTATCCCTTAAGCATGATTAAGCACTGTGTGCACAAATTACTCAAATTGATCAAATTTCCTTGTTATTGGCTCAAAATTTGATTGAATTAGAATTATAAGTTGATGTCAGCTACATTGGATCCATTATCCTATTTAAGATTTTACCAACACCAAATAACAAATTCACATGTCTCATGCAAGAGATTTGATATGAAAGAGCAATCTAGAGCACCTAGGTGCAAAATTGGCATTTTGACTCAGAATGATCTAATCAAAGTTAGCTAGCCCATAAATTGAATTGCCCCATTTAATGATACTATAGCCAAAAATTGGCACTTGAATATGTCAATTTCAACTCATTTAATGCAATTTAGTGTTTTAAATCCAAATTGTGCACTTTGGTGGAAATTGGTCAAAATCCTAGGTAGAGGTTATTGGTGGCCAGTTTTAGGTGTCTACAATAAGTATGAAGATAAGAATTCAAGTTGATAAATTAGGGGAGCTAACCCCATAAGCTAGATGTTTGACCTAGACTATAGGTAACCTACAACTTATAGGTCAATACCATGTTAGTCCATGTTTGAGGTGAATTTGAAAAATATTCTTTAAGAGGGTACATCTTGGGTAGCTAACATTATCCATGAAAGAAAGAGTTACATTCATGAGCTCAACTCTATGAACAATATTTAACACTATCATCCCATCCAGAATGTTTAGCAAAGAATCAAAGGATACAAACTTTCACGTAGAACTCATCATATAAGATGCACAAGACTAGGAGTATTTAAGAGTTTTAAATGGGTTATGGGATCAACATCAATGGTAATAATTTTTGGATTTACGGAATATGCTCTATAAATCATCATTAAAATGCTAGGATATTAAAACCCTTCCTAAACCTTAATAAGGACCCAATGAAGGAATTTTCCCTCAAATACTTTCAAATGAGGTAGTTGAGCCTTGAAATGGTTTTGATGGTAATATCAAGTTTCATGAGCACCCAAATGAGCCACTGGTAGGCACATGTAGATTGTAGGGTGTATGGATTAAGCCTAGAGAGGATAATGACATCCTAGGGAGGATGTTGGAAGCTCATGTATAACAAATTGGAGATATTCTACATGTTTACATAGGTTTAAAGGGTAAAAAACATCAAGAGGTTGAGAATATTGAAAAATTACCACCTCTAGGGGTCTCCAGATTTAATGTCCACCTATAAACATGCCTAAGTACCTAGTTAGTTGATTGTGTTTCATGAAGAGGAAGAAAGTGGCTTAACTAAGACAACACAAATTAACAAAAGGCTCTAAGAGATAGGTTGCATACTCTTAGAGGTGGCCAAGTTCCCTCATAACTCTATTTTGAAGGCAAAACATAATAACCCTACCATTAGGCATGTTATCCTAATACCCTCTCAAGACATTACTACTTGAAGACTGAAGTTAGAGGATAAGAAGGGTTGAATGAGACCTTAAGCCAACACAAAATTATACTTGAAGGAGTTTGAGATGTGAAAGAAGTGTTGGTTTATAGAGGAAATCTCAAGGTTGTCCATTTTTGGCATAGAAATGCCTTGAGAATGTTATTAACCACCAAAATACACCCTTTGGAGAAGATTAGTTAGAATTTTCCAAGTTTGGGGTAACATGGGATTGATCTAGGGCTCTGGGTGACTTGTAAATGGACTAAACATCTAGTTTTGGGGTATCTCCCCTAGTGCATGAATTGTATCTAAATTCTTAAAATACTAACTTGGTGATGAAAAGAGATATAGGATAATGATTGAAATGAAACCTATGTTACTAGAGGTGATGCATCAATATGTTGTATCCACTCTATTTAACCTTTCAATAACATTAATGAAAAATATGAGGACTAATAACTAAACCACTCTCTCTAAAGGCTTATAAGAATCTATGTTTCACATATAGGTTAAACTAGATGATCAAAACTTTAGGTTCATGAATATAATGTTTGATTTAAGACACCAATCAAACTCCACTCCAAGCTCAAACACTAGCACCTTCACACACTATGTGACCTACATATAATAATTTACTAGTATCTATAGCTCAAAGAATCTAAATGGAACCACTAGTGTTTGGAAAGGTGCTAAATCAAACCACTAACAAGCTAGAAAGCTTAGGGGTCTATGCCATATAGGAGGTCTATGGTGGCTATCTAGTTTTCTAACTTGCACTAGGCTATAAATAGACTTATAAACCAGGTTAGGGCTAGTATAAACAAGTTCTCAAAGTATGTAGGAACCTCTAGCAGGTCCAACCATAGTAAAGCAAGTGTATAAAACTATAATATTGGTTGCATAAACAATTTAAAAGAAATAATATTGAATGAAATAAGATAACCAATGAAATGTAAATCTAGAAATTAAGGCACTTTGAGGCTAAATGAAAGATATTTTGTGCAATAATGATATTTTCAAGAAGGGGTTTAAGAGAATACCTATTCTATATTTGAGCTATCCTTTCAAATCAACCCTATTGTTTTTTAATCATGTAATGTTCTAGTTTTAGCAAGAGAGGGAGATGATGTTTGAGAAAGTTTTATAATGTGTTTTCCACATATGTATCTACACTTTTAAATGAGGAAGGGTTACAAAGATATCAATGGAATATAAAAAATGAATATTTCAAGTGCTGAAAGTATTATTCAAACATATATAAATGTAATAAAATTTGGAAGCTACTCTAAGCAATATACAAAAAAACTATTTTACTAAAATAGTTCAAACCCTAGCATATACACTACATAAACAAAAGAGCCTCACTTTGTAAAGAAAAGTGAGCTCAGATCAAAATCAAAGATAAAATTTATATGTTCTACCAAATAATAATACAATATATAAATTAATGTAGGAGGAAGACCAAGATAGGTGCAAGTTGACGTCTAAACCAAGAGCCAAAAGTTGTGGAAGAGGTAAAGGAGAATACACAAATCTATGGAAGAGCCAATGCAAGGAGAAAAAATAGGTGAAATGGAGTATTTATGGAGAAAAAACCAACCCAAAATATTTATTAACACTATCAATAGCAATGAGAATCACCAATGGAAGTTGCAGTAGTATAGGGCATCCCCAATCACAAAGAAAGCTATTGTGCCAAACAAGAATCAAGAGAGATTCAAGGAGGTAGATAAGATTCCAATGATATCATTAAGTGGGAATGTTAGAGAAATAAAATGATCAATAAATAGGTTCAAATGAATGATAGTGAGGAGTATATCCCAACCCAAATCTTCAAAAAGACCAAAAACTAGCCTTTTTTATTGTTTGGGACCAAACAGGGCACTTTTACACATGTTCTACCTAGGTTATGGCCTAGGCCATAGATTTTGTGAAGTAAATGTATGGTGTATGCCATGTTTTTACTCCCTAATCCGTATAATATATCTAAATTCCACTAATATGGTCAATGAGCTCATGAAAGAGCCCTAGGGGTGCCTAAAAAGCCCATCTATCATACAAAAGAGTTGAGATGGACTAGGGATGTATGGGGGTTATAAATATGATGTGGAAGAGGTCTAAGTTAGTGTTGAGTGTATCAAATTAGTATGAATAGGATCAATAGTCTACATGTGAGTTGATGTGTAATCATAGGTAAGAGTAAGGTCTTAGGAAGTATGATTACATATGCCCCTGAGGTATGATAGTTAGTGTTCAAATAAACAAAGAGTGTTGTGAAGTATATGGAAGCCATACCAAAGAAAAGGAAAGCAAGTAATGACAATATAATAGAAAACATTACCTATACTTGATAGATAAGTATGGTGGTGGAAGAATGTTGATGACACAATCCATGGGTGAAAGTGCAAACATTGCATAATCCAAAATCCAACATCAACTCCAATTCCAACTCTTAGAAATAGGGAACAAAAGTGTTATCAAATGAAATCATACTATCTATAATAAAATTCACTAAGGATTCAACCTTAGTGTTCTCCTTATGAGGGACATGGTTGAATTAGACATCCTCAAAAAAGGAGAGAAAATCATGCACCACCTCAAAGAGGGGAAAAATTAGAGCTAAGGGCAACCTAAACACTAATGAGTTGAGACATGGCTAAGAGTGAGTTGGACAAAAATTGCACATAACATGTGCCTAAATAATGGGTATTGGTCAAGGTGCCAATGATTTCATGATACTCAATGACATTATTCATATCATAGATCAAGAAATGACTAGGTATAATAAGCTCATTCCCCATGGATCATCAATAACCCAAGCCATAGTCATAGGTCCTACATTACCTTGACTGCTACCATCTATGTGAATCACCACTAAGAGGTGCACCATGATGGGGGTCAAAGATGTAGAACTGACAACTATATAAAGGTTATCTTAACACAGAGAGAAGTAAGAAAGTTGTATAAGGGAGTCAAAAAATGCAACCAAGACAAGACCAAAGTGGTTGACCAACACCAGTCATGGGAAGAGGAAACTAGGGAAAGTGGGGAAAGTTTAGAGAAGATGAAGACCAGTGGACAAGACTAGAGAAAGTCTCAAACCACTATAACTAGCTAACACTGTCAACTTACAACCATGATGAAAAGAGAGAGATGGAATTAGAATGGATTGACTACATGAAAGTAGATAAATGACTAAGTAAAAGAAGTATGGAAAGTAACTTTTATCCCTAGGTGCCCACAAAATAGGGCATGGGCCTGAAAGGTGAATAAGGACCTAGAAGGGGTCTTAGAGACCAAAATAGGGCTAGAGTAGCCCAAAGAAGCCTCAGATTAAAAATAGAGGCTTGTAATGCACTCAAAATGTGCCAAAAACTATAAGATATAGGTCTCATAGTTTGAAATGCAAAAAGGGTCCATAACGTGCATTTGGTAAGGAGTGCATAGGCCTAATAGGCCAGAGGACCCAGGGGTTTGAAAAACTAGAATGGTCTCAAAACAGATCCAAAGAGGCCTCAAAGATAGAAATAGACTCTACCATTTCATCTAAAATGGAACAAATCCTTTAAAATTAAGGTTTAGGGGTTTTAGGAGCAAAAAAAGAGCCAAATGGAGGCCAAAAAAGGGCAAATAGAAGGTTGTTAGCCTATAAAGGAAAGGGAAGGAAGAGACAAAATAAGAATGTTTGTGAGCATGCCAAAACATATTTTTCTTATTCCACTATGTGAATAACTTATCTAGGGTCATGTTTCTCTCTCATGTAGATGTGAGGATGAGTTAGAGTGTGAGAGGGAAGAAAGGCATCTCAACTAGTAGAGATACCACTACTATGTGGTGGCCAACCATGAGAGAATGCCTCAATGCCAATTGTATTGAGAGGAAAAAAGGGGTGGTATGAGGCTTTTGATATATTAAGTATAACCAAGGAAGGCTATATTAATACTCAAGCAACTATAACCACTAACCCACACCACCTATAGACACTGTAGAAAAGGAGAGCGGGAGTCGGTAGAGGGCTAGCTACAACCAAGCAATAGCCTAACCAACTAAAAGAATCAAAAGATGTTGGAAATATGAATGCCATTGATGTCAAAAGGGATATTATGAGCATGTAATTTATGTTCAATATTATATATTGTGATTATAGGATATGTAGAGGATCCTATCAAAGGTCAAAGATGATTGGAATGCTTGTGTGCATGAATAGAATCCATCCAGTTATTCACATTGATCATATAGACATTTTGGGTATATGACAAGAAAGATGGAATGAATTTTTATAAAATCATCATTTCCAAGTGTGAATGAGTATGGGGGAGTTGGTCACATGGTTGTGATCACATTAGTTCCTAGTTATTATGCTCCATATTTGAAGCCATGAGATCAAGCATAATTGAAGATATGGGGATGAAAAGATGGCTACTTGGATAGAATTCAGTAAATTCCAAGACTTAGCCAAATACACAAAAGGATAAATAGATCCAAGTAATAATATTATGAGGTTAGTGTTTGTACACATGGAGGTGTTAGGTCAGAATGATCACATGGGTTTATTCATTTTTATGCCTAGTTTATATGTGCTAAATCTTAGGTCATGCAATGTAGCATGAAAAAAGATATGATTGAGCAAAGTAAGGCTCTAAGGAATTTTGATAGTGTTTTCCAACACTTAGTCAAATTTTTAGTTTAAAATAAAAAGTGCCAAGGAATTTTTATGAAGACATATATTACACCTATGAAGGGTTCAAGAATAATTGGATATATGGATGGAATCCCCTATGTAAGAGGATCACATACACTAATTTTTAGGTCATATGACTAAGTGTGACAAGACTTATGTAGATGTAAAGTTAACCTTCTAGAAAAAATGAATGGTCTCCATACTTAGACAAAATCTTCACAAGTTCATACAAGGTTGTCATGCTTTTACAAAGCTAATCTATAGACGTTTTCAAAAGAAATAAATAGTAGATCTATTATGGGTTTTTCATGATAATCTTAAATATATGGAATGTAGGTTAAACTGAGAAGGAATGAACTCAAAATTTAATTATATTTGCTCTTAGACTGGATATGGTTACTAAATAAAACCCTAAGGGTTTAAGTCATGGCATCAACAGGCACTTTCTATGTTGATGGTGACTGGCTATAGATGGGACCTGGTAGCTTAAGTTATAACTTAAGCTTTTATTGTCATTGTAAAACTAGCCCCTCAACCTGGTAATTACCAGATCGAGTAGTGATCAAAGGACTTAATATTTCTTAAGTATTACACTTTATACTATGTCTAAGCTTGATCAATGTCTCTCATTTCATCATATTTAGATGACCTAATGAAGCAAAGTAAAGTCAAATTGTCAAAGGCTCATTTGATTAAATGTGAAAGTGATAAGAGTCACATTCATGGATATTATTAGATAGAAACCCAATGAGCATAATATTGTTAGAGTTAAAGTTCAAACTAGTTGGAAGATCAATGGTTCACACTTAATTATACATTTAAGATCTAATGGAGTGTGATGAAGTCAAATTGTCAAAAGGACTTTTGAGTTAACATGCAAATGATAAGTGTCACAATCATGAAGCCTAGATATTCCTCAAACCATTAGCAATCTGCCTACTAACCATTTTATTCTATGGTGTTAAATTGCATTATCGTGACTTTGAGAGTAGTGATGTTTTATTTATTCTGATGATTTTTTTCTTAGAGTAGAGATATTACTTTAAATACTCTATTTTTATGAAAGTTGTAGAATCATGCTGATAGTCATAGTTTTGTAGAGAGAGTTACAATATTGTTATGTGTTTCTATGGTTTTGCACTTTGTATAAAAAATCCAAAACTTGAGAATAAGATTTGGGAAGTTGTGTTCACTCATAATGTTATTATAAGTACAAGGACTCCATAACATGTTTTGTAGGACGTAAAAACCAAAAGGAGATACTTAAAACACTTTAAACTTGCAAATTTCATATTTCAAATTGATGTTTTAAAATCTCTTTCATTCATGTTATTTTTGTTTTGTTTAAATATATAAAAAACAAGTACCTAGGGACTCAAACTTCACAACACATTTCATTTTGATGTTATAAAAATAACTCTCAGATTAGTTACATACTCATAAGAGTTTTTAATTTTATGCTCATTTCTTAAAATTTGTTTGTTTTAGAAAAATGAGTGATGTGTGTATGCTCTCACCCATCCCCTATAGGGAACTTGGGTGACCAAAAATACTCATTATTTGCCTTTATTGTTTTGGTCCAAAAGAATTAAAATAAAGTCACTAATTCCCTCCCCAAATCTATATGTTTTGAGTGACCCCAAAATGACCATAAATTTTTTTCATTTGTCTTTATTTTCATGCATTTTGCCTTGTGAAAGGGAGTTCATCACCTTTTCACAGGTTATCTAGAGAAGTGTTGACCTAATAATTAATATCTTGGTATAATTTTAACCCCACTACATGGTGGGGTATATAAATTAAGGGTGACCCACTGAGACACTTGTTTTGATTAGTTAAAACAAGCTTTGTTAGTGTTACTCGACCTTAAAACATAGGGATAACTTAGACATCACACTAATCAGAGCAAGTGATAGATGTGGTTGTGAAAAGGATAAGACCTTTTCACAATAATCCAATTGACATGGATCTAAATGATGTGATTTCATCTCTAGTGTTAGCCACACTTGGCACCATCTAGAAATGAGTGAAAATTTATAATTTATAATAAACCCACTTGTCATGGACATATTGTTGATGCAAGGCAAGTAGCCCAAAGTTACATGTCTTAATAAAAACTCTTGAGAGAAGAGGGATCCTAAAAACCCTACTTTTCATGTGATTTTAATTTTTGGATGAACAATATAAAATTCTCTCATGAGAAACTATATTGATAGAATTGAATAGTACTATATGTAGACACCTAAATATGGTCACCAATGACCTCCAATCAGGATTTTGACCAATTTCCACCCAAAATACACAATTTGGCCTAAAAACACTAAAACATGCTAAATTATGTTGAAATTGACATATTCAAGTGCCAATTTTAGCCAGGGTATCTCTAAATGGGGCAATGTAATTTATGGGCCAACTAACTTTGATCAAATCATTCTGAGTCAAAATGCCAATTTTGTACCTAGGTTTTATGGATTTCCATTTCATATCAAATATCTTGCATGAAACATGTGACTTTGTTATTTGGTTTTGGTAACATCCTAAATGGGAAAACAGATCCAATGCATCTGACATTGCCTTCTAATTCTAATCCAATCAAATTTTGGACCAATAACAAGGCATTCTAATCAATTTGAGTAATTTGTGCACAAAGTTCTTAATCATGCTTAAGAGCTAATTAATCCAAGTTAGATCCTAATTAATAATTTTGTGGAAACTTGTTGAATACTTTTTTTAGAAATGAATGTTTAATATCTGCATCATCAAGTGACCTCATTTCTTGGGAAGACATCCTTAGGCTATAAATGCCACAAATAACAGGATTCATGCCATCCATGCCTCTTAATTTCCCCTTATTCCAATGTTATGATGAAGATAATTATAAAATTAATACCAAAAATTTAATTAATCTTCAACCACACATCTCAATCCTGA
Source organism: Torreya grandis (assembly GCA_037957365.1). Classification (NCBI taxonomy): domain Eukaryota; kingdom Viridiplantae; phylum Streptophyta; class Pinopsida; order Cupressales; family Taxaceae; genus Torreya; species Torreya grandis. The sequence goes on from JARHVA010002023.1 coordinate 1,913,670, forward strand.
GATGGATAGTTCAGGTTGATTCTAATCAATCCTAAAAATCTATAAATAGAAAGGCCATGAACATCATTTCTAAGCTTAAATTGTGCAAATTTATAATGCAAGATTGGTTCCAAAAGCTTCATATAAACTAGTGTTACCATTCCAAATGGATTCCAATCGAAGCCAAGTCAAAGCCATAAGGTTCCAAGGAGAGATGGAGTAACCAAGCTTCCATTGATGAGGACTTCATGAGCACAAACTAAGTAAACCACTACATAAAGCATTTTGGAGCATCCAATGAAGGTAAAAGAAGGTTTATTTTGTATTTTAGTTGTGTTTTATTCATGTTTGTTAACTAATCTCTTCCTAGTGTCTAGGCCTAGATATGTTATGTTAGTTAGTGTGTTTCTTTCATTTTGTTTTCATTTTGGAACTAACACCATACTAACCATCCTATCTTGAGTCAAATTCCTAGATCACACTATACAACCTTGTCAGTTTAGGATTTAGGATGTTACACTTAGGTGTTTTGTCATTTTGTCCTTTTTACTTACATGTCTTTGAGTCTAACTATTTATTTATCAAATCATGTCAAAAAATGAGTCTTGTTTATACATCACTCATTTTTTTAAGATGTTTTACGCTGTCCATTTGACACCATACCTTTACCTTAGTCTTTGGATAAACTTGTTTATGTATGTCACTTGATTGGAAAGTGTAGACACCTAAAATTGGCCACAAATAGCTTTCAACCAGACATCAAATTGATTCCTATAAACCATGGTAAATTAAGCCTTAAAATCATTAAACATCCCAAATTTGTTTATGCATCATTCATCAAGGCTTAGAATAATGTTAAGACATATCTAATTGGGGTATCCTATCATATGCAACCATAACCTCTCTTGGATTCATCCCTAAGAACCTTGTGGCATCACAACAATCAAATTGGCCTATGGACCTATTAAGTGGGGCTCATGAACAAATATCAAATCTTAAAAGAGATAAATGGATAATCAAAAATTATTAACAAGTTAAACCAAATTAGGAACCTAGTTGAATTATCCATGTGCAATTGATGAATAACTAAAAAATTAAATTCAAAAATATGAAATATCCCAACCTTTCATCATGACCTTTGTGAGTTGTCAAGATTTTTAGAAATATCCTAAAATGTCTCATTTTAGAAACCCATGCCTATTCATTACAAATAATTATTACTTTATAACTATTAACTCTATTGGGGTTATTATTGACTCACTTAGGTTAGGTTTGAACCCATTTCATGTTTAAACTATATTTTAACTCACATTGGGTTGGAATTTGTTCTTAAACCCATAAATACAATCCCTTACCTATTGAATCCTAAGCTTGGATATTGTAGAGTTATAATGTAGCTTTTGTTGCATGAGATTCATATCAATGGTGTTATAATGCCAAAATATTGAACCAAGCCACATCAAGCCAACATAATCCATAATGGTGGCAAGGATAGAGGGAGCTACAAAAAATTTATTTTTACAAAGACTCTTTGAGCACAACCAATGAATCCACTCAACAAATAATTTGGAGCTCCCAAGGAAGGCAAAGGATCTTATGTTGGTGCACAGTCCCAAACTTCATAAACTGCAATATTGACAAAATATTTTCTCATGAAAAGTATTATGGATTCTTCTAAATTTTGGAAAGTTTACTCACATGATATAAGGCTAAAAACCCATTAAATATTGGAGAAAACAAAATTGTAGATTTAAAGATAAAACCCGATCTTCAGACCCTCATATATGTGATCAGTGAAAATATAAAGGATGTTGTTGCCTTACCAGAATCGAATAACCTATCCAAATGTTCATCCAGTTTAAAAACTTTGCCATTATAAACATGAAGTCCTTCTCAAAAATCAAATATAGATGCCTTAGCACTTTCACGAGGAAGGAGCTCATCACCAACCCAAACAAGCAACTTCTCATTGGCTGGAACAGGAAGATCTGTTAACTTGTGAACACTGCCATATATATATATATATATATATATATATATATATACACACACACACACACACACACACACACACACACACACACACACACACACACACACACACACACACACACACACACACATATATATATATATATATTCGAGACTGCGTCTCTTTTATTCAAATGGTCATATAAATATATTCTCCCTACCTGACATCCATGCACAATAGAAGAACAAAATATAACCATTGGCTCAAATGATTTAACAACTCCAGGTTGTATATGTATTAAACAATTTAGGTCTAAGAGCAAACGTAACTCCAATGGTTTTCTCCAGTTACCACATCCAACAACCTTGAAAAATGAGCCCATGAAAGAATCTTCATTCCATATACTAGGAGACAAATACAGGTCCCCTCTTACTGGCTCAAATCAGCTTCATATACTTATGAACACAGTTTCAAGCATGGTCCAAATGCGTAACAAAGAGAACAAAGATACCCATTATATTCGTACAGATCTGGCTTGTATCATGGTCATAAGATCATGCTAACACCTTACCAATAGGAATTCTTCCATATTCGGCCTTGCCTAAATAGGCACTCAACTATGCCATTCGATCAAAAAGGAAGAGAGCCATATGTCATATGAAATAGACATATTTTGAACTAAAAATCCAACACCGAGGCTATTATAGCATACAATGGTAGTTACATAGATAAAAATACCTTCCTGGTAAGAAGACAAAGTCCATCCATTTTCGATTTGTATTTGTAATTTCTTCATATGCTCATGTTTGGCCTCCAATGGTGAACTCTATTCTAGCCTAATTTCATTTGTCCAACACTATGGTCTTCTCAAACAGTTCCTCCTCTTACGCCAGCCGTGTTTACTCCAAAAAGACTTGTCTAGTGAACTTCTCCATAATCGGGACTCGATCTTGTCTCCATGTGCTTACCCGAGGCACCTTCACCTCTCTTACCCTAAATTATCCCCATGGTCAAAATAGGATAATATAGGCCGAATGCCCTTCTTGACTCTTTTCTCTCTCTAAAGGAGATCCTCCTCCTTTTTCTCTTTATCCCTCTTATCCCATCCATGCATATCTTACTCTTTTTGAAAGAGTCTCTCCTCTCCTACGCCCAACTTGGCTCAAGATAAAAATAAAAATAGTTTTTAATTTCCAACAATATGCTAATTTAGAGAAGACTAATATCTTACGATTGAAAGATTTCAACCACTCCCCTCATTTTCTCTTTAAGCCAAGATTGGCTTCCAACATGGAGATTCTCTCTTACCTAATTTTACCTTTTGACTTTTCACTTTTGACAATTACATTTACTCTCAAGGTAAAGGTTTGAAATCTAAACACAATTTTGAGGGAAAACAAGAATTTGAAGTTGAATTCCACTTCACGCTAGAACATCATTTGAATTTGCATGTTTGATGACTTCAACTAGTCCTCCATGAAGCTATTATAGATGCTTCTGCATCATATGTCTTTTGCATTTTAGTTATGTTTTGAATTGTCTTTTAGTCATTAATCTCACCCCTAAGATCTAGGATTGGAGTGTGAGTTTTAATATATTTATTGAAGTTTTTGTTACTTGAACTAACATTTTACTTACATCCCTTATTGGATTCTTAAGATCACAAATATCACACATGACGGGACATGCACCCCACAAAGTTGCTCCTAAAGCCTTTAAGACCATTCTAGTAATGATTTTCATGTAAAAAGTTTAGCTTGCTGACTAAAATAGGTGGAAATTTAAGGCCATGATATTTTTTTGTTATTCATGAGGTTACCCTATGTACTTGTATTTTTGTTTTATGGACAGTAATATCACAACTCACACAAATGTAGTTTTGCCCATGTTTTAACATTTTTGCTTCTAACTATTACTATTATGATGACTATTTTCTACCTATAGGGATCTATTTGTGATATTATTATATCATGACTCTGATATTAGTGATAACACAATACTGTGATTTCAAGAATCATGATATCACATAACCATAAATGGTTTTACCTCTAAACCACTAGCAATTAGGTTAACTATTTGTAGTTAAGTTTTAATATTATGACTCTTAGAGTTGTGATTTTGCCTTGTAATCTATGATTTTGCATTTTATACTCTTTTTTCTTACAAATTATGTTTTTTCATTGACATTAGTCATTTTTCAAAGTTGTGGTTTTGCTCTGTGTTTTGAGGTTTATCACTATGTAAACCCAAGAGCTAAATTTAAAAAGTGATTTTTGCATTCATGAAAGTGATTCTAAGCAAAAGGACCCTCTAATTTTTTTTCAAGACCCAAAGGCCATAAGGAAACATTTAAAACCTTTTTCACTTAAAAAATTCACATTGTAGTTGGTACTTTAAAAATATTTTCATTTAAAGTCATTTTTTTCTTTGTTAAAGTTTTTAACAAACACATGCCAAGGGGCCCAAAATTTCATTCATATTTCATCTCAGTACAATAAAATGAATTCTCACATTAGTTAGATAACTCATAAGAGTTTTTCATATTATGCTTGTTTGATTGTGATTTATTTGTTTTTACAAACTAATTGATGTGTGTATGCTCTCCCCCCATCACCTTTAGAAAACATAGATAACCAAAAATGTTCTTTTCTAGAAATTTGTACCTTGTCCAAGGCATGGAAATAATGTTTTTAAGGCTCTCCCCAAAACTTGTATGGTTTGGGTGATCTAGACACAACCTTAAAAGTCTATTCACTTAGTTATTTATTTAATGCAACTTAGCTTGTGAATGGGAGTTCATAACCTCTTCACAAGTTATTTAAGGAAGCTTTGACCTAGGGTTTTATCTCCCAGCATTGTTTCAACCTTGATCCATAGTGGGGTATATAAATCAAGTCACATATACTATGATTTCTAGGGGTTTGATCAACTAACCTCTTCAATCAAATAAAAACCTGAGTCATATCTAGTTAACTAGGGGATTCTACTAAGAAGTACACAAATGGAATCATTATGAAAATGAATAGACCCTTGCATAGTAAGTTAATTATTATGAACTCGATTGACACAAGGCATCTCTAATTTAAATCACACTTAGTACCATCTATATGATCACAAATTTAAGTTTTAGAATAACCCCACTTATTGTAGACATATTTTTGATACATGGTGAGTAGCCTGAAGTTCTATGTCATCATATAATCTCTTAGGAGAAGTGGGTGTAAAAAAACTACTACTTCATTCACTTTAATTTTTGTATTAACACTTAAAATCCTCCCAAGAGCATGTATATAGATGGAAATTAATAATATGATGCAACCTTATCAATTTTAGGGCTTTGGACATTATAATTAGTTGTATTTTGTCATTATTCCTTTACTTGGTCTTTGAGTCTAAAACCATTTATTTGTGCCATGTCAAAATGATATTTGTGTCCACATCACTCCATTATTTTAGGAGGCATTATGTCATCCATTTGACACCATACCTTTACCTTAAACTTTTTGTCAAAAATGGTGTGTGTGTACCTCTTGATTGGAAAGGGTAATGTTATGCTACCCAATCTATTTCAAGTTTTGTGCCTTGAAGTCTTAAATAAAAACATCAAACATAAATTTATAGCATGATAATTCCATTACACTACTCGAATCATTTCATAGACTCATTTTTCCTTATGTCTAAGTTTCCAAATTGAAACCAATCCATGTGTGCCTTTTTGGATCTTTGTCTACTATTGTTATGCCATTTAATTTTGTCTATCTTATTTTTTGATTGAAGAATCCTAATTTCCTATGTTGATTTTTTAATTAACCTTGACAATTTTAAATCTAAAAATTGATTGATTTTTATTTATGCCTTATGTAATTTGGGCCTAGACATTGATCTTTGTCTTTTGGGTTATGTAACTTAGGTTAATTATCTACCCAATTTGAAAACTATTATTTTTTCCTAGATTTGGGAGAAATAGCTTGTCTCTCCATGTTCCTTTTATTTCATGCCTTATACCAATTGGCCAAGTTCATGTCTAAATTTTAATCCCTAGTCTATGCCAAAGTGTTTTAGATTTTTTAGATTAAATCATACCTCTTTGTTTAAAGTCTAGATTTTGTGCTCATTTTGTAAAAAGTCCTAGCACATGCCTATTTGAGCCTATCTTTTGACACCACATTTGGCTAATAGACCTAGAAAATTTTATTTTCTTATATTAGACTTGTTTGGAACAATATGGACCTATATTTTAGCATTCTAATTTTTATTCATCCACTTGAGCTTTTGTGTGTAAGATATTTGAAATTAGACGTTTGATGTTATACTATTTTATACCAAGTTTTAACATAAGCCATTTTGGAGATATATCTCCCCTAAAACAAGTTAGACCAAGTTTGAACTATTTATCCTTTTTAAAATGTTTTCTAGAGTTTGTAGAATTCTAATCCTTTTATAGATCATTCATCATTAATGTGGATATGTCTCATTAAACATATGGTGGAGCCATTTAAAATACAAGTTATGATATAATGGTTACACAAATTTAATTTATTCGAGACCCTTATGGTGAAGAAATGGTTTGTGAGATAGATCCATATCCTCCTTACAATACTCAATCTAGGAACAAATCCAAGCATTAAATTTAATGGTACATTATTTAAGTTGGTTAATGCATGATGTTTACCACCTCACCAATCATGGCATCTGATCTTCCACCTATACCATTAACCCTCCTTTGAGTTACGTGAGCAACCAAGATCCACAACATCCAAGGATTACCATACAAGGACCTCATTTCTTGGCTTGTGTGAGCAATCAAGATCCATAATTCCCTACCATTTCTATTTTGGGCCTCATCCTTTATCTTATGAAAGAAACCAAACTCTATAAAACCATACCATTTCTATATTAAGATCTCATCCTTTAGCTTGTGTGATCAATAAAGCTCCATAATGCCCTACCTTTTCTATTCTAGGACCTCATCATTTGGCTTGTGTGAGTGATGGGTGTCATCAATACCATTCATTTAATATTGTCAATCTAGGGCTAGTATCTTAAGGTTGTATGAAATAATAGAAAGGGACCTTTAGAAAATGGTTTATTTTATCACACTTCACACTTTTTAGGAATAAAAAAACACACATGCTAGAATTCAAAATCACACTTGCAAAAATCAAAGTACACTTACATGAAATTAAATCACACTTGTATAATGTAAGTTGTTGAATTGAAAATAAATGACAAACACATAAAATACTTGAAGGTTTACAACAAAATATATAAAAGAAATTTTCTACAACAATAAGGAAATAAAAAATAATTTACAACAAAATGATAATTAAAGAATAAAGAAATAGAATAAAAATACATGGATCCATCTTCCTTAGAATGAGTGGCCAACTTATTCCTCAGAAGAGGATTTATTTAGAACATAGGTTTTAGAATGGATTGATTAGAATAATGAAACAAAAAATTATATTCATTTATTGATTATTCATTTGGGTGTAGATGGTTAAAATACCATGCTTCCAGCGAACACCTTATTTGGGAGTAACAACTGAGATACTCTATCCTATCTCAATCTCCACAAAATATGAAGAGAGATATTTATTATAATAATGAAATATATGACAAAATAATATCAATCTCTACCAAATATGGAGAGATTTATTATTTGGAAAGGAATTACATAAACCTATATTTGAATACAATCTATAATGGAAAATTCTATACATTAAAACCTATATATAGAAAGAATTTAAATGAAAAGAATTATTTATGATAGCTAGAAAATTAGAATACATTTAGAAATACTTTTCAAACAAGTCTGTAGTATTATTATTGAATTCCATATCATTTATGTTGAAATATATGACAACCTGATGAAATCCATAGCAAGCCTACCAAAATCTATCGCAAGCCTAGTGAAATCCATAGCTAGATTTTGTAATCCATAGCTAGTCTAATGTAATCCATAATTGGTCTAATGTAATCTATAGAAGGTCAATATTTGGTCTAATGTATTCCATAACTAGTCTATAACAAGCCTATTGTAATCTGTAGCTACTGTGGGATTTTGTAGTAAGCTTGTAGGAGTCCATATCATGACTAGAATATTAAATCTTCTTTTATAAGATTTTAACATGGTTACTCTTCATATTTTTGATCATTATTAGAATATTATGAACTATATATACACTCATTGATAGATTTTTCCTAATAATCATTAAAAATATCTAACCAATAGATAATAATGAACTTTATAGACATAGTCATGATATATAATTACTATTTTATTCTAAATAAACCATATGTTTAGAAACTAAATTTATATCCACTTCATATGCAAGAAAAAAGATGATATTTTTTATATATAATGAGTCATTTTATGGGCTCATTAGTGAGCCACCCAGCTTCATAATTCCCTACCATTTCTATCCCATGACCTCATCCTTTGGCTTGTGTAAGCAACCAAGCTCCATGATGCCCAACCATTTCTATTCTAGAACCTCATCCTTTAGCTTGTGAAAACAACCAAGCTCCACAATGCCATAATATTTATATACCAAGCCCTCATCTATTGGTTTATAAAATAAAACAAGATTTTTAATGCCCTACCATTTCTATTCCAAGCCCTTCCAGCTATGGTAGCTCATTATCCCAACTAGGTTGTGACATCACAACTAGATAAGTCACAGTTACTATCCTAGACCATAAACTAGACTTTGATAAGCCTATTGTTATCTAACCTTAATCCATTATTCATCTATTTCCAATCATTACCAAATTTATAAAATCCCTACCTATTATCCATCCAAAATTAAACCAATCAAAACCTCTTCAAACGAGCTAATCATTCAAAGACAAAAATATGTTCAAAATTGGTATTTTGTAATTGATTACAAACCAAGTACAAAATATTAAACCAATCTAAGATGTTTTTATTTAACCAACCATTTGTGATGATTCAAGTTATTATTAATCACCTTCTAATATTATACTTGTTGTCAAGGAGTCTCACTCTAACAAGCCAATCTTTGTTGAGTCACTTCTTAATGATTATAACTGCCTTTGTGTAAATCATTATATGCCTATTTTTAAAGATCCTCCCTTTGATAATCTATTCTTTGAGGATTTATCTCTTGACATTTTTCCACTCGTAGAGGAGTCTCACTTTGACAAACTAGTCTTTGTGGAGCCCATTATGCCATCACAGGCTGTTACTTGTCCAAACCCAAACATTCAATAATACATCATTGTAACAACATCCACACCAAATGAAGAATAAAAATTGGAATTAGGTTTTAATCTTGAACCAACATCAGATCTAGCATCAAAAGTAGAATCAACATCAGTCTCAACAATAGATTTAAAATCTCTTAAGTTGGAATCAGCTTCGGAATCAAAATATATGTGTGGCTATTACAACATTGGTTATGCATGTTTTAAGGATAAGTTTGAATATATTTATGATCCTTACATGATTTTTTATAATGATTAATTCAACTTCAATATAAATTCTCCTAGTATCTTTTACAAAGATTATGTATCAAGTCCCCATTCCTTTACTATTTCACATGCCATTAACACCAACCAACCTAACCATTTTATTGACCTTCCAATTCCTGTAAGTGTTGATTGAGACCAAAGAATCACACCTTATTAAACTTAATCTATAGAGAAATATTATTTGAAGAATATCATAGAGGCCAAAACCACATTTATGTAGAATAAGAATAATCTCCTAGTGAAACCTTATCAAAGGCACTAGGGGACAATCAAAGTTCAAACTCAACATCTTCTAGTGAAACCTTTTTGAAGGCACCAAAAAAGAATCAAATTCAAAATTTAATATTCCTTAGTGAAACCTTCTTGGAGCCGCTAAGGGATAATCAAGACAAATTCATTAGTGAAAACCTCATCGAGGTGCTAATCACTGAGCACAATAGTTATTCACTACTTGATGAAGACATTATCAAATAAAAAATCAATACATCTTCCAATCTATCGCTTAATCAGATGGTAGCTACTTTTAGGCCCAAATAATAGAATAATATGGTGGTCTTATCAAGAACATATTAAAAAAAAATCATCCCCACCACAACCAAAATTAATTTTGAATCTAAAATCAACAACATTGTGTGTCCCTAAAAACCTTGATCTTCATTTGTTTCCCAACCTTTACACATTCCATTATCATCCACCTTTACATCACAAATCAAAATTACCATCTATTATTTATTTGTATTTACCATCCCTATTCGTACTTTCCTTTACAAAGACTACCAAGACATCTTGTCTAGAAGTTTGAAAGAAATAGAATCAATAACCAAAAAATATCACAACAACATTCTTGGCATCCAAATATGTAGTAGGTTTTGTACAAAGTAGCTATTCAAAAGAGGTGTGGGCTAGAAATTTGCATGATTGATTATTCTAGTTGTATCATTTATTGATAAGGACATGTTTCTCCACATCATAAAGAACAATATAATCATATGTCATTTTCCATCTACCTAGCTAGAAAGATTCACCTTACCATTTTCCTTAGCTAAAAACATTTACCTTTGACCAACTATATACCTTTCCCTTACCAAAAACTTTACCTTTCTAATTTTACATTCATCTTTCCATTGTCTCACACCTTACCACTTACCTATCCTTACCACTTGGGGGAAACCCTATTGCCATTATATCCATTTATCATATCGCCATCATCCTAAACAATGTCATACACTATGGTATTCTACCATGCCATTTCTATTAGACCAAAACCTATTTTTAGCTATCCTACCTAACCCCCCTTTTTTATTTTTGTTACTTTTGTTGTTCCCACACCTTCCTCAAGGAGATTCTAATCCAATTTTAGTAGTTTATGAATTCCATGTTTAATTGGTAGTTTATGAAAGTAATGTGATAGTAGATCTAGTAAGTTATCTTTTATTTAAAATTAACTAGTACCATGGATTATAACTACCTATGGGAAAATCTCTATTCCACCTTGTGTTACTAATTATCACTGCCTACGGGAAAATTAGTATAACATATGTATGTCATTGTTTCCTAATTATAACCATCTACGGGAAAGTTAGGAATAACACGTGTTGATATGAATTATTGCATCACCTTACCATTACTATTCTCATTGGCTAGCCATTTGCCTCAATTTTAGAACTTGTTATGACCTAGTCAGTTCTCCCTACCTTTTATGTGGACAAAATTATTGTGACTTGAGGTCCTAATGGGACTACATAGTCTATGCTTGATTCATGTTGAGTTTTTTAGAGGTACAATCACTAAGAGGGGGGGTGAATCAGTTATTTAAGATAATTTAATTCAATTCCCAAATCTTAAGCATTTGGTAGACATCAAATTAATCAAACAACATAAACATGAAAGCACATACATCTAAAGCATACATAACAACATACATCACATGAACACATCATATATGTAAGAAACCCTCTTGGGGGATAAAACCCACTAAAACCTATAAGATGGATTATAATCCTATAAAATAAGATCCAACATTTAGACCAACACCAAATCATCAAGGAACACCCATCCTTTAGTTTAGTGGGACACCAATTCCATAAGGAGCTACTGCCCCTATCTAGCTGAACACCCACAACAACTAGACCTTTAACAAGCTTTACCTTGCAATGAGAAAATAACCCCATAGGTAACCAAGCACCCAATTAGCTACCTAAATATATCACCTTGAACACCTGATTCTACTCTTCAACTAATTAGGATCACCTTTACCTGCACTTTTCACCTTCAATCTCTCTCAAGCTACCTCTAGGGATAACTTACTCAAGTTGCCTCTTTTAGGATCATTAGGTCTAATGACCTGTGTGTCCTCCTAAATAAACTTGATTAGATAAACATGTATAAAAGTTTACAAACTTTGATGGTCCTAACTAACTTGTACCTTCTCTTTCAAAGGTTCTCTTTTTCACTTGAATCCATACTCACACCCCTCACACATTTAGTCCAATAAGACCTTATAATTATACCACTCTCTTCCCTTAACCCATCTTGGTCAATCAATATGCTTTACATAATTAATTATATTTTAAATATGTCCTCATACGTGTTTCATGTAATAACCACATATTATTTAGGTTGGTCATTACCTCATTATCCCCAAAACACCATTAAGTCTTGGTGAGACCTAAAATAATTAGGCCTTCATACTCACATGTTACGTGTGAGACTAATTTGACCACATTTATCCTTTTAAAATGATTAGAACACATATAATATGTTTCTAATATCCCATAACTCCTATATGGTTCCATGCCATGTAGAACACCAACTCAAAACTTGAACCTACTAATTAGGTCTCCTTGCCCTTTAGGCCTTCATGCATAGAAAATATAGTTTCAAACTTTTGAATAAATTGATCAAATATTTCACATATAAATATGATTATATAACATAATTTAACCATTAATAACCTATTTTACACTTACATTTTCTTTATACATTTCAACACAAGCTCTAAGTACTAAAATAAGTCTCAAAATAACCACTCAGTCTAGTCATACATAGGCAAAATATAGTTATACTATTTTGACTCTCCATATCTGATCAGGGGCATATCATGAAAACCAATGCCTTATAATAAGCCTTATATAATTATAAAACATATCCATACTCATTATCTTCCTTAAATCTTCTCATAACACCTTCAACTTACCTCTACAAGATGGTCACTCAAACTATGAGTGTATTCAATAAACATAGTCAACTTCAAATCCTTTGTTCATACCAAATATGGATTGTTAAAACCTAAAAAATAAACACAGATGGTCCTAATGGAGTATATAACACTATATAATAGTTATTTCATCTTGAAACTTCAAACTATTATCAATAATAACTTAATTATCATTCTTAGGTCACTTGCAGAACATGGTCAAACACATAGTCAACTTTAGAGCTTAATATATTTGACTGTACAGATATTAAAACATTATAAATAAATTATATGGATGCACATTGAATTCATATTCAAATTTTTTTTACATCACCTTAAAATTATTCCTATATCATAATAATAAGAAAAATATTAAGCACTAGTTTTTCTTTTGTTAATTTCAAATGCCAACGGTCACTATGTAAACATTAAACATCAAAAACTTTGAAAAAATATATACCATTGATATCCTTATAAGTATCCTAGTATTTATATTAAAATTATCACCATTTATCTTTGATCAAAGCTTTCATGATTGTGCTACTTGGCAGCTCTACATGCCTTCTACACATTTTGTAGCTAGTCACCAATGAACTTCCACCACTTGGTAGTTCCACATTCCTTCTAATCACATTGTCTATTTTAATCTAATGATATTAATAAAATTGGAATCATAGTGTTCATCCTTTATTATTTGACTCAATACACTCTATTGGATCATAATCTGCACAATCATGTGCTCACTATTGATCTCTATCTGACATGTTTCACACTCATCATTAGATCTACTACTCAAACTCCATGATTGTAACACATGTCAATTAAACATGAAATATTTACTATTTGAATTTTAACCATGGCATTACATCCTTATCCAATAATATTAAATTTTCATTGTTGGATATGTGATGTGATTAAACACTCACTGTATATCTTTGATAATGCAAATTTGTCTAAGTATGGAAACTTAGTGAACTTTGTCTAAGAGGCCAACTTTAAACCTTAATAAATTTTTCTATAATCAACCTCATGACCTAAATTTTGAACCATATGATCTCTTCACATAGGGTAATATATCCATATATTAATCTACACTTGAAACCTTCACACTTCTTAAATATGATGGCATTAATCTTCTTATTTAGTTTTATCTGCCAAGATGACAACTTAAACTTAGACATTCATATGACTATTTTGATGAATTCCATTCAATTTCATAAGCAATATAAGAACTCATAACATACCATAGGATCTATGTAACATTTATATACCATCAATATCATCCATCAATTACCTCACTAAGTCAAACACTATCTAGAACATTAATTTGATCATTTTGTCATTAATGAATTATGAATCATACTCTCTTTTACATCAATTACAACCTAACATTAATGACCATGCTCAACAACCTGCCTCTTTATCATTTATTTTAAAACATCCTCAAAATGACTTTATTTTAACTCCTTCATTATGATCTTTCTCCCCCTTTGACATTAATGACAAAGGGTCTCTTCCTTAACATGTCAACAATCATTATTTAACATCATGTATGCATTCAAATACTATTTAAGATGTTCAGGATACTTACATTATTTTAATCATATGAATCAATTGCTCTGCTTTTGATATGCACCAATATGAACTTGGACTTCTCTGATCCTTGGACCTATCTACCTACATAGCTCACAAGATCTCTTTGCTCATGGATGAAGATTCAATACCTTATCAAAACTTATGACTTGGTTTTATCAAGTCATCATATCAATCTTAATAAATTCACAACTATATCAAACTTCTTCAAATCTCCACCATGACTATAATATCTCACATATGCTCCCCCTCACATCATACATAACACTTCAAGCCTTTAAAACTATCTAATTTAGCCCCCTCTAACTCTATGCTTCACTAGGATGATGACATGTTCAATAAACCCTCTCAATGAACTAGCTCAAAACTCTTATGGAAACATATTATCTTTAAAACACTGTGACCTTCATGGCATACGAAATTTGTCATCTACAAAACTCTAAGTCCTTATTCATGATATCAAAGATATGACAACACATTCTCCTCATACTCCATATAAACCTTGTCTTTAGTATTCATTATTTGATCAATCAATTTAAGAAATTGATAAGTTCTTACCTTTAGGACCAAAAAACCCTGAAATACCTTGAGCACATTTGAACAAGATCAACATACCTTCATATGCAATAGAATATATTGATAATTGACCATCCTTGATTAGACACTTATAAACCTCCATTCTTTGTCTATAAACCTTTAGAACCAACAACTTCATTCTTCACCATTTGACCAATTAGACCATCTTTTAGAATTGATGAAAAATTTTACTTTAGGTCCACTATTTCTAAAAAAAATTATCATGTCCTTCCACAATAAACCAACACATCTTCTAATGACCTTTCTTGTCTTACAACATCAAACAAAGCTAAACTATCATCCACCATGCTTCCTCTTACTGTCAAGTGTTTCCTTGAATCCTAAATAGATACACCCTAACCTATAATGTCCTAGAACAATGTGAAAATAGAATTTTCCCATAACTCTTCATATTTATTCTCCTCCTTGGTCATTTGAAACTGATAGTTCTCTTTCTTTTTCTTAGACTTAAGAGAAGCAATTTTCTCATCCACTATAATATTATCCTTTTATTTTTATAATGAATTGATAATACATAAAGACAACAAATATTCATGATATACCTTTTTAACTAAAGAAATAACATCATCATTGGGCATTGAAAACTATTGTTATTTTTATAAAACATGCTCAACAATAATAGGATGTTCACTTGTATCCATACACATATCATAATTAGTCTCAACTAGCACCTTGGTCTTCTCATTGAGATCAACTTGAACTTACTTTTTAAGCTCCTTTTCTATCTAGATAGTTGACACATTCTCTTGGCATTCTTGAACCTTCTTCATATCTAATTCCACTTTTATTTTCGTAGTTAGTCCACCTTGATAATTTATCTCAACTAAATTAGTTTTCTTGGTTGTCACTTAGGATTCCATACCAAGGATTGACCTTTCTTGAGCACACTAGGATGTCCATGCACCTTATTATGAATAGAGAGCTTGATTTTACAATATCTTGCAATATGACCAACTTGATGACAACAGATAAAAATATCATCATTCATACCTTCTACTTGATGAATATTCTAAATCTTATCAAATATACCATCTTGTCTCTTAGGTTCATTATTCTAAAGATTAATTTTCTTAGGTATCCATACTTAGGTTAGTCTTTTTTTCATGCATTCTAGGGCATAATCTAGTAATATGTCCCATGTCATTAAAATTATAGTAGACTACATTATCCATACCCCTAGTTGACCAGTTGTTCTTACTTCTATAGTTTCTTTCCTTATGACCAAACTTATGACAAGTATAATAATGACCATTAAAATATCTTTAATACCTCATGGCACTCGACTACCTGATGGATATTTTCTTAATGATATTGTTACTTGCATCCTTCTTATCTTGAGTTGACCTTTCTTGGTCTTTCTCAGTCTTGTTTACCTTGACAATAAGTTGCTCATTCTCATCCTTAAATGAATCTATTTTGGTCCTCAATTGAACACTCTCATCCTCTTTAGCTCTCATACTTGAACTTATAGATTCTAACTAAATTTTGAGAGCTTGGATGGTTTCCTTATCCCTCTTATCTTCTTTAACAATGTATTCCTTCAATCTATATGCTTGATCTTCAATAATCTTTATAGAATCAAGATTGGATTTGAACTCATAATTCTCAAATTTATTTTAACTCAACTTGGCATTTGTCTCTTCTAACTAATTCTTGAGATGTTTGCATTCTTACTCTTTTAAACTTAGATTTGTCTTTGTAAACCCTAATTGATCCTCAAGAATGTTGATAATCTATTTATCATATTTTGATATTGAGCTTTCCTTTAAGGATTATATATCCTTATTGATCTTGATACACTCATCCTTAGTAGCCTTATATCTTGAGGCCATGATCTTATTCTGATCATAATCACCCAACTTACCTCTATACTTCTCAAAAATTTCCTTGAGAATTTTAGACATGCATAAGTAACCTATAATTGAGCCTTCAAATCTTGATTCTCTTTCTTTAATTCCTTATCCATATTATACCTTGGATCACCTTCAAGTGGTTAAACTTGTAAAAAAGGTCCTACTCTAATACCAATTGTTAGAGGTACAATCATCAAGAGGGGGGGATGAATCAATGATTCAAGATAATCCTATTCAATTACCAACTCTTAAGCATTTAGAATACATCAAATTGATCAATAAATGTAAATATTAAATCACATATATCTAAAGCATATATAAGAGCATACATCACATGAACACATCATATATGTGGGAAACCCTCTTGGGGGATTAAACCCATTGAACCCTGCAAGATGGACTATAGTCCTATAAAACAAGATCAAACATTTAGACCAATAGCAATAGATCAAGGAAAACCCATCCCTTAGTTTAGTGAGACACTAATCCCATAAGGAGATACTGCCCCTATCTAGCTGAGCACCCATAATAACTAGACCTTAATAAGCTTTACCTTGTAAGGAGGAAATAACCATGTAGGAAAATAAACACTCACTTAGATACATGAAAAAATCACCTTAAAAACATGTTTCTACTCTTCAACTGATGATGATCACCTTTGTCTACACTCTTCACCTCCAATCTCTCTCAAGATGCCTCTAGGGCTAACTTGCTCAAACCACCTCTTCTAGGCTCATTAGGTTTAATGACCTATGTGTCTTCTTACATAAAATTGATAAAATAAACATGTATGATATTTTTCACACTTTTATGGTCATAATTTACATATACCTTCTCTTTCAAAGGTTCTCTTCTTTGCTTGAATCCACACACGGACACCTCGCACAATTAGTCTAATAAGACCTTATACTTATACCATTATCTTCCTTTAACCCATATTGATTGGCCAAGATGATTTATATTTTTTAACTACCTTTTAAATAGGTCATCATACACATTATATATAATAAACACACATTTCTTAGGTCAGTCAATACCTTATTAGCCCCAAACCACCATTAGGTCTTGGTGAGACCTAAAACAATTATACCCTCATACTCACACGTTACATGTGAGACTACTTGGATCACATTCATCATTTACCAATGATTTAAACACATAAATTTATTTAAAATATCCCCTTGATTACTCCCATATGGTTCTATGCCATCTGTAACAATAACTCAACACTTGATCCTACTAATTAGGTCTCCTTGCTCTTTAAGCCTTTATACACATAAAATACAATTTCAAACTTCTAAAGTATCTTCTCAAATATTTCACATATCTATATGGTTATAGCACATAGGTGAAACACTCAATACCTATGCACACCTCCATGTGCTTTATACATTTAAACACAATCTCTAAGCACTAAAACAACTCTCTCAAAATGACCACTCAAATTGGCCATACACAATCAAAATATAGTTATATTATTTTGAATCTTCATATCTGATTAGGGGAATATTATGAAAACCAATAAATTATCATAATCCTTATATAAATATAGAAAATATCCATAATCATTTTCTTCCTTAACTCTACTCAGAACACCTTCAACTTACCTCTGTAAGATGGTCACTCAAATTGCCAGTGTATTCAATAAACACAATCAACTTCAAAGCCTTTGTTCATACAAAATAAAATTGGTCAAACCTAAAAAATCAAAAAAATGATCCTCATGGAGTATAAAACACTCTAAAATATTTATTTCATCTTGAAACATCAAAATATTATCAATAATAACTCTAGTATCCTTTTTGGGTCACTTGTAGAACATGGTCAAACACAGTCAACTTTAGAGCTTAATATCTTTGACTATATAGACATTCAAACCTTATAACTAACTTATATAAATGTGAATTTAATTATTTTTTTTAATTTTTATTTTTAAATCACCTTAAAATTCATCCTAAATCAAAATATAAAGGCAAAATGATGAGCACCATTATTTTATTTATTAAATTTAAATGCCAATGGTCATTGTGTAAACATTAAACTCAGACACTTTGACCTCATCTCATTCTCCCTAGGAAATTTGAAAAAATACACACCATTGATATCCTTATAAGTAAACTTATATTTACCTTGAAATTATCACCATTTATATTTTATCATAGCTTTTCTGATTGTGCCACTTGGTAGCTCTATGTACCTTTTGCACATTCAGTAGCTAGTCACCAATGAACTTTCACCACTTGGCAGCTCTATGTGCCTTCTAAGCACATTGACTATTTTATTCCAATGATATTTTCCACTTGGAAGACATTTTTTAAATTTTAAATATTTATCTCAATATGATCTATTAGATCATAATCTGCATGATCATGTGCTCATGATTGATCTCTATCTGACAGGTTTCACGCTTGCCATTAGATCTACTGCTCAAACTCTGTGATTGTGACACATGTCACTAGTGCATGAAATATTGACTATTTTACTTTAAACCATGCCATTGGATCCTTATCTAGTTATATTAAATGCTCATTGTTATATTTTTTATCCAATTAAATGCTCACCATAGATCTTTGATAGTGCAAATGTGGCTAAGTATGGAAACTTATTGAACTCTATCTAAGAGGCCAAATTTCCACCTTAATAATTTTTTCTAAACTCAACCTCATGACCTAAAATTCAAACCATGTGATCTCCTCACATATGGAAATATATCCATATATCAATATTCTCCTAAAATGTTCACATTTTTTCAATATGATGTCATTAATTGACTTACTTAGCTTTATCTGTCAAGATGGCTATTTGAGCTTAGATATTCATATGATTATTCCAATGAACTCCATTCACTTAAATAAGCACTATAAGAGCTTATAATATACCATAGGGTATTTGTATCATTTTCATACCATAAATATCATCCATCAATTACCTCACTAAGTCAAATACTATACAAAACATCAATCTAATCACTTTGTCATTAATGCATTATGAATCATGCTCTCTTTGACATCAATGACAACCTAATATCAATTACCATGATCAATAGAGTTTGACTCAGTCCCCCTATTCCATATTCTCTTACCATTTTTCAAGTAACCTAAGCCAACACTCTCTCCATTTTGTAAGTGGTATCTTGTCAATCTATAATGAGTTAAGATACCTCAAAATTCTAAAAACATTCAAGATTTTCAAAATACAAAAACATGTGTCTTTTTTAAGCCTAGTTAGTTATCCTAGCTCTACCATACTAGGACAAATATATTATTAGGATTTTTTATTTCTTTTAATTTTTTATGTGTGTTTGTTTGATGTGTTGTTGTTTATTTGTTTACTTTCCAATTTGTTTATTTTCAGTACTATGCCTCAATTCATTCTATATGTGTTCATTAGGTGATTCCTTGAAAATTATTCTTGATTCTATCCATATTCATATATATATTGTCATCATGGTTTTTATCATTGGTACATTATTTTCAATTATTTATTAGATTGGGATTTGGTCCTTATGTATATTTTGGAAAATTTCTCATCGTGTTCTATCATGAGGCCTATCGTCACATGTTATAATAAAAATCAGCTCGAGAAGTCTTAAAAGCAATGAATCCACAAATAATTTTCCTTGGCAATCTTGGAAAATCCTCCCACCCTTGATCAAATAAACCTATTGACCATTCTAGTTGTATTGACACTAATAAGGATTAGCATCTCTATATTGGAAAGTATAATTAAATCATTCACATTGAACACTTCTTATTATTCTATTCATCTCTTTCACCACCTTTGTGCATCCTTGTTTTCTTGGTTGTTTGTGGCTTATTCAGTCATTAGACCATCACATCTAAATTTGCATCTGCTCATCTTTAATCTATGCAGTAGGTTATATCCTTGAGTTATGTTTATCAATCTACCCTAATGGGGCATAATCAAACATCTTTATTTAATAAAGGTCATCTTAATGATTATAAATACCTATGATAAAATCATTATTTTAACTCATTAGCCATAACTAGGGCATATTTTATTACCACTAATTATAACTACCTTTTAACAAATTAGTGTCTCAACCTTTTTGACTAATTAGAACTACCTTTGGGTAATTTAGTAATTTTTAAATAATTTCATGAAATTATTCTCTCAATTGGATTAATCTCACCCATGAGTTAACTTCATTAGTTTTGAAACACTGTCCATTAATCATATGTGTCAACCACTCCCTCGAGGGGGCATCATTATAGACTTCCCAAACATTGTTTGGATCTTTTTCAATCATTATATTCTTTTCAACCTATTTCATTATTTGATAATACATTACTATGCATATAGCTTGCAACATCTTCCCAAATAGGGGAAATATTGTAGACACCTAAAACTGGTCACAACTAGCTTTCAATCAAACTTCAGACCGATTCCTACCAACCATTACAAATTAATCCTAAGAATTATTGAATGTCTCAAATTTTCTTATGCATCATGTATCTAGAATTAAAATCACATTGAGGCATCCCTAATTGGTTTATCCCATCATATGCAACAATAACCTCTCATGGATTCATCCCTAAGCATCTTATAACATCATAACAATCAATTTATCGTATGGACCTATTAAATGGGGCACATGAAAAAATATCAAATATTGAAAGAGCTAAATGGATAATCAAAATTAATGAATAAGCTAAAAAAACTAAGATCCTAGTTAAATTATCCATGTGAAATTGATGAATAATTAAAAAAGGAAATTCAAAAATATAAAATATCCCTACCTTTCATCATGACCTTTGTGAGTTGTCAATCTCTTTGGAAATATCCTAAAATATCTCATTTTGGAGACCCATGCCTATTCATTATAAATCATTATTACTTGACAACTATTAACTCTACTGGGGTTAGTCTTGACTCACTTAGGTTAGGTTTGAACTCATTTCATTGTAAACACTAGAAAACTATACACTACATCTCTAGATGTTACATTAACCTTTAAACCACTCCTTGGCCCCCTTAGGGTTAGATTATTTACCAATTCTCCCATTATTAACCTCAGACCATTTCCTATGGAATTAACCACTATTCATTAGTGGATTAGTCAATTTTGACTATGTCCCCTTGACCATCGATGGTTAGCCCTCAATCATCGATGGTTGATCGGATTACTAGTGGTTACTTAAACTCTTGCGTGATCAAAAGAATAAACTAAAAATCAACTATAACTCACTCATTGATTACCAAAAATCTAATTTTAGTATGTTATTTGCATGATCAATCCATGTTAGACTATTTGTTAGACTGTTTGATAAATTATTTGTTAAACTCTTCATTTTAACCCTCCTTTGTTTTATATTAATATACGGATAGGAGGTTGAATAAGAAGTAGGTGTAAGATATTTTAACTCCCAGGTGAATCCAAAAGCTTCCCAATGAACAAAGAACTAGGTTAGAGACTTAGGGTGATTCTAAAACTCACTATCTAAAGCCAAGGTACCATTATTCTACCAACATTACTTTAGGATCCATAATATCTTTTAGCTAACCTCAATATTCCTTAGACCATTAAAACCTAAAATATACGTATTTGTGTTTTTTTATCAAGATTTAGTAATCATCTTTATTTATTTCAGTGCTTGGGTCATTTCCATTCTCTATACTTCATTCCCTATGTTTGAGTTTTACAAATATAGACACTTCATCCCCTAACCAAAACTACCCATAACCTATACCAATCACCCAAACACCTAACTCCCAAACTAGATACCTCTGAGAATTACTCTCTCTCTCACAACCAATATTCAACCCAAACACCACTCCCCAAACCTCTCTTTAAATCTCCCTAATAGACTTCTTTTTCCCAAAACCAAATCTAATTGTAACCGCTGACAATCACCTAACTACTGATGACCTTACCTAACCATTGATAGTTACCTAACCATCGATGGTCAATGTGTGTCATTTTACAATGGAAAGATAATTTGACCCATTCCCATAACCAAATCTTAGTTTATGAGTTTCTATTTTATCATAGATCTTCAAATTATTTTTTAAATCAAGCTTGAGTAATTTAGCATTAGTATTGCATCATTTATTGTTATTTTTAATCAAAATTACTTATTTCTTTTCAATTATTTCTTGTATTTGATTTTAGTACCTTATATTATTTCATGAAAGCATCTATTTTCAGTTTATCAAAAATTAAATGTTTTAAAAGTGTGGATTGATAGCCTCCAAGGAAGCTTATGTTTCTTGGATCTAGCTCACGCTAGGCAGTGCACCTTACTATATCACTAATCCACCATTTTCTAGATTATTTTCTTATCTACAAGTCATCCTCCCTAGACAAAGAGGAGTATCAACAATCATTTGAATTCAAGTGTGTACAACATATCCAAGTTCTACTAACCTCACCCTTATTTTAAGTTTTACATCTTTTTAAACAAGAAAATAAGTAAAATTTTAGTGAAACATTCTGGTATGCCCAGTGGGACCCTTGATATTTTTCTTGGGCTCATAGTTATAGGATATTTAGTTGAATTAGAAAATATTCATTCATTTCAATATTTTATTAAAACTAAATGTTCCTTATTTCCTTTCTTCCTTTCCAAAATCAAGTTCTTGTTTCATTTGCTTTCTTTGAAAAAAGTAAAAATTGTCATTTTTGCTTTCATTTTTAAAAATCAAAAGTACTCATTCTAGGCCTAGGCTTTGCATCATCATATCACATCTAGGTGCATCTTAGTTATTTTTTATTCATTAAAAAATACGCCAAAATTTTATTTTGGATTAAAATTAACTTTGCATCCATTATTTTATTTTATTGAATAGCTCACATAGCTTAATTTAATCAAGTAAATTAATTGTAGTCTCACTTTTTATCAGACACATAATACCAAACCATACATTAAATCAAACATCAAAACATTTACATAAGGCCTAATTGGGATTTCATCACCTAGCGACCACCTTTCCTTGGCTATCCTACTTGGATTTCACCACCAAGAAGAGAACTAACTTAGTATGTTGGTTGAGTATAATCTCTATCAACTTGGTATCTGCTGGCTAAGCACTTGACACCCTTATTGCTTCAATGTGTGAAGTGATGGGGTAAACCCCAATATCAATCCACGTATCAAGTTCTAGTACAGGTATTGAGAGCCTTTAACTACATAAAACCATACTTAGACATCTTCTTCTAGTACCCACTCTAAAAGCTCAAGTTGGTCTTCATAACTTTATAATAAAATTTAGGCATAAGCCTAAAGAGAGATAAAAGGTATCTTAGGATTTTAATGCACTTTAGTGTATGCATTATTTTCCTAGAATTTTTTTTGTTTTTATTGCTTCTATTTTGAGTTGTGAGATTGATTTTATCTTCTTTTTTCCCTTCTTTACATGATTTTAATTAGACAACAACTAAGAATCAAGGCAAATCAGGATCCACCTCTCAACCACACATCTTCCTCTTCTTCCTCATCCATGGAGTACCATTCAAATGTGTAAATTTCAACCCTCCATTATGGAATTACTATTTTACCTTGGATAGTTGCCCAAAGAGGTATGGATTTCAACACCTTTCTAGATAATAATCCCATGGCCATTCAACATTTCCAACCCACCAACCTCTATTCCATTCCAAAGATTGGTGTTTTCCATACCTTCTACCCTTCCCCCCATTATTACCAAGGTTACCACCCATCCTTAACATATCAACCCAGTTGTACCTCTAACCCAACCCATGTCAATTCCTCAACAAGTGCCCATTGTACCCAACCCAAGTTATATTCCTAACCCATAAGGTTATATGGCTCCACCTTCTACCCAACATCCTAATCCACTTACCCATACATGACATCTTCTCAACCATCCATGTCCACATACCAATATGTGGCATCCTCTCAACCTTCCACTAACAATTTGTATGTTACACATGCCCAACCCTAATAGAACATACCATACAAATATGGGAGTGTACAACTACAAATTGATCTAGTTAAGATGTTAATGGATGAGATGACCAATTTGGAGTCATATATTTCTAGTTCCCATAAATTCTTATCATATGATCAAATTTTCACCAAACACATTCATCTATCCATCCCAATCTGACCTTATCCTCCTTAATGAAAACTTCCAAAATTTTCAAAATTTTAGAGAAATGAAGATCCTCAGCAACATCTTAGAGCATTTAGACACTATTTTTATTTGACTACTTATGATGATGCTCTCCTTCTTCACACCTTTCTCATGTCCCTAGTTAGTTTGACATTAGATTGGTACAGTGCTATTACCAAGTGTTGACCAAATTTGACCATGTAGGTCAAATTGTGACCCCTATAAGTAAAAAATTGATCTTTATATTATTTATGGGTTTAATATTTTGTCATAGGGTATTTTATTATCTATTTTATGTAATTTAATGCCTTATTAGCCTTGGTCATTAGTTATTTTAAACTTTATGTCTTTTGAACCATTTAAAAGTCATAAAAAGGACATTAAATGAGTTATATAGCCTCTTTAGGAAATGTGAAGGTTTAAAAAGGTAATTTCACATGCCATGTGTCCTATTATTCCTTAATCAACTATTTCTAACTAAAAATTGGTAGGTTCTTTAGAAGAAAGAGTAGTTTTCTTAGAGAAAGAAGTATTTTGCCACTTGTATAGCCCATGAGAGAGTGTGACACATGTGATAGGGTTTTGAGATGTATCTTCATATTCCTTAGAGTTATATTATTACTTGACATGATTTGGAAGTTCTAAAAAGTCCCAAAACCATTCTGCTCCTCCTTAACCCTTCTAGACACACAAAACTAGTCAATAGGTTTGTACTTGGTGTGGACAATTGGAGAAATTCTAGGTCAAACTCATTTAGGAGGTGAAATTAAGATCATAGATATTCATTTAAATAATTATATTTTGAGGATTGGTCAACTATGATTTATGAATCATCTCTAACAAGTTGACTATGTTTTTATGCTCACTGTTTCCTGTACCTTATAGGTTTTGCTTTGATTTGGAAAAGTTCATATAATCCAGCTACTAATATTGATTCTAGATGATGTGGAATATATCCTCTCATGTTATCCATGTCTAGTTTCACATTTTTAAATCATTTTATATCTCAAATAAATTACTTTATAGGAGGGTGTTGAGATTGAACTTGTATTCAAATTCCACCATTTACAGAAAGCCTCTTTTTTGTAAGGGATTTTATATGATGTAACATGGTGTTTCACTAATTTCGATGTTCATGGTAATATCCTTCTTTAAAAAATTTAAAACTCCAAGGTGAGCATCATTGAGGTCACAATCCAATGACATGCACAGTCAGCTCCCAGCTCATCCTCAGTCTCAGCCATGATTTCTAAAGGCTCTAAGAACATCCACAAAAGTATAGTGAAGGTTTCAAAGCTTTATACTATCCTATAGAAACATGAGGTAGTGGTTTGAGTTTCTAAATGATAAAGATTACATTATAGTTTAATGTATGTAATAACTCTATACACAGTTAGCCATGAATGAACATTCATAGCTATGTAATAGAGATATGTGCTATAGAAGGTTTCAAACATTGAAATGGAGTGTGGAAGATTATTTAAAGCTTTCCAACATCTTGATGTTTCATTTGAATAAATTTTAAGGAGATCAATTAACTATGTAGGTAGATTCCTTTAATATATGGACCATTCTATTCATTTCCTATCTATATGCAACTTAAGGTGCACATATGTGATCTAGGAATTTGACTCAAGAGAGGATGGTTATTATGGTGTTATTTCCAAAATGAAAAAAAAATGAAATAAACACACTAATATCATAACATCTCTAGGCCTAGACACTAGGAACAACTTAGTTAACAAAATCAAATGACAAACACAACTAAAAATTAAGGAATGAAAACAAAAGAGTTCCTTCACCTTCCTTGGATTCTCCAAATGCCTTTGTAGTAGTGGCTTGTTTGGCTTGTGCTCATGAAGTCCTTGGTAATAGAAGCTTGTCTACGTCCACCTCTCCTTGGTACCTTTGGCTTATACCTTAGCATGGCTTGGAATCAATTTGGCATTATAACTTTGAATTATCAAATCCTTTGAAGATATTTGAGAATAATAAATTTGCACCAAAATAGATTAGAAATTATTATGTGAGGCCTCATATTTATAGATTTTTGGATTTGATCAGAATCAACCTCAACCATCCATCTCAAGATTGAGATCTACAGTTAAGGATTAATTCAATTTTTAGAATTATGTTTGTAATTATCCTCATCATGAAATTAGAAGAAGGGGAAATTAAGAGGCATGGATGGCATCATGGAAGGCATTGATGAGGCATGGGAGGCATGAATCATGATATTTGTGGTGTTTATGGCCTAGGGATGTCTTCCTAAGATATGAGGTCACTTGATGATGCATATATTCAATATTCATTTCTAAAACAAATTATTCAACAAGTTTACATGGAATTATTAATTAGGCCTTTATTTGGGTTAATTAGATCTTAAGCATGATTAAGCACATTATGCACAAATTACCCAAATTAATCAGAATGCCTTGTTATTGGTCTTAAATTTGATTTTATTGGAATTAAAAGTCATTGTTAGATGCATTAGATGCATATTCCCATTTAGGATGTTGTCAACAACAAATAATAAAGGCATGATTATTGTGAAAAATATTTGATAGGAATGAGCAATCCAGAGCACATGGGTGCAAAATTGGCATTTTGACTTGAAATAGATTGATCAAAGTTAGCTATCCCATAAATTTTATTACCCCATTTAGGGATACCCTGGCCAAAATCAGCACTTGAATATGTTGGTTTCACATCATTTACCATGTTTTAGTGTGTTTAGGTGAAATTGTGCATTTTGCATGGAAATTGGCCAAAACCCTAATTGGAGGTTATCGGTGGCCAATTTTAGGTGTCTATAATTTTCCCTTGTTTGGGAAGATGTTGCAAACTATAAACAAAGTAATGTCTTCTCAAATAATGAGAGATGGTTTACGTGCTAAGAAGAAGATGATTGACTAAAGAATGAAGCTCCAAATGATTTTGGGAAGCCTATGATGATGACCCCTCAAGGGAGTGGCCATCACATTTTGTTGATGGGTGGTCCCTAAAAAAAAACAAGAAGCAAGGTGGAATTAATTTGTGGTTGAGATTAATTCAAATAAGAAAATGCTTGCATGCATTGATGTAAAAAAGATGTTGATTTGCCTAAAGATGGTTATAATCAAGAATAAAAGTCAAAATAATGATTTTTCCATAGGTGGTTGTAATCATTAAAAGGACCTAGATTGGCTAAAGATGATTTTGCCCCAGTTAGGTCTAATTAGCAACCATAACTCAAGGATATAACCTAGAATACAAATTAAAGATGAGTGGATGCAAAGTGATGAAAGAGATCGATAGAAGAATAAGATTAATCAATGTGAGTAATTCAATTATACCTACTAATGAGGAGATGCTCATCCTGATTAACAATGATACAACTAGAATGGTCAAATGATTTATATTGATCAAGGGTGGGATGGAAGGATTTAACAAGGTGCCAAGCATAAACTTCTATAGCTCTATTGATTATAGACCTTATTGAATCTAATTTTTTCTGTAGCATGTGATGGTAGGCTTCATGATATAACACCATAAAGACTATCCCAAAATATGCATGAGGACTAACTCTTGATAAAATAAACACTTGAAAACAATGCACCAATGATAAAAACCATGATGATAATGTTGATGTATGAATATGGATGGACTCAATAATAATGTGTAAGGAATCACCCAATACATACATTTAGACTAAGTCAAGGCAATAGTGTTGAAAGTAAAAAAACAAGCAAATGAAAAAATAAATAAATAAACAAACAACTTGAAATAAACAAATAAATAAAAATCTTGAAAACAAAAGCAAAAGAAAACATCCTAATAATGATAATTCCCCATTAAGGCAAAATAAGGATAATTGACTAGGCTTAGACATGACAAATATTTTTGGATTTTGAAATATTATGAATGTTTTTGTCATTTTTTGAGGTATCTTAACTCATTAGAGAATGACAAGATACCTACTCGCAAAATGGTGAAATTGTATGGAAAAGGGGGCTAAGGTGACCTCAACATGAATTGAGCATGACCCACATAGTCCTGAAATGACCTCAAGTCATAGTAATTCCATCCACACAAAAGGTAAGGAAAAACCAACTAGGTCCCAATAAGTTCTCAAATCTAGCAAATGACCAATCAAATGAAGATAGTAATGGCAAGGTGATGCAACAATGCATGATAAACAAGTGTTGCCCCTAGTTTGCCCATATGCAATTATAACTAGGATACAATGGCATAGGTCAATGATACTAATATTCCCATAGGTGGTTATAATTAGTAGCAACACTAGTGAGACACGTATTTGCCCATAGACAATTATAAGTAGGTTCACATAAATAAACTTGATAAGATGAAATATATCTTTCTAGATCAACTATCACAATAATTTCATAGACTATCATTGATACATGGATTGGATTTATTGTTGAAATTTTATCATAATCCTCTCACAAAATGTGCAATAAGAACCAAAGGTACCATGATTAAAATAGGATTGGGTAGGATGACTAAAAATAGGCTTTGGTCTAGATAGGAATAGAATGGTATGATCTTGCTAAGGATAATGATGGTTTTTGATAGATTGGATAAAATGGTAAGAGGATTTCCCCCAAGTGATGGGGTGAATGGATAGGATATACAATAATTGTAAATGGATATGTAATAATGGAAATGACATGGAAATGAAATGGTATGATACATGTTTTTGGCCTGGGTGTGGTTTTTGATTCTATTGTTCCTAATGATGGGGAGATACACATCTTAATCAACAAATGATACAAACAAAATACTTGATCATGTTAATTTCTATCCCACATCTCATATAAATAACTACTCTATTAAGAATGGCCTATAGATTTGGTTACTGAGAATGATTTTGTGATCTTCATTGGTTGTTGATTCAAATTCCTTCAAACATTGAGATAAGGTATTTTTATAGCCTCTATAAAAGAAAGTACAACCATGGATGGTAAATAGGGAAAAATAATGGATGGTAGGTTTGACTATGAAATAGAATGGTATATGATAATGGAATGTATAATGGTGGGGAAAAAAATGAAGATCAGGAGTTTTAGTCACATGTAATGTTGTCAATGTTAGATTTGACATAATTTTAGTTGTGGTGGGGCTGAATACTTGTTCTCTCAATAGGACCACCAAATTTTTTTATTGTTTGATGTTGAGAGTAGCTACCATTTGATTAGGCTATAAATTGGAAGCTATTTTGATTTGATATTTTATTTTATCTTCATCCAACAGTGAATAACTTTAGCTCAGCTATTGGTGACTCAGTGAGGTTTTCACCAATGAAGTCATCTTGATTGTCCCATATCACCTTTGAGAAGGTTTCACTCATGAACATTGGATTTTGACTTTTATTATCTTTTAGCACTTCTAAAAAAATTTCACTAAAAGATGCTGAGTTCTGACTTGGGTTGTCCCCTAACACCTTCAAAAATGTTTCACTAGGAGAGTGTTCTTCTACTACATGAATGTTGTCTTGGCCTCCTTACTCTTCTTCAAATTCTATGTCACCATGGATTTAGTTTAATAAAGTGTGATTCTATCGGTCCCAATTAACACTTATAGGAGATGGAATGTCAATAATATAGATATTTTGGTTGATGGTAATGGCCTATGGAATGGTAATGAAATGGGGAGAGGCTACATAATCCTTGTAGAAGATAGTAGGATAGCTTGTGTCAAATTTGGAGTGATCACCCTCAAAAACCATAGAAGGATCAAAAATTTAATCATATTAATTTGTGAGGCATGCATAACCAATGTTCTAATAGCCATAAACATATTCTTTATCTAAATCTGATTCTAACTCAAGGGACTCTAAATTTGATGTTGAGACTGATGTTGATTCTGATTCTAATGCTAAATTCAATGTTAGTTTAAGAATATAACCTAAATATAATTTTGAATCTTTATTTGATGGGTACTCTATTACAATTATGTCTTATTGAATGCTTGGTATTAGACAAGTAATAGGCTATGATGGCACAATGGGCTCCATAAAGACTGGTTTATAAAAGTAAGACTTCTCTAGGATGGGAAAAAAGTTAAGAGATAACTCTTCAAAGACTAGATTATCAATAGGAGGCTCTTGAAAATAGGTGCATGGTCAAGGTAATGATTTTCCCAAAGGTATTTATAATCATTAAGAAGTGACTCAGCAAAGACTAACTCATTAGAGTGAGACTCCTTGATAATTGGTATAGGATCAATAGGAAATTCATCACAGGTTGACTTATCATAAATGGTTGATTCAACAAACACATCTTGGATTGGTTGGTTATCTTGGCTTTGGTTTCCAATGAGTTGGAAAATACTAATTTTGAACTTAGCTTAGTCTTTGAAGGATTGGGTTGGTTAATATTTAGTTGGGATTGGTACTAGATGAGGAATGACTTGCCATTAGATATTGGTAGGGCATTAGGGAGCATGATTTCTTGCATGAGATAAAGGACAAAGTCCTGATATGGTAATGATAGGATGGTGTGGAGCATGATTACTCACACAAGCCAAAGGACTAGGTCCTAGAATGATGAAGGGGTGTTATGGAGCTTAATTACTCACACAAGCAAAAGGATGAGGTCTTAGTATAGAAATGGTTTGGAATTGTGGAACCTGATTATTTTCACAAACCAAAGCATCTAAGTCTTCCTCATAAACCATATCATCCTAGTTGTGAGTTGGCTCTTAAGCTAGTTCTTTACTATGTTCCATGTACTGATTATTGAAAAGAGGGTATGGATTTGTATCCCAAATAACAGTATCTGTGGTTGGGTCTTTAAAGTCTTCCTCACAATCCTCTTCATGCCAATCAAGGTCTTGATTTGGATTTTGTGGATTTTGACTATGTTCCCCATATGGAGCATTGTAGGGAGAAGAATACAACTCCTTAGAAAATATTTCTCTATAGGGGTTCTTAGTGCGATTTTGTGTGGCCATTATATCATAATTTGGATTGTATGTGACTCCACCATAAGTGCAGTGAGACATATCCATGTAAATGATGAAAGCTCCAAAATAAAAAGGCTTAGAGTTCTACAAACTCTAAAAAACTATCTAAAGGACAAATGGTTCAAACTTGGTCTAACTTGGTCAAAAGTGGAGTTGTATCTCTAATATGGTTTAAAAGTGGAGCTATATCTCCAAAATGATTTATGATAAGATTCGGCATAAAATAGTTTAACATGAAATGTCTAATGTCAAATGTCATACACATAAAATGTCAAGCATCTGAATAAAAACCATCATGTCAAAGGTCTAGGTCAAAGTGTTCCAAACAAGGTCTAAACTAGGAAAGGGAAAAGTTGAGTTGCTAGGTCTTTTGTTAAAATGTGGAGTCAAAATCTACGCTCAAACAAATAGGTATGTGTTAGGACTTTTGGCCAAATGGTGTCAAAATCTACACTTGAAACAAAGGTTGATGTGATTTGATTTAATCTAATAGGTTTGGAAATAACTTTGACATAAACCTGGCACATAGAATCAAACATAAACATGATCAATTATTATAAGGCATAATACAAAAATCTATTTGAGAACGGTTGTGTTCTCCAAAATAAAGGCACAAATAATGATAAGGATAGGCATTAAATAAACAAACCATCAATAGTTTTCAAATTTGGGTAATTGATTAACCAAAGTTATGCAACCCAAAATAAAAATATCTATGTATTAGCCCCATGATTTGATGTCTAAATAAAAATCAATTAATGTTTGAATCCAAACTTGACAAGCTTAATTGAAAACTCAATGTTGAAAACTAAGATTTGACTAGACAAGCTAAACAAGATCGGATACCATGATGGCATAACACAAAGGTCCAAATGGTATACATGACATGGTTTGAAAGAAATGGTTTTTAGTGTAAATTAAACTAGTCTTGAAATAAATTGAGTAGCCTAACGATGTAAGAATGCTCAAATGATGTTATCTATGTTATGCTTCAAAAGACTCAAAAGCACAAATGGTTTGACATGATTTGGGTAGCATAACACTACCCTCCTCAACTCAAATACATTGTTTTGACATGGATTATGAACAAACTAACAATTTTTAGTCTCAAAACATACCAAATGAGAAAATGATCCAAAAATGCACTAAGTATAATCATCCAAATCCTAGTAAGGGTATGACAAAAAGGGTTTGACTAAAACTAGAAAGATTTTGATCATTCTAGGGGAATAAATTTCACAATGGATTTCATGCCAAACAATGCATTAGCTAGTTTTAAAAAGGTCTAGTCCTTTTTACAACCACTACATATTATTGTTCACTTAGTGTAGTGTGATGTCCAAATGTAGATACGTTCCATGTACAACTTAGGAGTAAGTGAAGTCAATGTTGGGAGATGAAACCTCGAGTCAAAACTTCCCTAGATAACTCATGGGAGGTAATGACATCCCCTCATAAGCCAAGTTTGCATGAAAATAAAAGACTAATAGAAAGAATTTAGGGTCATTTTCTAGGTCACCCAAACTTTGACAAGTTTTTGGGGAGTGCTTTAGATGACTTTATTTCTAAGCCTTGGAATAGGCTATTTACAATAGGAATGGCACTTTTGATTCCAAGGGTTACTTCTAGGGGACAAATGTAAGAGAATACATGCAACATTCCTATTTTTGCAAACAAAATCCAACTAAACAACTATTACAAGAAAGAATTGACAAGTGTGTTCAATTTTAAACCCAAATAAAATGTTGGGTGGTGTTCATTTGACCCCTTGGTCTTAGTTGCAAAACTTTGAAAAACATTCACCAAAACATCTAAATTCCTTGTTAAACACCCAAAACAAAGTTCCTAATTCATTTGTATGTATGAAAGATGTGATTTAAACATATTTTGAGAAAATATCCCACTTGGTCTTGCAATAAAATTGTTAACATGTCCTTTAGCTTTGAAGCCCCTTTGAGTTTGAAATAATAAACTTTGAAAAAGTAGGTCTCTGGTCTATGTTTTTGGAAAAAAATAGTGATCGACATCAGTTATTACCACCAACATTGGTTATGTCTAATCGAGATCTATATGATGTCAGTTTTGTTGACCGACATCAATTAAGCCAAGTAACTAATGTCAGTATTTCTACTAATGTCAATTACTATGTAAAAACCATGGCAACAAAAAATGGAAAAATAAAGTTAGAAAATCAATTTGCAAGGGTTTTAAAGGCTTAAATAAATATTTTAGAGTTTTAAAAGGATCTCCTTCAGGTGTAGGATGCATCTAGTCCCACCAGGTGTGCCATTATGTGATCTAGGAATTTAACTCAAGAGAGGATGGTTAGTATGGTGTTAGTTCCAAAATGAAAATAAAATGAAATAAACACACTAATAGCATAACGTCTCTAGGCCTAGACACTATGGAGAACTTAGTTAACAAAAATAAATGACAAACACAATTAAATAGTAAGGAATAAAAACACAAGAGTTCCTTCACCTTCCTTGGATGCTCTAAATGCCTTGTAGTAGTGGCTTGCTTGGCTTGTGCTCATGAAGTACTTGGCAATGGAAGCTTGTCTACCTTCACCTCTCCTTAGCACCTTTGGCTTATAGATTGGCTTGGCTTAGAATAAATTTGGCATTATAACTTTTCATTATCAAATCCTTTGAAGATATTTGAGCATAATAACTTTTGACCAAAATAGCTTAGAAATGATGTTGTGAGGCCTCATATTTATAGATTTTTGGATTTGATCAGAATCAACCTCAACCATCCATCTCAAGATTTAGATATGTGGTTAAGGATTGATTCAATTTTTGGAATTAAGTTTGTAATCATCCTCATCATGACATTGGAAGAAGGTGAAATTAAGAGGCATGAAGGGCACCATGGAAGGCATTGATGAGGCATGGGAGGCATGAATCCTAATACTTGTGGCATTTATGGCCTAGGGATGTCTTCCCAAGAAATGGGGGCACTTGATGATGAAAATATTCAATATTCATTTTCAAAAAAAATTATTCAACAATTTTCCATGGAACTTTTAATTAGGCCTTGATTTGGGTTAATTATCTCTTAATCATGATTGAGCACTTTATGCACAAATTACCTAAATTGATCAGAATGACTTGTTATTGGTTTTAAATTTGATTAGATTAGAATTGGGAGTCACGGTCAGATGCATTAGATGTGTATTCAAATTTAGGAGGTTTCCAATAATAAATAACAAATGCATGAGTCTTGTGCAAAATATTTGATAGTAAAGAGCAGTCTAGAGCACGTGGGTGCAAAATTAGCATTTTGACTCGAAATAGATTGATCAAAGTTAGCTAGCCCATAAATTGCATTACCTCATTTTGGGATACCCTAGCCAAAATAAGTAATTTAATATGTTATTTTCACATCATTTATCATGTTTTAGTGTTTTTAGTCCAAATTGTGCATTTTGGGTGGAAATTGGCCAAAAGCCTGATTGGAGGTTATCGGTGGGTAGTTTTAGGTGTCTACAAAATGAAGTATGGGAGCCTATTTAAAGATTTCCAATATATTAATTTTTCATTTGAATACATTTAAATTAGATCAATTAAATATGTACACATTCCTTGAATATATGGACCATTCTATTCATTGCTTGTCTATATGCAACTCAAGGTGCACCTATAGGTGCCTTCATGGAAACAAGGAAAACTACTCTTTGAAGCCATTTAGGGTTTTGAACATCTATTTGAGAAAATTTAGAAAGTGCCCAGATGGGTTATAAGCCCATGCAATTTCCACCTTTTTAAATATCTCCTCACTGACTATATATTATAGGATCCACCTACATGTGGTACTAATAGAGAATCAGAGGTGTCATGAGAAATGTTGGATTGTGAGGTGGAACCTTTCTTGAAATATTAATATGTTGTGTAGATAATAAAATAAATATGTGAGGTGTTATGTTTGTAAGTAAAATATGAGGAACCTTTCAAAGGTAATGACTATAGATTTAGGGATCAAATCCCTAAAACATCAAAATAGAGCACCTTACTACTTTGTTAATATCTCATAATAGTGTTACAAAGACTTTTGATGCATATAAGTGACTAGGTATCATATTATCGACATAGGAAAAGGACTTTTAAAATTTTGGAGGGAATATGATTGATGAAATGTGGTTTTTTGAAAACCCAAAATTGTAATGTTATGTACTAAACTTAGATAGTGAGGTCTACAAAATTTGAGCCCAATTAGACTCTTCACCCAATGTTGTAGTACCAAAACATGACTCTATTATTAAAAGGTTTTAGATGGTTTAATAAATAATTATTGATCCAAATTTCATTTAAATAAGGTTTAAATTATGTGATTTGTCTCCCATGACCACCTAAAGGTGTCTCATCATTCAAAATACTCATTTACAACTGACTAAGAGGTGATAATGAAATTGAAAAAAATGGTAGGAAGGTATGAACATGACTTGGATCAATATGAAAATGGATTATTGTGAATATAAACACCTTAATAATATTTTTAGACACTATAACTAAGGTTCAAACATGGATGATCACCTATAGGAATCATCCTTTGGTCAAAAGGGCAGGGTAACACAGTTAGCTACCTATGACTGGTATTAAGAGTAATTCAAACCCAAAGTGTGAGGTGATCAATAGAATTTATGAATTTCATATTTTAAGGATTTAGGAAGGATTATATACTATCTTGAAATCATAAACCATGCATACACACCTACAAGTGTCTATCCATGATAAGAGACATAGTCAAGAAATGCACACTATTTTTAGAGCTCAAGATGTGTGCAGTGGTACATAAAAGGTTAGAATGATGAGTGTATTGGGAATACACACATAATTATTAGATAAGTTTAAATAGGCTCATATCATATGAAAATCATGCATAAAATGGACTCATATCAAACAATACACAATCCACATGAAAAAATCCTGCATAGTTTGCCTTCCCAAGGGTTTGTTTTAGATCTTCAAAGAGTTCGGGGGTCTATAAAATTGATAAAGGACTCAAATATTTTATATAACATATTTAAAACTTTTATAATACCATCTAACATTTTTTTATAGGATAATAGGGGAATTACCCTTTGTTTTGTCTTAGATAGAGGGTACTTCCCTAGATTGCAAACCCTATAGTCTTGGGGATTAGAGATAAAAGGGATAAACCAAAAGCTATAGGGACCTTTCAAGAATGTATGGAAATTTTAAATATACCTATACTATCATTAGTAATTAGGAACATATGGGATAACCTCAACAAAGTGGCCTAGACCATAAGGGTTACAATTAGGCTTATTAGGTAGGGTTTTGGCCTAAAGCCTAAATGGTAAACCAATGTCACTTCCAACTTTAGGAGTGGATTATAATCTAATAATAAATGTTTATTTCATCATAAAAGAGGTTTTAAATCTCTTTTTATTCATAAAAATCATAAGGAATCTATTTTTGAGCTCAAGACCAATTCAAGCCTATAGGAAATGAAGAATCAAGCTCAATAGGCTAGCTTTGAGTGCTAACATCTTCCCTGAGGATGTGCATTGAGGTCAAGGGAGTTTATATAGGTTTAAAAGGGTCTTAGACATCATTATTGTATAATTTTTTTACAATTCTAGCATCTTATATTTATGAATAAATCTTACGAGTGAAAATGACTCAAAACCCTTGGATAATGACATCATTGGGAAAACAAGGATGGAGAACTATCCAAATAGACCAGACTAAACATTAAAGTAGATGGAAGTTGTAGAGGACTCTCCAAAGACTATTTCCATCTAATTGAGGCATTCCTTATCTATACAAATAGGGTACAAAATTGGTTCTTTTGATTATTTTGTATATTATTGAGCTAATAGGGATTTTCAAGAGATGAAACCAACTTTAGGAGATGAATTGTGACTTGAGATAACCCATCATGTCCATTTCATGATTTATAAAAAATCCTAATTTTGTCTACCAAAGTTCTCATCTCATCCAGTCAAAATTGGATTAATGAACATGATAGTGAGAAGGGTGAAAAACTTTAAGTAAGCTACTTTTAAGGTGTGCCTAATGATTGTAAGGACATTGAGGGTATTGAAAAGTTTCATTTATCCCCTTGTATATATTTTCATAGGAAAATAAATATAAATTTGAGCCCAAGTGTGCAAGGTGTGGGAAAGAGGAGTTTCATTAATTTTGGGTAGTGATTCCTCACTTCCAAAAGATTCTAGATGATTAGGAATGTAGCTAATTCATGGAGAACCATGTCTGCAACCTTTTCCTCTCATTATAATCATTATACCTATCCCTAGTCAATTTTTGGATGTTCTAATAGGGGTGAATGATGAAGGTAGTTTTTCTTGTGCAAGATGAGAACTTCTACATTGCATTTCAATACTTTCATGACTTGGGGTGTCACTTGTGATTTTTGAATTTACATGATCAGTTTCACATTCTCTTATCATGCACATGTAACTCCTTTTCTCATCTTGACATTTGTTCTTCTGACCTTTGGGCTTCTTTCTTATCTTTTCTCTCTCAAGTTCTATATGAACTAGCCATTTTGGCCTTTGTAAAATATGTTCCACCTAAGTATGGTGAATCCCTACTCATTTTAATACCATGGATCAATAAATCCTACTAATTTTATCTCTTCTATTATTTTTCATAGTGTGTTCACTTGAATAATTGATCTTGCTTAGTGATGATTGTTGTTTCCATAGCATTGTTGTCTCACTCTCTCACCTATTTATAGATTGAAATATTCTTCTTGTAGGTCATGTGAAGTGTTTTATGAAGTGTCAAAGTTGAGTGAGTTAGTCTATTAAAATAGTGCCATTTTAGGCTTCTTGTATAGTCCTCCTAGTCTAAACATTCATTATAACCTCAAAATGAAATATTGATGTGAGAAGATTCAAATTAGAGATGTGTATGCCTAGTTAGTCCCTTGATCTCATGTGTGACATGCATCTGGTTGGTAGTCTTCAATTAATTTGGTGTATCACCACCTTTAGGATATTTTACTTTCAATTTTATCTCCCTTTTCCTTACAATCATAGGTGTATTAGTGATCCAAAAGTGGTACATCAAAGAAGCTATCCCTATCTATATATTCACCTCACTCCAAGGTTACCCACAACCTAGATGTGTTTCCACTATGCCACTTGAATGAGGAGAGTCAATACATCTCTTTAAATGGTGTAAATCGAAGTGATAACATTTTTTGGCACACTCGGTGGGATTAATTGTCTAAGAAGTTAAAAGATTTTTGGTATTGTCTTTCAACACATCAGCCTTTGGACCCATCTATCCAAGCATCAATAGCAACTCTGAAGTTACATCAGATGGTCAAGTAGCCCAACTTTTCCTTTTGAAGATTTTTGGTAATTTTTATTTGTGTTCTTTCTTCTTAATGAAGTTACATGGCTGGTTTTGGTGTTGAGTATTATTTTATACAAGTTGGTAAGGTATCTCAATCTTATGGCATTCCCTATCAACATTGGTATGATTTTTGTCAACCTTGTCATGATCCTTACTAGATCTAATATGACCCTTATCAATCTTGTCATGATTTGTATCAGTCCTATAACCAACTTTCTCAATGTCTTGCTCCTCCTAGTCAACCTAGTCACTTCTCAAATTAGTCCATTTCAACATTCAATCAAATTATCTTAGGCTATGAGAGGTGAATGATAGATATTAACACACAAAAGGGAAATGGTTTAGATATTCCTAGTCATCTAATTCATAATGTGAGAGATTCATTAGATCTAGTTAAAAGAGAGTGGGCACTTATTGAGAGAGCAAAATGGTAAAGGCTCATATGTGAGATGTTAGATGTGAGTGGCCTAGTTACATCCTTATAAGATAAGATAAGAACCCATGAGTAACAACCTCACCAAACCTATCAACCCTCATATCCACCTCACCATGATTGCTATCAATTCTACTTGACCCCTAATCATGTTCTTAATTAAACTTATCAAAGTCATTTTTTCTCAATCAACTAGAAGAGATAGTTGGAAAGACAAATTGATTTTTGAAGAAAACCTTGATAGGTAAATTGATTTATCCAATAAGTATATGAATAAATCCATATTATCAACAAAGGAAATGGAATATAATCCCTCATTTCCCTCTCCCATTACATCCCCATCTCAATAAGATACTTCTAGATATGAAATCCCAAGTTGGAGACAAGGTGGAGAATCCAAGCCTAAGGAGATCCCAAGTTTCTTGAACACTTCATCCACTCCTTAAAATACATCACTACATCAAGAAAATAATCCTAATCCTAAAATCATAAGCTAGAATAAGGTAGTGAAATCATGGGAAAAGAAAGGGGATAAAAGCCTAGATAAAGAGTGTGAAGTTGAGAATAAGCTTGATCCTATGATATCCCCTCCCACCCTTCCTCAATAGACCTCTTATTTTCTATATCAGCCATATTGTACTACTCATCCTCATGATGATGCATATAAAATTAAAGAAATACTTTTCCAAGAGAACTTAGCCAAGATAATTGAAGAGCTAGATTCGAGAATGAAATTGTTGAATCAAGGTGTGATAGAAGGTTTAGAGCCAAAAGGAGATCCCATGCCTAAACACACCCCATCTAATCTTCCTCAAGAGAGTGCTCAAGATGAATTAGATTTAAATGAAGTGATTTTAAAATGGAAGGAAAAAAACCAATCTATTTTAGGTTAAATTTTTCCTCCACTTCCTTAAGATCTCCCAAAAGGATCCCATACAATTCATTCTCAATATGATATTGAGATCTATGTTCCACCTCCACCAACTAGTTCATATTGTCCTCACCTTATCACCCTTTACCTTGATGGACCAATTGTGTGGGAACCTAAAGAGGAGAATTTGGTTGATAAGAATTTATAACTCTTGATTGAAGAAAACATAGCTCTTTGGCAGCCTCATTGGTCTAGGTCACATGATTACAAAATGCTTAACATTGGCATCACCAAGAAAGAGAATGAAATTGAGAATCTTGAAATCCTTGAGGAGCAAAGTCAGGTTATAGTAGTTGAGATAAAACTTGAGATCCCTTAAGAGATTATAAATTCTAAATAAGGGGAGATTTCTTGTGTTGAATTTTTTGATAGTGTTGGTATTGAAGAATGTTTTCCTTTTGCCAAAGAAGAGGAAATCATCATTGGTTCTTCAATCACTATCCAAGATATCATAAATGGGAAAGGACAAGTCTCTAATAAACCTTGGGATGAATTTTTTTAAATTATTGGAGAAGGTTATACTCCTCTTCGAGGAGGCTATGATCTAGTCAAAAATGGAGAAGGCAGCCTTGACACTCAAGTGGGTATGCAAAGAATAAACAACTTCTCAAGCTTGTCCTTTCAAGAGACATATGCATCCCATGATGACATGTTTGAAATCATAAAAATGGGTTATCATCCTCTCAACAAGTTGGGAGAAACACATCATATTTTTAAGGATATAATAATATTATATTGTCCTTGTTAGTAATTTGACCTATTAAGGCCAAATTACTACTCCTATCATTTGAAATTTTCAAGAAACTATTAAATATCCCTTTAAAGCTAATAATTGTAGCCTAAAATTAAAAAATTAGTTAAAAAAATACAAAAATTTATTTTAAATAGGAAATTTTGATTTCAAAAGAGCATTGTCAAGTTTAAATTTGCAAATAATTCATGCATATTTGCCAATTTTGAGAGAAAATGAAGTTTTTTGGGAGCTACAGGTGGTTTTAGGACCTCAATTTTTTTAAATTTTTTTATCATGACTTGATAAACCTTATAAAAATAAATCACATCCATTTGATGAGTGGAGATACTCAATGCTTTGTAACAGTCCTCAACATGTCCATTGGAGATCACCATTAGAGCAGGCATCATTTTGGAGTACCACAAAGGTTTATAAGCAAAGATAAAAGTTTAAAAATAATGGTATGATATTGTTACATCATAATAACACTTTTTAAAAATGTAAAAACTCTAAATTTTAAGAAAACCATGCTTATACCGGCTTTTGCAAGCAAATAGGCATATAGGCCAAAAAAGGGGTTTTTTGACTTTCAAGAAAAATGTGATTTCAGAGTGTTTTGATATAATTTTAAATACCTTATGATTATTTTTTATGTATTGGGAATTAGGTGAATATTTTTTTTTCATTTTGGTGAATTTTTCATTTTTTGCAGTTCTAGACATCCTTCCAAACCTCCTGTTCAGATGCTCATATCTTTCACCACATGTGGAGTTTATCCAAACACTATTATCATGTTTTTAGGACACCTATTTAATTATAATTAATTAATAATTGACACCATTTTAGGTGATATTATTTATGAACAATCATTAAGAGTGTAGGTAGTTTAGAATGTTGTCAAAACCCCATAGGCAGGTTTCTCCATGTGATAAATTTTCATATTTTTTTCTTGAGAACCCAATATTTTTAGGTTTTTTATAGGGGTTAGTGTGATACATATAAATTTAAATATTTTTATACTTGAAGGTTTGTACTTCATGAATCATCATTTTGAAGATTCAGCTTCAAAGCCCTCCTAAACTCTCAGAAAACTAATTTTGTAAAAAGTTGATTTTATTTCCATAAAATCATCTTTAATAATATTTAAATGTTTAAAATTTTTAATTAAACTCATAGAGGATTCCATAAATTTCAATTTTATGCATGGATCTATACAGATGAGGGTAGAAATCATGTTTTTTTGCAGAAAAAGCTATGTAAAATGAAGTACATGATAGTTCAATGAAATATAATAGATGGAGATAAAATTATAATAATTTTTATTAATATTAAAATATTAATTTTGTCATAAATCATCTTATAAGTGTCCCAACTAGCTTGATCAAAATTTCTAGTCTGCAAGAAAAGGGAGAAAAATAAGCCTAGTCAACCCTATTGACTGAATGGTGAGTGTTTTCTCATCAAAGTCATATATCTTGTGATGAGGATATTTGTTACATGTATATTTAATTTTTTTTAGGTTTCATGTAATATTTTTTTAGGTTTAATGGAGTCCAAATGCAAGAGGATAGGCTATTAGGCCTAATTGGCCTAATTGGTCAACTAAGCAAGTAAAGAATGGCATTGAAAATTTATCAAATGAATTAATTTTGGAGTTACCACATGAAATATATATTTTTTAAGTTAATATATCATTATCAATTCAATCCACAAGTTCTAATTCATGAAATTTGAGTTCAAGTGGAAGTTGACTAGTCTTTGAGTCCACATCTCTTCGGTTGACTAGTTTGACTAGTTTCATGCATCTCCCATGCTTTTCATACAAGATAAGGACATTAAATAACTTAAAATCACTTTTAATATGGATTTATCTTCCAATTAATGGAATTATTTTCATGAAATTAAGGTTTAGAAGTCAACATGGGCTCACCACCTCTAATTCTATGCCAAAATTTTGAAGACCATGCAAATTTTCATAAAATTTAGAGATTTTGATGAATTGTTTTAACATTGTAAAAGGATTAGCTCTTGAGTTAACTAAAAAAGAATAATAATTATCTAAAATCAACACCACTTTGGCTCTATTTAGTTTTAAACATATATATTGGCTTTTTCAAGCCATTTTGGATTAATTTCTAAAAGCAGAGAAGAAATTATAATGGAAACCATTTTTATCAAATAAAGAAGATTTTTTACATATGTTTTGTGGATGAAAATAGAGTGTAATTTGAATATGTATCAGCATAAAAGTGGCATATACTTACCATTTTTTTAGGCCCTTTACATACCTACTATAAAAATCTCATCCTCTACAGGTCATTGAAAGAGATGGGATTTGAATTTGCTTTGCAAACTTCGTTTAGGCCTTCTTTTGAAACATTGATGTTCAGGGTTGAATGAAAAGTTTTATTTTATATTAATATGTGTGTCTTACTAAGTTTTATAAAGATTTTATATAATATCAATCATTCAAGTGCATCACCCCATTAGATAAGATTTCCCATTTCAGCTTCTTTCTTCCCCTTTCACCCTAAAAATAAAAAAAGTAGATTAGTTTTAATAGATAAATCTTAAGGGAACCATCCCTATTTGGAGGTTATTCTTAATATAGAGTCACAAATTTTGAGAAAATCCAATTTTATTATCTAGAGAGGGTGTGTTTTACACATCTTCAACCAAAATGCACTCCAGAGAGATAACAATTTTTGGCACACTTAGTGGGACATTCATTTTACACACTAGCCTTTGAAGGCATTTAGAAGATTAGTATAATTTTTATCCATTAAAATATGGTTATGAACATCAAGTATATTTTTTAATATTGATTAATTTCAATATTTGGCTTATTAATGGTCTCATATGGCTTGTTTTAGCATGGTTCCATATTATCCTCACTATGATTAGTATGACCAACCACATTATGATCCTCACTAGGAGTTTGAGGATCTATATCAGTCATTTACACAAGATTACTACCCTAATCCTCCCTATGGATAGCCATTCCATCATAATAATTCCCATTGACAACCCTATCATGAACCATCCTACCCATTTATCTAACCTAATCATGGTCATTTTATATCTATCCAATCCATACCAGCACTTAAAACAACTTTAGTGAGCCTTGAAAACCATGTACTAGAGTTTTAATCATAGAGATATTATGGCCAAGATACTCCTACTCACTAGATCCATTATATGAAAGAGTCATTGCAACAAATATAAGAAGAATGGACACCTGTTTAGAGGGCAAATTTGGTTAATCTCACTGGTGAGATGATGGATGTAGGTGGTTACATTCAAAGTATTGAGGATAAACTAAAAGGCCTCAAAGAATAATAGGTTTAACCATAACCTTATTATATGCCATCCATTCCTCCTCAATAGACCATTCCAAGATCCCCTTTGAGTTTACCAAATTCTTCATGAATTTCTCAAACCTTCCCTTATTGGAGATCTATCCAAGAGAACTGTCAAAAATAGAAAGAGATTATTATGGGGTAGCCTACTATTGAGATCATTGACCAATTTAAATATAATATATTCCAAGAGAATATTGATAAGCATATCAGAGAATTGGAGTT
Source organism: Torreya grandis (assembly GCA_037957365.1). Lineage (NCBI taxonomy): Eukaryota > Viridiplantae > Streptophyta > Pinopsida > Cupressales > Taxaceae > Torreya > Torreya grandis. The sequence continues at coordinate 1,958,456 of JARHVA010002023.1, forward strand.
GAAGACAAGGAAAGAGGAGGAGAACCCAAATCAAATGGTAAAAAAAGAGCCTCTATCTTTCCCATCTTAGAATCAAACCATGCAGTTAAGTCAATCTAAAGCTACTTAGGTAGTTTCCCTCTCTCCTCAAGAATATAACTCATTTCCATATTGTAAATACATATAGATAAACATGTAGAAAAAGGAAGAAGAGAAGGAGATTGTAGATTTAAATAAGTTTCAAGAAGAATGTGCTGAAGAAGATGAGGAAGTAGAGATTCCATGTTATGAAATGAATGAGGAAATAGATGTAGCAGCTAATCAAATTGATCAATTTATGGATCATCCAAAGATTTCCAATCAGCCAAAAATCTCATTGGAAGACTTGTTTGAAGTTTTGGAAGCAAGATATGCTCTTCTCCAAGAGGATTATGATCTAGTTGTAGCAAAAGAGAGCAACTTTGTCAAGCCAAACCAAGAGAAAGAAGTGGGAAAACCTTCAATTCTACCACCTTAAGAGTTCATTATTGATAGGGGCTTGTTTTAGATCTTTAGAATTGGATTTCATCTTCTTGATGAGCCTACAAACATGGATATGCTTTTAAAAGGTAATACAAGTATATTTTATGCTCAGCCTAATCAACCAAATTATGTAGAAATGGAGCCTGATAAGGAAAAGGGGCCACCAAGTGAGTATGTCTACATTGGAGGTTAATTTTCTCCTAATATTCCACATATGAGTATGATAAAGGAGTTGGAAAATAAGATACTTTATTTTTCAACCATCGAGCTTGCAAGGGAACATGTAATACATCAATATCCATCTCATCATGAAAGTGAATTGTCAAATTTTTCTTTTGATCTAGGTGGCCCAACAAGTTAGAGGTTACTTTGTACATAATATACTTCTTGTTGTTTATTTCCTCTAATTACATATTTGCACATTCTTTTAGTAGTTATTTTTCCCTTCCTATTTGTTGTTGTCATTTCCTATAAGTGCACACGTGTACATGTTTGTTGTTATTTGTGTCAGTTGTCTTATTGTGTCTTTATATGAAAAATAATTTCAATATTCAATTTATATCCAAGTTAGTTGTAGAAAAAAACTCTGAGTTATTTGACTAGCAGGCTGGTCAACCTCCAAAATTGTTAATAATTTGACCTATCAAGGCTAAATTACTATTCTTATCATTCGAAACTTTCAAGAAACCATTTAATAGCCCTTTAAATATAGAAATATAGCCTAAAATAAATAATTTTAGTTAAAAAAAAATGTAAAAAATGGATTTTAAATGGGTCATTATCATTTCAAAAGAGCATTTTCAAGTTCAAATATGCAGACAATCCATGCACAAGGGTCAATTTTGAGAGAAAATTAAGCTTTTTGGGAGCTACAAGTGGTTTCAAAACCTAAAATTTTTTACATAGGGTCATCATGAATTTAATAATCTTATGAAAAAATTTCATGTCCATTTAATCAGTGGATATACTTTATTTTTTAAATAGTTCTCAGCATGTCTGTTGGCGACCACCATTGGAGCAGACATCATTCCAGAGTGCCACAAAGGTTTATAAGCCCAAGTAAAAGTTTTAAAATAATGGGATGATTCTTTTAAATCATAATAAAAATTTTAAATAGTGTAAAAATTATAAATTCTAAGCAAACCATGCTTATACAAGATTTTGCAAGCAAATAGGCATATAGGCTAAAAAAGGGGTATTTTTATTTTTCAAAAAAAAAAATGATTTCAGATTGTTTTGATAGAATTTTACATACCCCATGATATTTTTTTCAGGAATTTGGAATTAGGTGAAGAGTTATTTTCATTTTCATGAATTTTTTTATTTTTTGCATTTCTAGACACCCTTCCAAACCTCATGTTCATATGCTTGTATCTTTCAACACATGTGGATTTTATCTAAATGTTATTAGTATAATTTTATTAAATATATAAACTTATAATTAATTAAAAATTGAGATTATTTAATGGGTTGTGCTTTATGAACAATCGTTAAGAGCGTATGAAGCTCATGATGCAGTCAAAACCCCACAGGTAGGTTTCTCCACATGATACATTTTGATATATTTTGCATGGGAACCCAATATTTTTAGGTATGTTATGGGGTAATTTTATATAAATAAATGGTAATATTTTTTGATTTGGAGGCCTGTACTTCATGAATCATCATTTTAAAGATTCAGCTTCAAAACCTGCCTAAACCCTCAAAAAACTAATTTTGAAAAAAGTTAATTTTATTTCCATAAATTAATCTTGTATCAACCTAAAAAAATTTAAAATTAAAATTAAAATCATAAATTATTTCATAAATTTTAAATTTAAGCATGGAGTTGTACGGATGAGGGCAAAAATCATGCTTTTTTGTGGAAAAAAGCATGTAAAATTAAGTACAAGACTTTTAAAAGAAATATAATAAATGGAGATCAAATCCTAAGAATTTTTATTAATATTAAAATATTCATTTGGTCATAAATCATCCTATATATTTCCCAACAATCTTGATCAAAATGGCCAGTCTGCAGGAAAATGGAGCAAAATAGGCCTAGTCAACCCTATTAACTGAATGGTGAGTGTTTTCTCATCAAAATTACATATTTGTGATGATTAAAGTTGTTACAAGTATATTTCATTATTTTTTATGTTTCATGTCATCTTTTTTTATGTTTAATGGAGTCCAAATGCAAGAGGATAGGCTATCAGGCCTAATTGGCCTAATATGCCTAATTGATCAATTAAGCAAGTAAAGAATGGCATTAAAAATCTATAAAATGAATTATTTTTAGAGATAAAACATTATATATGCCTAAGTTGAGTTAAAGTGGAAGTTGACTAGTCTTTGAGTCCACATCTCTTCAGTTGACTAGTTTGACTAGTTTCATGCATCTCCCATGCTTTTCATGAAAGATAAGGACATTCAAGAAATTAAAATAAATTTTAATATAAATTTATCTTCCAATTTATGATTTTATTTTCATGTAAGGAAGGTTGACAAGTCAACATGGGCCCACCACCTCCAATTCTATGCCAAAATTTGAAGATCATGCAAATTTTCATAAAATTTAGAGATTTTGATGAATTCTTTTAACATTGTAAAAGGATTAGCTCTTGAGTTAACTAACCAAAACTAATACTTATCTAAAATCAACACCATTTTGTCTTTAGGCTATTTTTAAACATATATATTATCTTTTTCAAGGCATTTTAGATTAATTTCTAAAGGTGGAGAAGAAATTGTAATAGAACCCATTTTTATCAAATAAAGAAAATTTTTTGCATATATTTTTTGGATCAAAATAGAGTGTAATTTATCTATGTACCAACATAAAATTGGCATCTAATTAAACTTTTTATATGTCCTTTCCACACCTACTATGAAAATATCATCCTCTACAGGTCATTGGAAGAGCTAGGATTTGAATTTCTTTTGCAAACTTCTTTCAGGCCTTCTTTTGAAACACTAATGTTTATGGTTGAATGTAGATTTTTATTTCAAATTAATATGTGTGTCTTACTTAGTTTCAAAAATATTTTAGAGAATACCATCATTTAGGTACATCACCCCATTATATAGGATTTCCCATTTTAGTTTATTTCTTCCCTTTTCACCCAAAAAATCAAAAAAGTAGATTAGTTATAATAGATAAATCTTAGAGGAACCAACCCTATTTAGAGGTTATTCTCAATACAAAATCACCCACACTCTAATAATATCCAATTGTATCATCTAGAGAGAGGGTGTGTTTTGTACATCTTCAAACAAGGTGCACTCCAAAGTGATAGTAGGGCTCAATCTTCTAAAGAATAAGAAATCAGTCCTCTTAAAGCCATGCCTGCCAAGAAGATACAAGTTGATCATGAGATGAAGAGTGGGAAGCAGTATGAGGTATATGTATAAATTTATGATGAATACATTTACATTGGAATCCTATTTAAGGATGATCTACTTGAGAGTAGATCAATTGAAGTGCTAAGGAGTAGGTCTGATCTATCAAGATTCCAATCCAAGGAGAAACATGCTTGACACTATGATTTATCTCATGAAAAAGAAGATTCAAAAAACTTTCCTTTTGATCTTAGAAAGGAAGTATACTTAATTTCTAGTTTTGCATAGTTTTTTGTTTTTTATTTTCCCAAAGTGCTTCGATCACACGTGTGTGTCTTGTTAGTGTGTCTATTTTGATTTGTTTGTGTCCTTTGTTATATGTGGTTGAGCTAATTAGTTATCTTATCTTATTCAAAACCTTTTTTTCAAGTGTTAGGTCTTCTTATTTGCCTCAGACTTTAGATGACTCCCTAAGCCCATGGATAGGATAAGGCTACTGATCTTTAGTATAGTAGGCATACTACCCCTATGAGTCACTAATTTGTTGATCAAATTGGGACCCCTATAGGTAAAAACTTGATTTTTAGATGTTTTATGGGTCTACTATTTTGTCATGGGGTATGTTATTGTCTATTTGATGTAATTTATTGCCTTGTTAACCTTGGTCATTAGTCATTTTAATCCTTATGTCTTTTGAACCATTTAAAGGTCATAAAAAGAGCATTAAATGAGTTGTACAAAATACTTGGGAAATGAGAAAGTTTAAAAAGGTGATTTCATGTGCCATGTGTCCTATTATGCCTTAATAATCTATTTCTAAGTAAAAAGTGGTGGGTTTTTTTGAAGAAAGAGCAATTTTTTTAGAAAAAGGAGTTTGGAACTTGTACAGCCCATGAGAGAGTGTGACACATGGGAGAGGGTTGTCATATGTCTCTTCATCTTCCTCAGATTCATCTCATTTCTTGACATGCCTTGGAAGTGCTAAAAAAGGCCCAAAACTATTCTACTCTTTCTTCACCCTTCTAGATGCATAAAACTAGTCAGTAGGTTTGTCTTGGTACATCTTGTTAGATAAATTCTAGGTAAAACACCTTTGAGAGTTTAAATTAAACTCAGATAAATTTATTTTAGTAAAAATATTTTTAGTATTGGTTAAATGTTCTTTATGAATCATCTCTAATAAGTTGACTATGTTTTTCTATTCACTATTTATTATACCTTAGAGGTTTTACTTTAGTTTGGAGAAGTCCATACAATATAGCTACTAAAATTGATTCTAGATGATGTGGACTATATCCTCTCATGTTTTCCATTTTTGGTTTCACATTTGGAAAGGATTTGATAACTCAAACAACTCACTTTATAGGAGGGTGTTGAGATTGAACTTGTATTCAAATTTCATCATTTATAGAAAGCCTCTTTTTCTACATGGATTTTGATATGATGTAACATGATTTTTTACTCATTTTAATGGTCATTGTAATATCCTTATTTTAAAAAAATTAACCTCTAAGGTGAGCATCATTGAGGTCACTGTTTCTGTAAAATTTGGTTTTTTTTCTTAGTTTTTTATGAGAAAAGATAGAAACAAAAGATGAAGGGTGTGTACCTAGTAAACATGCACTCATTGATAACCAGAAGAAGAGAGAACTCCTTTTTATCTTGGAAGGAATACCTGAAATAAGACAATACTAACATAAGCTTGTTGGTTAGACAAAGATGCAGAGTGGACTGCCTAGCATATGTTAGATCCAAGAAGCCAAAAGCTTCCTTGGTTGGTTGTCAATCCACTCCCCTAATAAAAAATAAAGATTATAAAACAAAATAAAGGTAATTACATTTAAATTAATGATAAATTAAATTCTAAGTACAAAAAGAAATGAAATACTTATTCAAATAAAAATAACTAAATCTAGCACATGCTAAAACTAGTCAAGGCAAGGCCATAGTTTTGGGGTTTGGATAAAATGGTAAGGGTCAAAAGGATTATTTTTTTTCAATTGGATAAAAAATCAAGGATGAAAATAGATAAAGAGTAAATGGATTGATGATTCAAATAAGAGAATATGTTGAGTGTGGAAATTAGGTGAAAGAGGTCAAGTGAGGAATATGGCAAAGAGGTAAAATGGGGTAAAGGGGTAAAAGGGTAAATTGTAAGATGAGGAAGGGATGAACAAAATAATGGTGAAGGGAATGAAAAGGTTAATGGAAGGGAGGCCAAAAGGAAATAAATAAATAAATTTAAATAATAAAATAAAAGATTACCTCAATATTTGTAGATGCTTATTGATGAAGATGGTTTGTTGAAGATTGTTGCTGAAGATGTCTTGAGGCAATTTCAGTAGAGATTTGCTGCTTTGAATTATTTTCCTCCAAGATGTGGAAGATTAATGACCTCCTTGAAATTTATGAACACCTACAATAAAATTTGGGTAGAAATACCCTAACTTTCAACTCCTTCCTTAGGTGAAGGAGAGGGGGGGTATTTGTAGTTTTTTTGTGAGGAAGCATGCCAAAAGAGGGCATCTTTGAAGTATGGTGAATTTTTCCCAAAGTCAAAGGATGGGGTTGGTGGAATATTCCTATTCGGGGTTGTTAAGTATCCCTACCTTGCATGCAATTCCAAGTTTAAAAGGAATTGTGGACATGGTTTGAAAATGGGACTGAAGACTTTGTTACACCCTTATTTGTCCTAATTTATGACTTTTAAGAGTTATCCCACCAAATATGGCACCATGTTTCAAGGGGGAATGGGTGATTCAAGGTGAGACGGGTGAAGATTCCAATTTAGGCTGATAAGTCTCTTATTAGGGCTAAGAAATCCAAAATGGGGGATCTTTGTCTCTCCCAAGGTGTGAAAGGGGTAGGTAAGTCAATTTTGAAGGCCATTTTCATGTGAAAATTCAAAACCAATTAAAATGAGTTACCCTTGAGGATAAATTCAACCCATTTCAAGTGGGGACCCTTGTGATGCTTAAATGAGGTCATTAAGCATCTTGGAAAAAGGGGCTAAATGTGGGGTGCCAAGCCATGTCACTTTGCCACATCATTTTACCATGTCATTTTGCTATATCATATGCCATGTTACATGCCATGTCACTTTCCATGTCATATGTCATGTCATCATGAATAGTGAAAGTGGGTCCCATAGTGAATAGTGATTTCAAAAACTATTTTTGAATGGTGTTTTCAAATAATACTTTTTGAATATAAATGGGTAGAATAAGGACTTTGGTTAAGTTAAGAGGGTGGGAAAAGGGGTTAGGAAGGTTTTAGGAGGATTTAAGGTGGTCCTAAGGCATTTAGACACCTAAAACTGCTAGTGTGTAGTTTTTAGTGTCTACATTTTGCCTCTTTTTATTATGCAGATTTGAATTAATAATTTGCAAATCAAAAATATATTGTTTGGTCAAAGGTCAGGGTACCTCTAGTATGGGAGGAGTTGTCCCCCCTCAAACCAAGAGTTAGTGAGGAGAGGTTTGATCAGGTGTAGATTTTGATAAGCAGTTGGTAGGGAAGCACTAGGTGGTGTTACAAGGTAGTGAGCATGTGAGATGATAATAGGTGCATAAAATATGAATAAGCATGGTAGTCAAGATTTCATAAAGATGAAAGCTACCAACATTAGTAAAATAATTTTTGTGCTAAGAAGATAGGTGACCAATAGACCACATGACCATTATTGTGATGGTTGGGTACACTTGTTAGACTTCATAACAAAAGGGGTAGTGTCTGTGTGGGTATCTAACTTTAAGAGTGATCCCATATGTGTATAGCTAAAATTGGAAGTAATCACATGTAAAACACCAATGGTCAGGTTATGTACTAAATGGTACAAATATTAAATGTTAAAATTTTCAACATGGCAAAATCAGTTGACACAGTTAAAAAGACTATGGTGAGGGACTTGTAAAACATGCAAATAGGTTGGGTCAAAAATAGCCAACATCAGGGTAGACATGGGCAAGGTGGTTGGGTGATTGGAATGGGGTGGCTAAGTGGATGTTGCCTACATATCTCCATGGACATAACATTCAAAATGAATATCAAGCTTAATGTAGTTATTTTGAGGTTGGGAGTATTGGGTAAGTAGTTGCCTAAATATGAAAAGGTGATAAGTTCTGATTTGAGGAACATTTCAGGTGATAATTTTGTTGATGATTCCACCCTAATTGGTGGTAGAACTTTTGGGAGGCATAAATTTTGCACTATAGCTCTGTTTGACTCCCCATTTAAACCATTAGAAAGATTAGAATGAGGGGAACACTATGAAATGGCACTAAGTTTTGGTTAGTGGGGTTTTGCCCCTAAAAACTAAATGGAAGTTCCCCAAATTTTAATTTTAGTATTGCAATCTAAAAATAGTAATTCCTCAAATTTTGTATTGTTGTAAATCTTGGAAGTCGAACCAATTAATCTCCCTCGAGATTGGTGACCTTCCACATCCTTCTCCTACCTTTAAAATGTGTATAAATGAAGATATAACCCAAAATGGAAATCAGACATCTCTTCTTAGAGATAGGCATATGTTTGGATCTACAAATTTGATCAATAAAACATCTCTTCTCAGAGATAGTATTATTACAATTATGTTATTCTTGTTTCTTGAATTATCTTTCAACCAAAGATTCTATGTTTTGGATCAAGTTCATAGATAAAAATGGTGGAAAAGGATGGGAGAGTCCAAATAGGGGTAGGATAAAAATAAGGTCATAATAAAATAAAGAGGTAATAATTCTAAAATTTCTACCACCAAAAAAATGGGAGAAATAGGTTATACTAGGTTGTAGGAAATCTAGTACTACTCAAATTATTACGGTGATCTAATAGGGTATTTCATCACCATCAAAATAAGATGAAATTATGAATACTCCATAATAATGTTATGAATAGGATATGGAAGGGGTATGGTTCAATTATTTAGGGAAACATAATAGCAGAGTGGGTAAATGGGTCATGGTGAAAATTCAAACCCTTGATGCTTGAGCTAATGGGGCACCAAAATAAGAAAGTGTTGAGTTTTGAGAGAATTCTAAAAAAGATGTTGAGGGGCTTTGAAATATAGAAAAATATTAATTAATTAATTAAGGGAGCAGGTTGTGTTCCCACATAGATATCCCAAATCTCCCATTTGAAGATGGTTTTTATCTTGATTCCAATAGTGGTGAAATAGTGAATCAAAAGAGATATAAAATGAGCAAGACCAAGGGACGGGGAAGGAAAATTATTATAAATAACTAATTATGTTTGTGCATATTTTTTGGTCACATGATTTGCAAATGAGGCAAAAAAAATAAAGCACTAAAAAGTGTCAAGCAGAAAGTGCTGAAGGGTTGAGTAGGAGATGGATGAAAATAGAAGCATCAAGGTGACTAAGGGGGATGAAAGGATCCAAGCATGGTCATATGGATGAAAAACAAGGAGTGTCAGGTAATGATGAAGAGAAAAGGAAAATAAAAGGTAGAAGTGAAGAAATGAAAAGGATGGAGAATGAAGGATGGCAAACTCGATGGTTGGGTGGCCACAAAAGGCTTGAAAATAAGTCTAAAAATATTAGGAAGAAGGATTTGGTGATGAAAATGAGAGAGAAAGAAAAGGGAAATGCAAGGGGTAAAAGAATCAGATGAAGATAAGGGATGATAAGAAGGAATAATTGAAGTGGGGATATGAAGCATGGATACTCCTACATATGCAAAAGATAAGTAAGTACCATTATGAAAAGCAAAGGGGAATTAGAGATAAAAAGAAAAGGGAAATTATGAAAGGCTTCTCCAGGATAAATACCTAGAGTGGGGATAGAGGAGGAGGAAATAAAAAGGCTTAAAAAAAGAGAAAATGATGAAATAAAGAGGAATGAAGTGGAGGATGTGATGAGAATAAGGGAAACAATCAGCAATGAAGACATTTGAGATGAGGTAGAACTAGTGAGGAAATGAAAGGGAATAAAAGGAAGTGTGTGAATGCTGAGAGTGTTAGGATACAAATCACATAGAGAAGGGGAATTATAAAAATGCCTGGCTAAGGTGATGAAGAGTAGGTAGGGAAACAAATACGATGCAATGTGGTCTAGGGTGCAAGCAGTAGAGAAAAAGTGTAGGAAGGTGATAAGGAGGCCAAAAAAATAGAGGAGATGGTGGCTAGATAGGATAGAAGAGTGGTGAATTGGGAAAGCTAACAATCCTTATGTTAAAATGGATTAACAAGATAGAAAAGTGATTAAAAGAGACTGACAAGCTAGAAAAAAATGGTAGACAAGGTGGGTGGCATTAGAACCCAAGGTCACCAAGAAAGAATGTTCAAGATAGTCTTGGTTTAGGATGCCCTAAGAGAGGGGCATGATTAGCAATAGAAATTAGTTAGGAAATGGGGAGTTAGTTATTAGTGTTCGAGCTACCCATGAGTAGTGCCTACATAGTTGAAATGGACATAATGCAATGTAGTTTGATTAAAAGGATGGATGGTGGCTTAAAAATGGGATGCCTCAATTTGAAAGACTATGAAGTTTAGGTTAGGTTAGTTAGATGCAAAATTGGCAAGAGGTTAAAATTCATTAAGGTTAGTTTTGGTTTGATCATGGTTGATGGTGAAGGGAAGGAAAGGGAAATGATAGTGTTAAAACTACTTGTAAGTGGTACCTACATATTTTATGGACATCAAGCCAATGTAGTTCCAAATAGGGTTTGGGTTAGTTGTGTCCAAGTGGGTTTCCCTAATTGGATGAAACACATAGGTTAGTTTGGGATAATGGTGGAGGGTTTTGGTGAAAAAATAGAGGTGTTGGGTTATGGTGAAAGTGAATGGGGTAGGTTGGTAAATATTTACCACAATGATCCCACATTTAGTAGGATGAGAGGCATGGATGGTTAAACTAGGATAAATAAGAATGGAATACTAGGCCTAGTAACACAAATAACCTTTAATGGAACTAATCCAAATAAGAGGTGTATTTATTAGGAGGTTACACCTACTGAATCGTGTGAAGTTACAAGAAAAGTGGCAGTAGCTATAGCTACAAGCCAAGTTTTAGGAGATGGTTTTCTATCAAGATCTGCATAGTCATAATAGCAAATGGTCCTCACCGCTATGAGCTAAGTTTTATTGGCTATAGAGGAGAAATGATATGCAAATAATTTATTTGATGGCTACACAAATTCTAAGTTAGAAAACTAGTAGCGTGGTGAATGATAGAGGACAATATGTGTCCTACTTAGGAGCTACATTGATGGGTTGGGTAGAAGGTGTCTTTATATGCATCCTTTGTTCTTAAAATGATAATTTTTAGAGTCCCTTTGATCAGGTAGTGATGTGTTGAGGGATATGGATCATTTAATTAGATAATATGGTTGTGCATATACTGAGGAGGATCTGATAACTAACATAAAAGAAAATATTGCCATGTCAATGATAACATTCACCAAAAAGAGGTGATTGAAATATAGACCCGTTGTGGTGTTACAAGATGACTGATTAGATCAATAATTACATGGCCACATGAAAGGTTGGTGAACACATGTGCATCACACTGAAAGACACTATGTAAAGGAGTGAATGATGTCATAAGATTCTCACATTAATGGAGTGGATAATCATGCTGATGAGAAAGGAATATCATATGGTTGTGTTAAAGTGAGGCTCTAGGGATGATTAAATATCATTAATCACTTGGCCACATAGGTTACTCAGAAGGTTGAGAATGAAGGGAGCTACAAATGGTAAATGATTAGAGGAATGGTGGAGAGGAAGGGGAACCTCCATGTCCTCAAATAATTAACATGGTGAATGTATGGATCTATCAAATGCTTCAACACATTATGGTGATAATAGAAGTGTTGTTAAACCATCAGGAAGAGGTGAGACATCCATGACCTGAGATGGAACCAAAAATGTTGCCTCCTTAGTGATAGAGTAGGAAAAAAGAGTAATATATCTAGTGAAAGGTTGAAATCCATGTTTTGTGATACATTCATAGAGGGAATCTACACTACCTAAGGGGATGCATGTAAAGACAATAATAGATGGTGCCTTTGTGAGTTGAAAAACTAGAGGAGGGCTATGGAGCAAGGGCATTGGGTGAGAAAAATGAAAGATGTAGAGTGGAGTGTGATTTTCACCCTACAAGGATGGATATGATAGAAGAGAATAAAGGATGCCCTTTAACGGCTACACAAATAGTGAATATTATTGAGGGTAGATATGGGAGTAATCAAGTGGAAGGAGGGATGACTATAATCCCAAAAACACTAAAGAATCATCCAAATGCAGAGTAAGGAGGATGAGGTACAAAGAGTTATATAGCTTTGTAAAAATTGTGTGACTTTTCACACCTTAAATAAATAAATAAAATAAAATCTAATTCATAGTTTATTTTCAAACATGTACAAAATACTTAATGCGATTTATTCATTTTGAGGCTAGATGAACATAATGATGAAAATGATGGGAAATGGTCAGAATTGATAAAAAAACATTTAACCATGCATTTGAGAGATAAAAAATGGGGCCTGATGCTTCATCATCAGTAAGGACTAAAAAAATACCCAAAAGTGAGATAGAATTAATGAACATAAGCCTTAAAAATGCTTCACATTAGCATGTGTTTGTGGATAAAATAAGTTTCTTGATCACCTAGCATCAAGTAAGCTCACAATCCCTTGATTGAGAGGAAGAAGGGAAATATGAGTGATAGGTAGAGTGAAGAAGGAAAATGTGAATGGTAACCTTATGTAGATCAATTTTCCCCTTAAATAGGTGATTGTCAAACTATAATAGACTAGTCCACGTCTTATGATAAGTGTAGAATGATAAATGTGGGAAGTCTACATGTAGAAGCTGGTTATGGGTGAAAATGGGTCTTTTTGAGTTTTATTATTTGGGAAGCTAATTGATGCAAGAAGATTCTAATGAATTACTTTATATTTTTTTCAAAGCTAACTTAGACATCATGTGAGGGAGTGTTCTAAGTTTATGGGCTTTGTTTTTAATGCTTGTAATAGTTGTCCTTCAAGGGAATAGTCTATTTATTTTGTGTTAAGTAAATTTGAATTTCTTTTGGGTAGCTTTCCTTTAAGGGAGTAGTCTACTTTTAATTTTAAAGCAAGTTTTTTATTTTGATTTTTGGGCAAATATGATTTGAGGGAGTAGTCTGTGATGCCAAAGAGTGTGACCCAGATTTTGTATTTATAGAATAATTTTGATATTTGTAGACATGTACTAGTCTAATTAGGTTTGGGGGTTTCCCCTTTACAAGGATGAAACTTGAACACAATAAGGTTTGTGAAAGGAGGGGAACTGAGGAATAATGACCATGGGATCCCATCATGTTAAAGATGAAAAGTATCCATGAGAACCATGTTATGGGTAGAGCCAAGGTACCCATACTTAGGATTGGATCATGACTATGATGATTAATCACATGGTTCTATGTTGTGTTCAGTTGTTCTTAGAAAGGAGAAGAGGAATGTGAAAGGTAAATATCTCATAATCAAGGGATGAGCTTAAGTTAGACATGTAAATGGGTTAGATTCATGTTTTAACAAAAAATTGATGCAAATGCAAAGCATTGAGAGGCTCATGTTCTAATTTGCCTTCGAGGGAAGATAGATGATAAACACTTGATCCATACTTATGGGTGATGATGTATAGTTCAAGCCAATTGAAAGCAAACTTGCCCCATTTGCTTTTTTCTATGTTGGTTGCATATTGGTTTTCCTTTAGGACAAGGTCTCCAATATTAAAGTTTCAAGGTTTAAGGTGTTTGTTATTAGCATGGTTGATACACTCTTGATAGATGTAGAGGTAGGTGAGAGCTGCTAAATGATGCTCATCAAGTAGCTCAAGCTGAGCTAAATGATGTTGATGAAAGTCCTATTCAAAAATGATATCTTGAAAATAGAGGAGAAGAGAGGAAATTTAGACTTTGAGGGGTAAGATTGCCTCTACTCGAAAGACAAAATAGAAAGTGGTATTAACCATAGAGGTTTGAATGCTAGTGCGATAGGCCCATAAAGCAAATGGGATGTGTAAGTACTAATATTACCCTGAAGCACTGACTATCTTAGTGAGCATTTTGTTGAGGATTTTTTTGGAAGATTCTACCTAGCCATTGCCTTGAGGGTGGTATGGTGAATAAAAGCTCAACTTGATCCCAAATGCATCACATAGGATTTGAACTTGATTGTTCTTAAAGGATTTTCCATTATTTGTGATGATTTTATGAAGAACACCAAAGAGACAAATGATATGATGATTTATGAAATCCATGATCCTTTCCACTTTGATCAATCTAAGAGGGATAACTTACACCCACTTGGTGAATTACTCAATGGCTATGATGATCAAACTATGTCATTATGAAGAATGGGGGTTAATTTCCCCAATGAGATCAAGCCCTCGTTGGGAGAAAGGCCAAAAGTCTTGAGATACCTAGAAACTATTGGCTGGTGCATGATGTAAATTAACAAATTTTTGGAATTTAACACACTCTTTTACATAATTACAATAGTCTTGGTTGAGGGTGGGCCAATAATAGCCAAGGTGAATTATATGTTTAGCGACCGCTAGGCCACTAACGCGTCCCCCACATATCCCATCATCTGTTTCCTTGATGGCATTAGAAGATTCATGACTATATAAGAAATGAAGGAGGAGACCATCAAAATCAAATTTGTAAAAGATTCCCCCTAGTATGATGTAACAAGAGGTACTCTGAACAAAGTTTCTTTGGGTATTCAAAGAGAGGTCAAGAAGAATGATGCCTAGGTGGAGGGAATCAAATGTTTGGTCATACCAAATGTTGGATGGGTATTTATCCACATTATAAATGGTAAGGGCTTAGAATGGTTATAAGAAGGTGTGGTAAAACAATAAATGGTGACAAATATTTTGGAATTGGAAGGTTGAGAAGGGATCTAGGAAGCAAGGCAAGTCATTGTATCAGAAAATTTATTGGTAAATAAAGGAACGGATTGGATTAGGTAATGTTCAAATGATGCTAAAAGTTTGTCAACTAAAATTTTATATTTTTTCAAAACATCATTCTTACATTGATAAGATCCATTGACCTAGTTTACCATGAGTTGGGAATCAACAAAGATATGCATTGTCTTAATTCCTAAGGTTAGAGTAGTTTGGAGACCTATCACTAGGGCTTCATATTCATCCATATATTAGTACATTCAAAGTAATGTTTGAAGGAGAGTGGAATGGGTTCACCATCAATAGGGATGAGAATAAATCCAACACCACCTCTTTGCTTACACTTTGAGCCATCGAAGATAAAGGTTATTTGATAGGTTATGCCATCTTCCTAAAATAGGGTCATGATGGACTCATCTAGAAAGGCAAGAGAAGGTGTTTGTTCATTGGGTAAAGGAGCTTCAACTAGTTGGTTAGTGATGACCTACCCCTTAATCAACTTCTACTAGAGGAATTCAAGGTCAAATTTAGCTAGGTGTGTGAGCCACTTAGCCATACGCTAGTTTTGGTATGGTTTGGAGTGCATGTATTTGAGTGGGTTGGTATTAGTTATGACAATTTTTTTGTGGTTAATAAGGTAGTGGTGGAGTTTAGTGGTTACAAAGGTTAAAGCTAAGTAGAGATTCTTGGTATGGGTATATCAAGTCTCATATTCTACAAGTGTGTAACTAATGTAGTATATGGCTTGTTCTTTGTGTTGTTCATCTCAGTGAACCAAGATTACCCCTAGGGAATTATTAGTGGTAGAAATATATAGGTAAAAGGGGTGGTCATCCTTAGGGGAAATAATAATTGGTGGAGAGAGAAGGTATTCCTTAAGGGAATCAAAGGCTTATTGGCAGTCTTTGGTCCACTTAAAGGAGGTATCCGTCTTAAGGAGATGGTGAAAAGGGTGGCATATATCTAATAATTGTAAAATGAAGCACCGAATGGATTGGAATTTTTTTTGTAGGCTAAGGAGTTGCTTAAGGCTGGTAGGAGGAGGCATCTCCAATATTACTTTAACCTTGGCAAGGTCCACTTTGATTCATAGAAGAGAGATGATAAAACCAAGAAGCTTTCCTTATAGGACTCCAAAAACACATTTCTTGGGATTGAGTTTGACTTAGAAATGGATCAGGAATTCAAGGATGATGTTGAGAAATTTAAGATGATTTTTACAAGATTTGGATTTTCCCAAGAGATCATCAACATAATCTTCTACAATGGCGTGGATGAGATCATGAAAGATGTAGTTCATGTCTCGTTGGTAGGTGGTGCCAATGTTTTAAATCCTTAAAGGCATAACCCTATAGTAAAATGTTCCCCATGGGTTGGTGAAGGTGATTTTATGCTAATCTTTTGGAGCAATCAAGATTTGATTGTAACATAAAAACCTATCAATGAGAGATAACAGCTCATGTCCAGCTATAAGATCAACAAGTTGATTGATTCTAGGCAAAGGGAAGTCATCTTTTGGACAAGCAAGGTTAAGGTCATGAAATTCAATGTAAAGGAAAAGTCTCATTATGGATTTGGTGATGGGAACTATATTAGAGACCCATTAGGGATAGTTGATGGGTTGAATGAAGTTTACCAATAGAAGATGATAAATCTCTTCTTTAACAAGAAAGGATATGTGAGGATGCATGCATCAAATCTTTTGCTTGGCAAGTTTGGTGCCATGATGAAGGACTATGTTATGGGTAATAATGGTGGGGTCAATCCTAGGCATATCACTATAGGACCAAGTGAATGTTATGTTATGGTCTTAAAGGAAAGAAGATAAGTCTTGAAGTTCCTTAGTATTTAGTGATTGGCCCAACTTGATAATGTGGGGGTCATTTAGGGTACCCAAGTTGATATCGGTGGTAGATTCATTCAACCTAGTTTGGTTCTCCAGAGGAAGAAATTTATGGATGGAAGAATCCCCCACACCAAGAAGGTGAAAACAAAGTCATAATCCTAATGATGAATGGTATTAATGGTATCAAAATCCTTTTTCACCATTTTAGGATGGATGAGGGTAATGGTTTTGGTTTGGCCACCTTCATGATAAATCAAGGGCTAAGGCTAACAAATTTTGATAAAAAAATTAGGTGGGATGAGTTTAGGCTCTTCAAGTGGGAAAAGTAGTAGGGTTAGTGAGGATGAGCTATCTTCCTCTATGGTGGCAATGGGTTTGGTTGATTTGGTACATTCTTCAGGTGGTTTATACCCTAGGCCAACTGACTCATGAGGTTTCATAGTTTTGACATAGGGTAACTCATGAGCTCCTTGTTCATAGTGACCAAAGCCAAATCCTTTCCAAGCACACCTATGGAGATATAATTTATAAAATTCAAGTTTTATAAGGTAGAAAAAGTTTGGGGTGAATGGTTAGGTGGATGAGGTAGTGTTAGGAGCTATAAGTAGCCAATTAAATCCCCCATAAACAAAATTCATTTGATGATTTGGGAACCCAAAAGGGACAATGGCTCCAAGTTGGGCTTGTAGGAAGGGTCATATCTAAGGTTCCCATATTATTGGGGAGTAGGGAAGGTATCCAATGCCAAGATTATATATTCCCCAAAGGAAAGGTGTTGGAATATGGTTATGACAAGGTCTTCTATGGGAATCTGGGAAGAGGATAGATGAGCTAGTGGAAGCCTCATCAACATTAGGTGTAGGGATGTTATTGGTTTTGGTTGGTGAGGTTATGTTGTTAGTATAGGTTTGTGAGGTAGATGAAGGAGGAAGAAGGACATAATTATGTTGATATGTCATGGTGAAAGATATGAAATGATTAGGGTTGGTTTGGATCATCACAACTTGTAGACACCTAAAACTAGCCATCGATAACCTCTAATCAAGCTTTTGTCTAGTTTCCATCTAAAATGCAAAATTTGGCCTAAAAACACTAAAACATGCTAAATGATGTGAAACTAACATATTCAAGTGCCAATTTTGGCTATGGTATCCCTAAATGGGGTAATGCAATTTACGGGCTAGCTAACTTTGATCAATTCATTTTGAGTCAAAATGCCAAATTTGCACCTGCATGCTTCAGACTACTCTTTCCTATCAAATATTTTACACAAGACTCATTCTTTTGTTATTTATTATTAACAGCATCCTAAATGGTAATATTCATCCAACACATCTAACGTAGACTTCTAATTCAAATCCAATCAAATTTAGGACCAATAACAAGGCATTCTGATCAATCTATGTAATTTGTGCATAAAGTGCTTAATCATGCTTAAGAGAAAATTAACCCAAATCAAGGCCTAATAAAAAATTACATGGAAACTTGACAACTAATTTGTTTTGGAAATAAATATTGAATATCTTCATCATCAAGTGACCTCATTTCTTGGAAAGACATCCCTAGGCCTAAATGGCATAAATATCAGGATTCATGCCCTCCATGCCTCTTAATTGCTCCCTTTTCCAATGACATGATGAGTATAGTTAAAAAATTTATTTAAAAAATTGAATTAATCCTCAACCACACATCTCAATCTTGATATGGATGGTTGAGGTTGATTCTGATCAAATTCAAAAATTTGTAAATAAGAGGCCTCACAACATCATTCCTAAGCTTAATTAGTGCAAATTTATAATGCAAGATTTGTTCTAAAATATTCATGAAACTATTATTACCATGCCAAATTTATTCCAAGCCAATCCAAGCCACAAGCCAAAGGTGCCAAGGAGAGATGGAGGTAGCCAAGCTCCACAACACACATTTTGGAGCATCCAAAGAAGGTAAAAGAATTTTCTTTTGCATTTTAGTTGTGTGTTTCATTCATGATTGTTAACTAAGATCTCCCTAGTATCTATGAAGAGATATGTTATGATATTAGTGTGTTTATTTAATTTTGTTTTCATTTTGGAACTAACACAATACTAACCATCCTCTCTTGAGTCAAATTCCTAAATCACACAACCTATCCTTCATATTCAAACTTGACACAATGATGTAAGGTGGAAGGAACATAGCTCATGGCATGAATCCAAGGACATCTGAGTAACATGTTGTATTATAATTATCCTTATACAACATAAAATACCTCAGGAATAGTTCAACATCCTACATGGATATGGAGGATAACTGTACCCAAGGTAGTAGCCATGGTATCATTGAAGGAATGGAGGACTATTGAGATTTTAGACACGATGTTCATAGGTAACTTTAGTTACTCATAAGTGTGAGAGGAGATAATATTGATTCTAGATCTTCCATCAATCATCCCTCTTTTGACATGGGTTTGATTGATGTATACGGTAATGAAGAGTGGAGGATTGGGATCCTCTGAATGGATAGAAGGTATTTTAGTATTTTTAAAGGTGAAAAAGTTAGAAGTTTAAAGGGCACCAAAAAATGTGGATAGAGGTTTAGGGTCATTAGGTTGGACCTCGATGGATTGTAAGGTTTCTATGAGTGTTTGGCAGTGATGGGGAGAAGTTGAGATTAACTCATACAAGCTTATATTTTCTGGAGTTTGATAGAGTCTTTTTAGGATAGCTTTCTTGATGGATATTGCATATGGATTAGGATATGGAGGGTTAGATGGAGAGGCTCCAAACATAGATACTTTGGGATTGTTTAAAGATGGATAGGGTTGGGTATTATTTATTTGGGAATTTTAGGAGGGGTAAGTCCAAGGAATGGATACCTTAGCCTTCCCTTTATCCTTCTATTGGGCCTAGGATTGCATGACCATGTGACTAGTGTGGATAAGGGGGTTTTCTAGATTAGGTGGTTGATTTGGTTCCTCCTCTTCATTCTTAGGTAAGATTGAAGGTTGGATGGGCTGATTTGGTGGTTGGGTTATAAATGGGGATGAAGGAGTTTTTTTTTATAATTGATCATCATTTTCACATAAGCTATGAACAAGCGCTTGGAGAGATTTATAGTTCTCAGTGTCATGTCTTGGTGCCCTATGGTATGCACATATCAGGTTATCATTGAACCATTTTGGTTGAAGATGTGAAGGGTTAAAAATTTTGATAGGTTGGAAAGGCTTGATAGGTGGTAAGGTTGAGAAAGAGGTTTATAACAACCTTCAGAGAATTGTTGAGTATGACTCCACTAAAGGTGGTAGGGGTTTGGTGGTTTTTGGTTTGGGTGTCAAGGTAGAAGATTGTTTGGAAGTAGGTTTGGTGATAGGTGATTTTAAGTTGGTATTTTTTCTTGATGGCTTTGGTTTAGGTAATATGGTTGATGAGTTAGAAGGAGAAGATGGTAAGGTAGGTAGCTTAGGTATTGTCGATGTTGGTAGGAAAGATGTTTTAGAAAGGAAGTGTGATGGTGTAACTAGTAAAGGTGGTAGGGTTTTGGTATCAATAATGGGCTTCATACTCAAGGTAGAGGGATGAGGACCCAAAATGGAGGGCAACGTTGAAGGAGGTAAAATTTAGGATTTTGGGTTCTTTTGTGGTTTTACTGCCTTGGTTGTTTTTGTTAGTTGTGAAGGAGGTTTAGCTACTTTATTTTTTTCAAGCAGTTGAGGGTTTGTTAGTTTGGTAGAGGTTTTAGATGGTTGGGTGGAGGTTTTAGAAGTGCTAGGTTAGTTTACCAAAGAAGGGATAGGGGGTTTTGGTTTTCTTTTCTTACCCTTATCTTGGCTTGTGAAAAAAGGTTTTGTAATTAGAGGTTTGGTGGATGAGGCTATATTTTATTGTGAGATAGCCTTCAAAGAGGGAACAGATGGTTCTATAATAGGGGAGATAGGTATGGAAGATTTTATTGAAGGTTTGGGTATGGTTACTTCTTCTATTTGGGTGTTCAAAGGGGAAGAAGGTAACTCTCCTTCTTTCATAGGTGGAGGGGAATTGGTGGGTTGATGAGTAGGTTCTCTATCATCAAGTGTGTCATGAACCATGTTGATGGTATGGGTATTGGGAAATAATTTGGCATTATTTCTCTCATTTTTGGTGGGAGAATGGTTTGGAAAAGGCTGTCTGAATATGTTGAGATCTTGATTTGGTGGAGCATTAAGGTTATCTAATCTAAGCTCCCCCTTGTCAATGAGGGATGGGACAAGATTATTAAAGGTGTTATATCTATTAATATCTTTCCCTATGACCTAATGAAAGACACAATGGTAATTCTCATTATACCATCTTGGCATGGGGTGAGAAGGATCAAACTATTGAGGTGGTTTAATTAGTGGAAGTCGAATGATGTTGGCCTTTAACAAATTTTCCAAAATAGAAGCATATGGTTCTCTAAATGGAGTTAATTACTTTTAATTATTCCACATTTGGTTTCTTTGGTTTGAAGGATTTGAGGAGTTATATGTTTGGTTCCTTGAGTTTTGTAGGTTGGTAGATGGTGGAGGTGTAGCTTTGAGGACAATAACATTGGTGGTCACTTTGTTCTTGGTATTGCTATTGGTTAGGTTGTTGGGTTTGGATGAAGAGGACTCATTGGGTTTGTAAGTTAAGTATTTATTTTTTAACTTTAACTTCCCTTCTTCAATGGCTCTATTTTCTAGTTTATAAGCCATGGTAAAGGCTTCATCAAATGTGTAAAAAATTTGGACATGTAACATGGAGGAAATGTGTTTTGCACATGCTCGAGCAAAAATCTCTATGATTTCTAGTTGAGTTATGGGGAAGGAAATTTGTTTTTTTAAGCTTCTCCAATGAGTGACAAAGGAATAAATAGATTCATCTTCATATTGTTGGATAGAGTAGTGATTGGTAATGGAGACTTGCTTGGAGATATTGATTGAAAAGTGTTCCAAGAAAGTTTGGGCTAGTTGAATGAAGGAGATGATAAAATGCTTAGGCAAGGCACTATACCAATCTAAGGCTGGTCTTGCTAGAGACATGGGGAATATGTGGAGAATTAAGGAGTCATCATGGGAAATTAGGTAACACGAGTGTCAGAATACCCTAGGATGCTATTTGGGGTCCTCCTTTTAGAACTTAGTAAATTTTTGGAGTTCCCATTTGGGAAGGTAGGCATGGATTAGGATAGATGGATGGATGGGTTCATTAAATATTTATTCATAGGAAAGGAGGTTGTTGAATCCTAAAAATAAATATTCAAGATTATTAACTTTGTCAATTAACATCTTGACCAAGTCAATTTGGAGTTGGGTTGGGAAAAAGGTAGAATTAATAAACTAAGAGGATGGTTGGGGTGGTAAGAGGTTGGTGCTTGTTGAGAAGGTACCCCATAAGAACTTATGGGTATGAAGGAAGAGGTAGGGTGAGATATATGGCTTTGTGGGTTAGCCACATATTTATAAGAGGTGGAAGTTATTTTTTAGGGAATAGTTGTGGTTAGGGGAATAGATGTATAATAGGGTTAGGTTTGAGAGGTTACCTAAGTTTAGATGGGAAGAAGTGTTTGGGGTATTTAAAGCACTACGTTTTGAAGAGGGGTGTTGGTTGGTTGGATAGCAGTAAGAGAGGAAGAGGAATCAGTAGTGAAAATTTGACCCATGGTTTGGAAGGTATCAATGGGAAGGGGCACACTCACCTCCATGTGAGATGAGCTAGTCATGTTTGAGGGTGCTTGAGCAGTAGTCAAGTTGATTAGGTTTGATCTATTAGAGGGCCATGAGTTGAGGAAGAAGTATGAGAAATATAAGGTTGAATAGAGGTGATACCCACCATGAGGTGGTATAGTAAGTTAGATTCAAGAGAGGGATGGAAGAGGTTGGGGCATGAAGGGCCAAGGTGGCAAGGTAATGTTGCAAGGCCACCAGGTTATTATCTAGATAGGTGATGAATTTAGCATCCCCTTTGAAGACCACTAAAGGTTTATTAGGTGAATGAGTCATATGAGTAGAATCATGGGGTGTCACCTCAACATCCAAGGTGTACTCCATGGGTAAAGATAAGGAAGGAGGCAAGGTTAGGTTAGTTTGGTTTATCACTTGAAGTCAAGTTAAGACCATGTGAGAAACCAAAGAGAGGAAGTTGAACCTCATACCTCAAATAAGAAGCAGCTGAAAAAAGAAAACAAATTGAAAGAAATAAACATGCTCTAGAGAACATTAAGCCTTGGAGTTTTATTTATCTCTTGTTGGATTAAGCCTTAAATGAGTATGAAGGGAATTGGATTAAAAATTTCCTAAACAAAGTTGTCTAAGTTTAGTTTTTGGATGTTTAGGCACTCAAAAGTCAATTCTACACTGAACCGGTTATGTGGCCTAGTATTAGGGGCTTGTTCCATACACTTCATGAAATTGAAGCCAAGTCAGGCCACTTAGCCAAAATATACTATTTGTTCAAAGTTTATACTCTACCAGAGAACAGAGTTGGTTAACCCTTCGGTGACTAAATCTGAGTACAAAAACTAGGTAGGGGTAAGGTTGCCTCTTGGTGATGAAATCTAAGTTGGACCTTGTCTCAAGTATTTAGGACTTCCAATTCAAATCTAGTCAAATTTAGGACTAATAACAAGGAATTTTGATCAATTTGGGTAATTTATTCATAATGTGCTTAATCGTGCCTAAGGGCTCATTAATCCAAATTAGCACCCAATCAAAAATTCCATGGAAAATTATTGAATACTTATTTCTAGAAATGAATATTTAATATCTAAATCATCAAGTGATCTCATTTCTTGGGAAGACATCCCTAGGCCATAAATGCCACAAATATCAAGATTCATGCCCTCCATGCCTCATCAATGCCTTCCATGATGCCCTCCATGCCTCTTAATTTCCCCTTATTCTAATGCCATGATGAGGACAATTACAAATTTTAATTGAAAAATTGAATTAATCCTCAACCACACATCTTAATTTTGATATGGATGGTTGAGGTTGATTCTGATCATATCCAAAAATCTATAAATAGGAGGCCTCACAACATCATTTCTAAGATTTTTTAGTGCAAAGTTATAATGCTAAATTGGTTTTAAAAGCTTCAAGAAACTAGTGTTATCATGCCAAATTGATTTCAATCCAATCCAAGCCATAGGCCAAAGGTGTTAAGAGGAGATGAAGGTATCCACACTCCATTGAAGAAGACCTCCTGAAGCACAAGTCAAGTAGGCCACCATTACAAAGGCATTTGGAGCATCCAAGGAAGGTGAAAGGAATTCTTTTGTTTTCATTCCTTATTTTTTAGTTGTGCTTGTCATTTTCTTTTGTTAACTAAGCTCTCTCTAATGTTTAGGCCTAGAGATGTTATGTTATTAGTGTGTTTATTTCATCTTGTTTTCATTTTGGAACTAACACCATACTAACCATCCTCTCTTGAGTCAAATTCTTAGATCATATTATGGCATGCCCGATGGGACTAGACGCATCATACACCTAAAGGAGACCCTTTTGCAACCTTAAAAAAATTATTTGAGCTTTTAAAACTCTTGAAAATTGGTTTTCTAATTTTTTTTGCCATTTTTGCTTGCCACAATTTTTACACAGTAACTGACATCAACAGAAATACCAACATTAGTTACTTTGCTTAATCAATGTCGATCAACAGAACTGAATTCGATCATATCTCGATTGGTTGTAACTGACATCAGTGGTATTGATTGATGTTGGTCACTATGTTTTTCAAAAAACATAGACCTGAGACCTACTTTTCCAAATTTGGTTATTTCAAATTCAAAAGGGCTTCAAAGCTAAAGGACATTCTAACAATTTTGCTACATAATCAAGTTCAAAAGTTTCTTAATACTTGTTTAATTCACCTTTGCATGCTTAAAAATGGATTAGGAACTTTGTTTTGGTGATTAACAAATGATTTAAGTGTCTTTGGTGAATGTTTTCAAAGTTTATAACTAAGACCAAAGGGTTGCATGAACACCACCAAACATTTCATTTGGGTTTAAAATTGAACACACTTGTCAATTTTTGCTTCTAATAGTTTTTTAGATTAATCTTGTTTGGTAAAAAGAGGGGTGTTACGTGTATACTCTTTCATTTGTCCCCTGTAGGGAACCCTTGGAAACAAAAGCACCATTCCTAATGAAAATATCCTAGTCCAAGGCTTATAAAGAATGTTGCCTAAATCACTCCCCAAAAACTTGCTAAAGTTTGGGTGATCTTGAAAATGACCCTAAAGTCTTTTTATTTTTATGCTTTCTTTGTTTTCTATGCAACTTGGCTTGTGAGGGGGACTTCATCACTTCCCACAAGTTCTTTAGGGAAGCTTTGACCTAGGGTTTTATCTCCTAGCATTGACTTCATTTGAATCTTTTAGAGTTGCACACAGGATGTAGTGTCACTTTGGACATTGCACTACACTAAGCGAATAGTAGGATGTAGTGGTTGAAAAAAGGACTAGACTTTTTTTCAACAAGCTGAATGATACAGACCTAAAATTTGTGCTTTTCATATGCATTGTTTGGCATGAAATTCATTGTGCAACTGATTCCCCTACATTTGAAACTTGATAGTTTAGTCAACCCCACATGCCATACCCTTGTTAGGATTTGGATGATTATACTTAGTGTATTTGGTCATTTATCTTACTTGGTGTTTTTGAGACTAATTTTTTTTTGTTTATGTATAAACCATGTCAAAACCATTTTTTCTATACGTCACTCTTTTGTCTAAAGAGGCATTATGTTGTCCATTTTACACCACACTTGTGCCTTGAAATTTTTGCTAAATTTGTTTGTGTGTGTGTCATTTGAGTTAAAGAGGGTAGCGTTAAGCTGCCCAAATCATGTTAAACTATTTTGAGACTTTTTTGAAATATAGCATTGACCACATCATTCAAGCATGCTTACTCTATTAGGCTACTCAATTTGTTTCAAGACTTGTTTACCATTGTATCAAAACCATTTATTTCAAACCATTTTGTGCCATTTAGACCTCTGTCTTGTGCCATCATGTTGTCCAATCTTGTCTAGCCTATTTGTTCCAATCCTAGTTTTCAACATTGAGTTTTCAATTAGCCTTTTCAAGTTTGGATCCAAACATTGATTGATTTTTATTTGGGACTTAAATCATGGGGTTGATACACAGATCTTTCTCTTTTGGGTTTCATAACTTTGGTTAATTGATTACCCAAATTTGGAAACTATTGATAGTTTTTCTATTTAGTGCATATCATCATCATTGTTTGTGCCTTTATTTGGGATAACACAACCTTTCTCAAAGAGCCATTTGTCTTATGCCTTATGCCAACTGATCATGTTTATGTTTGATTCCATGTGACGGGTCTATGCCAAAGTTATTTTCAAAGTTGTTAGATTAAATCAAATCACATCAACCGTTGTTTCAAGTCTAGCTTTTGATGTTGTTTGGCCAAGAGTCCTAACACATGCCTATTTGTTTGATCCTAGATTTTGACTCATAGTTTGGATAAAAGACCTAAAAACTCAACTTTTTCCTTTCTTAGTTTAAATCTTTTTTGGAACACTTTAACCTAGACCTTTGACATGTCGATTTTTATTTAGATGATTGACCATTTGTGTGAGTGACATTTGATGTTAGGATATTTTATGCCAAGTCTTAGCACAAATAATTTTAGAGATACATCTCCACTTTCAAACCACATTGGAGATATAGGTCCACCTTTTGACCAAGTTCGAACCATTTGTCCTTTAGACATAGTTTTTTAGAGTTTGTAGAACCCTAAGTCTTTTTATTTTTGGAGTTTTCATCATTTACACAGACATGTCTCACTACACTTATGGTGGAGTCACATAAAACCTAAATTATGATATAATGGCCACATAAAATGACTTTTATGTCTTTTGTCAAGACCCTAATGATGCTAATATAGTTTGTGAGATAGATTTTTATCTTCCCCATATTAATCATTTATGGGAACAAAGTTATGAAGAACTTATGATCCAACTCAAGACCTTGATTGGTATGAAGAGGCTTGTGAAGAGGACTTTAAAGACCCAACTACAAATAATTTTGTTTGGGATACAAGTCAATACCCTCTTTCCAATAATCAATACATGGAACACAGTCAAGAACTAGCTTATGATCCAACTCATGTCTGGGATGATATGGTTTATGAGGAAGACTTGGATGTTTTTACTTGTGCAAGAAATCAAATTTCACAACATCCTTTTGTTATCCAATCATCAGCTACCCCTAACCCTCCTCTAGATTATCTAAGATATCAAGCTCTGCAATATCCATGGAATACCATTATCATTCTAGGACCTAGTCCTTTAGCTTATGCAAGTAATCATGCTCTACACTTTCCTATCATTACCATTGCAGGACTTCATATTTTGGCTCATGTAATCAATAATGCTCCCTAATACCCTACCATTATCCAATCACAATTCATTACTCATCCATCACCAACCTGAACCAAACCTCAATCAATCCAATCTTTTGAAGACCAAGCTATGTGCAGAACTAGTATTTGACAACTCATTAGAAACTAAGGCTAAGAGAACCAACCAATCTAAGATGTTTCTATTGAATCAACCATTTGTGATAAGTCAACTTATGATAAATTTCCTATTGATCATATATCAGTTGTTGAGGAGTCTCACTCTGATGAGCCAGTCTATGCTAAGTCACTTCTTAATGATTATAACCACCTTTGGGAAAATAATTACCTCGATTGTGTGCCTATTTTTCAAGATCCTCTTATTGACAAGCCAATCAATGAGGAGTTTTCTCTTGACCTATTTCCCATCCTAGAGGCATCTCACTTTACCAAATCCATTTTTATGGAGCCCATTATGCCATCACAGGTTGTTACTTATCCAATACCAAATATTCAATAACACATCATTATAGTAGAGATACCCATCAAATGAAGAATCAAATTAGAGTCAGGTTATATTCTTGAACTGACATTAGAATTAGAATCAACATCAGTTATGACATTGGATTTAAAGTCCCTTACTTTAGAATTAGATTCAGATGAAGAATATGTTCATGGATGTTAGAACATTGGTTACGTATGCCTCATAGATCAATTTGAATACATTTGTGATCCTTATATAGTTTTTGAGGATGATTAATTTATCTTTAACAAAAGTTATCCTAGTATCTTCTAGAAAGAGTGTGCAACCAACACCCATTCCATTATCATTCCATAGGCCATTACCATCAACCAAGATATCCATATTATTGACATTCCATCTCCCACAAGTGTTGATTAGGATAGATAGAATCACACTTTGTTGAACTAAATCCATGGTAAAATAGTGGTTGAAGAAGATCAAGGAGGCTAAGATAACATTCGTGTAGTAGAAGAACACTCTCCTAGTGGGACCTTTTCAAAGGCACTAGGGGACAATCCAAGTCAAAAATCAGCATCTCCTAGTGACACTTTTTTAGAAGCACTAGAAGAAAATCAAAGTCAAAAGCCAATGTTCATTATTGAAACCTTCTTGAAGGTGATATGGGATAATCAAGACAAATTCATTAGTGAAAACCTCTTTGAGGAACCAATAGTTGAGCACAAAATTTCTTCACTGCTTGATGAAGACAAAATCAAAGATAAAATCAAAATATCTTCCAATCTATAGCCTAATCAGATGGTAGCTACTCTCAAGATCAAACAATATAAAAGTTTGGTCATCTTATCAAGATAAAAATTATTAGACCCCACCACAACCAAAATTATGTCAAATATAGCATCAACAACATTACATGTGATTGATAGTCATTATCTTCATTTATTTCCCAACCATTATACATTCTATTATCATCTACCATTCCATTTCATAGTTAAACCTACCATCAATTATTTTTCCCTATTTACCATCCATGGTTGCACTTTCCTTTATATAGGATATAAAGATACCTTGTCTTGATGATTGAAGGAATCAGAATCAATGACCAATGAAGATCACAAAAGCATTCTCAGCAACCAAATCTATATGCCATTCTTGATAGAGTGGTTATTCAGATGAGGTTTGGTCTAGTAATTAACATGATTGAGTATTCTATTTGTATCATTTTTTGATTAGGATTTGCATCTCCCCATCAGTAGGAACAATATATTCAAAAACCACACCCAGGCCAACAACATGTACCATGCCAATGCCATAATTACATATCCATTTTCCATTGTCAAAGTAGCCAACTATTCACCCCATCATTTGGGGGAAATCCTCTTACCATTTTATCTAATCTATCAAAAACCATCATTATCCTTAGCAATACCATGCCATCCTATCATTCCATTCCTATCTAGACCAAAGCTTGTTTTTAGTCATCCTACCCAATCCTATTTTTATCTTAGCTACTTTGGTTCTTCTTTCACTTTTTGTGAGGGGATTTTGATCAAGTTTCAACAATCAATCCAATCCATGTTTACAATGATAGTATATGAAATTAGTGTGATAGTTGATCTGGTAAGATATCTTTCATCCTCTCAAGTTTGTTTATGTGAACCTACTTATAACTGCCTATGGGTAAATTAGTGTCTCACTAGTCTTTCTACTAACTATAACCACCTATGGATAAATTATTGTCATTGACCTATGTCATTGTATCCTAGTTATAACCACTTATGGGAAAAATAGTGGTAACACTTGTTTATCATGCATTGTGACATCACCTTGCCATTGTTATTTTCATTTGACTGGTTATTTACTAGATTTGAGAACTTGTTGGGATCCAATTGGTTTTTCCCACATTTTTTTTGGATGGAATTACTATGACTTGAGTTCATTTTAGGACTATTTGGGTCATGCTCAATTCATGTTGAGGTCACATCAGTCCCCCTTTCCATACACTCTCACCATTTTGTGAGCAAGTATCTTGTCATTCTCTAATGACTTAAGATAACTCAAAATTTCAAAAAAAATCATAATATTTTAAAAATCCAAAAATATTTTTCCTATTTAAGCCTAGTTAGTTATCCTTGATCCACCTTACTAGGGCATTATCATTGTTAGGATGCTTTCTTTTGCTTTTGTTTTTAGGGTTTCTATTTGTTTGTTTATTTCAAGTTGTTTTTTTGTTTTTTGGTTTATTTACTTGCATGTTTATTTGCTTTCAATAATTTTTTGTTGACTTGATCCATATGTGTTCATTGGGTGATTCCTTGTACACATTATTCTTGAGTCTATCCATATTCATGTGTCAATATTTCCATCATGGTTTTTATCATTAGTACATTATTTTCAACTATTTATTGGATATCAAGAGTCAATCCTTATGCATATTTTTGGGATAGTCTTCATGGTGTTCTATCATGAAGCTTACCATCACATGTTACAACAAAAATAAGTATCATGAAGGTCTACAATCAATGGAGCCACAAAAGTTTCTCCTTGGTACCTTGACAAATACTTTCATCCCACCCTTGATCAAATCAATTTAATGAGCATTCTAGTGGTGTCATTGTTGATCAAAATGAGCATATCCTCATTGGTAGGTATAATTGAATCATTCACGCCGATCAATCTCATTCCTCTATCCATCTCTTTCATTATTATGTGCCTGCTCATCTTTAATCTATATTCTAGGTTATATCCTTGAGTTATGCTTGATAATCATCCCTAACTGGGGCACAATCATCTTAAGCCAATCCAAGTCATCTTCATTATTATAACCACCTATGGGAAAATCGTTATTTTGACTCTTACTCTTGATTATAACCACCTTTGGGAAAATCAACAATCTTTTTTATATCATTACATGCAAGCATTTTCTCATTTATATTAATCTCAACCATGGGTTAATTTCACCTTTCTTCTTGTTTATTTTTTAGGGACCATCCATCAATAAATGCGATGGCCATTCCCTCAAAGGGGCATCATCATAGGCTTCCCAAAAACCATTTGGAGCTTTGTTCTTTAGTCATCATCTTCTTTTAGGCATGTAGGACCTTTTCAATCTTTGAGAAGGCATTGCTTTGCCTATGATTTGAAATGCTTTCCAAATAAGGGAAAACTATAGATACCTAAAAAATGGTTGCCAATAACATCCAACTAGGCTTTTGACCAATTTCTACCCAAAATGCATAATTTAGACTAAAAGCACTCAAACATGCTAAATGATGTGAAACTAATATATTCAAGTGCCAATTTTGGCCAGGGTATCCCTAAATGGGTTAATGTAATTTATGGTCCAACTAACTATGATCAATTCATTTTGAGTCAAAATGTCAAATTTACACCTACATGTTCTAGACTGCTCTTTCCTATCAGATCTTTTACACAAAACTCATTCCTTTGTTATTTGTTATTGGCAACATCCTAAATGGGAGTACACATCCAACACATCTAACGTGGACTTCCAATTCAAATCTAGTCAAATTTAGGATCAATAACAAGGTGTTCTAATCAATTCATGTAATTTGTTCACAATGTGCTTAATCATGCCTAAGGGCTAATTAATCCAAACTAGGGCCTAATAAATAATTTCATGGAAACTTATTGAATACTTAATTTTTTAATTGAATATTGAATATCTGCATCATCAAGTGACCTCATTTCTTGGGAAGACATCTATAGGGAATAAATGCCACAAATATCAAGATTCATGCCCTGCATGCCTCATCAATGCCTTCCATGATGCCCTCCATGCCTCTTAATTTCCCCTTCTTCTAATGCCATGATGAGGATAATTACAAATTTTAAATGAAAAATTGAATTAATCCTCAACCACACATCTTAATCTTGAGATGGATGGTTTAGGTTGATTCTAATCAATTCTAAAAATCTATAAATAGGAGGCCTCACAAAATCATTTCTAAGATTTTTTAGTTCAAAGTTACAATGCCAAATTGGTTCCAAAAGCTTCAAGCAACTAGTGTTACCATGCCAAATTGATTCCAAGCCAAGCCAAGCCAAGCCAAGCCATAAGCCAAATGTTCCAAGAGGAGATGAAGGTAGCCACACTTCATTGAAGAAGACCTCTTAAAACACAAGCTGAGCAAGGCACCATTACAAAGGCATTTGGAGCATCCAAGGAAGGTGAAAGGAATTCTTGTGTTTTCATTCCTTGATTTTTAGTTATGCTTGTCATTTGCTTTTGTTAACTAAGCTCTCTCTAGTGTCTAGGCCTAGAGACTTTATGCTATTAATGTGTTTATTTCATCTTGTTTTCATTTTGGAACTAACACCATACTAACCATCCTCTTTTAAGTTAGATTTCTAGTCACACACATGGTTTAAAAATGGGACTAAAGACTTTGTTACAACCTTATTTGTCCTCATTTATGACTTTTGATAGTTCTCCCACAAAATATGGTACCATTTTTCAAGGGGGAATGGGTGAGTCAAGGTGAGGTCGGTGAAGATTCAAATTTAGGATGATAATTCCTTATTAGGGCTAAGAATTCCAAAATGAGGGCTCTTTATCTCTCCCAAGGTGTGAAAGGGGTAGGTAAGTCAATTTTAAAGGCTATTTTCATGTGAAAATGCAAAACCAAGTCAAATTACTTACCCTTGAGGAGAAATTTGACCCATTTCATGTTGGGACCCTTGTGACGCTTAAATTAGGTCATTAAGCATCTTGGAAGAAGGGGCTAAAGGTGGGGTACAAGGCCATGTCACTTTGCCACATCATTTTGCCATGTCATTCATCATGTCATATGCCATGTCACATGATATTTCACATGCCATGTCATATTCCATGTCATAATTAATAGTGAAAGTGGGTCCCATAGTGAATATTGATGGTAAATAGTCTTTCATGAATAGTGATTTCAAAAACTATTTTTGAATAGTGTTTTCAAATAATACTTTTTGAATAGAAATGGGTAGAATAGGGACTTTGGTTAAGTTAAGAGGGTGGTAGAAGGGGATAATAAGGTTTTAGGAGGATTTAAGGTGGTATTGAGGAATTTATACACCTATAACTACAAGTGTGCAATTTTATAGTGTCTATAGTCAATGTCTAATGGCATGCATAGTCAACTCTTAGCTCATCCTCAGTCTCAGTCGTGATTTGTAAACATTGTGAGAACATCCACATAATTATAATGAAGGTTTCAAATATTTATAATATCTTATAAAAACATTAGGTAGTGGTTTGTATTTCCAAATGATAAAGAGTTTACTATAGTTGACTATATGTAATACATCTATACACAGTCAGCCATGAATGAACATACACAATCATATAACAAATATATGCACCTACAGGTGCCTGCAGAAGGTTCCAAAAATTTAAATGGAGTGTGGGATAATATTTAAATCTTTGAAAAATCTTGATTTTTCATTTGAATACATTTAAAGGATATCAATTACCAATGCAGGTAGATTCCTTGAATGTATGGACCATTCTACTCACTGCTTGTCTATATCCAACTCAAGGTGCACCAACAGGTACCTTCATGGAAATAAGGAAAGAAACTCTTCAAATCCATTCAAGGTTTTAAAAATCTATTTTAGAACTTTTATAAAGGGACAAGATGGGCTATAATCCCATATAATGTCCACCTTTTGAAATATCTCCTCACTGACTATATATTGTAGGATCTACCTATAGGTGGTACTAATAGAGAATTAGAGGTCTCATGAGAAGTGTTGGATCATGAGGTGGAACCTTTATTGAAATATTAATATGTTTTATAAATCATAAAATACCTACATGAGGTGATAGGTTGGTAAGAAAACTATAAGGAACCTTTCAAAGGTAATGACTATAGATTTAGGATTTATATTCCTAAAACATCAAAACAAAGCACCTTACTACTTTGTTGATATCTTATAACAAGGTTACAAATAATTTTGGTGCATCTAAGTGAATAGGTATTATAGTATCCACATAAGATGACTTTGAAAATTTTATAGGGTAGATGATTGATGGAATGTATTTGTTGGATGACCCAAAATTACAATTTTATGCACTAAACTCAGACAACAAGGTCTACAAAATTTGAGCCCAAATAGACTCTTCACCCAATGTTGTAGTATTAAACCATGCCTCTATGATTGAAATTTTTTATATGGTTTAATAAAGATCTATTTATCTAAGTGACATTTAAATAAGGTTAGAATTTTGTGCTTTGTCTCCCATGACCACCTACAGGTGTCCCATCATTCAAAATAATCAACTACAACTAAGAGGTGAAAGTGAGATGGAACATATGGTAGGAAGGTATGACCATGAATTTGATTGATATTAAGATGGATTTGTGTGACTAGAATCACCTTAATAGGATCCTCAAACACTATACCCAAGTTTCAAACATGGATTATCACTTATAGGAATCATCCTTTGGTTAAAAGGGTAGGGTAACACAATCAACTGCCTATGACTAGTATTGAGATTAACTCAACCCCAAAGTATGAGGTGACCAAATTAGTATATATGAAGTTAATTTTGAAATTATTCATGAATTTTTATATACTATACTCAAATATTAATCCATGCATACACACCTACAGGTGTCCCTCCATGACAAGAGACATAGTCAAGAAATGCACACTATTTTGAGAGCTCAAGGTGTGTGCAGGGGTACATAGAAGGTTAGAATGATGAGTGGATTGGTAATACACCCATAATTATTATATAAGTTTAAATATTCACCTATAATATTAAAATCATGCATAGAAGGGACTCATATCAGACAATACATGGTCCACATGAAAAAATCCTACACAATTTCCCTTCCTAGGGGTCTATTTTAGATCTTGAAGGCATTAGGGGGTATAGAAACCTAATCAAGGAATCAAATATTTCACATAACATATTTAAATATTAGATAATCCCCTCCAAATCTTGGATTTTTTGGGAGAATGGGGGAACTACCCTCTATTTTGTCTTAGACAGAGGGTACTTCCCTAGGTTGCAAATCTTACACTCTTAGGGATTGGAGATAAAAGGGATGAACCAAAAGATATAAGGACCTTTAAAGAATGTATGAGAAGATGAAACATACATATACCATCATGATGAATTAATAAAATAAGGTAGAATATTAACAAAGTATCCTGGACCACAAGGGTTACAATTAGGCTA
Source organism: Torreya grandis (assembly GCA_037957365.1). NCBI lineage: Eukaryota > Viridiplantae > Streptophyta > Pinopsida > Cupressales > Taxaceae > Torreya > Torreya grandis. Next base: position 1,993,048 of record JARHVA010002023.1, read on the forward strand.
ATTAATTAGGGTTTTGGCCTAAATCCCAAATGGTAGACCAATGTCACTTCAAAATTTAAGAGTGGATTCCAATGGACATGTTTATGGGATCATAAAAAAGGTTTTCAAGCTCTTGGTATGTATATAAATCACAAGGAATCCATTTTTGAGCTCAATACTAACTCAAGCCTATAGAAAACGAAGAATCAAACTCGATAGGCTAACTTTGAGTGCTCACATCTTCTCTGAGGATGTACATGGAGGTCAAGGGAGTTTATAGAGTTTGACAAGGTTCTGAGACATCATTTATTTTTAATTATTTTATTAATTCTAATGTCCTATATTTATGAACAAATATTAAGAGTGGAAATGACTCAAAACCCTTGCAAACCCTTGGCTAATGACCTGATTGGGAAAAAAGGATGGAGAGCTATCCAAATGGACCAGAATGAACATGAAAGTAGATGGAAGATGTAGAAGAATCTCCAAATACACTTTCCATCCAATTGAAGCATTCCCTATTTGTACATTTAGGGTACAAAATTGGTTCTTTTGATTATTTTGAGCATTATGCAGCTTCTAGGGACCTTTAAGAGATGAAAATAACTTTGAGAGAAGGCTTGGGACTTGGGATAACCACTAATATTCATTTCATGCTTAACAAAAACTCTTAAGTGTGTCTTCTAGAGCTCTCATCTTATCCAATTAGAACTAACATAGTGAACATGATAGTGAGAAGGGTGGAAAACTTTAAATGAGATACTTTTAAGGTGTCTTTGATGCCTCTAAGGCCATGGAGGGTCTTATCTATTGTTCCCAAAATTTGTCACTCATTTTTGGGACAACATATGACCTATTTTGGTCTTGTGGGCCAAAATTCTCTTTTCACTTCTCAAAAAATTATTCTGAGTATTCAAATTCTCTATCATTCAAGCTTTGTCAGCTAATGGACTCTGTAGGCTAATTTCTACGGACTCTATAGGGTTGTTTCTACAGACTCCACAGGCTTATTTCTATGAACTCTATAGGCTTGTTTCTATGGACTCTATAGGCTTGTTTCTATGGACTCTATAGGCTTGTTTCTATGGACTTCGTAGGCTTGTTTCTATGAACTCTGCAAGCTTGTTTCTACAGACTGCATAGGCTTGTTTCTACGGACTCAACAAGTTTGTTTCAACGGACCCTGTAGGCTTGTTTCTACAGACTCTGTAGGCTGATTTCTATGGACTCTGTAGGCTTGTTTCTACAGACTCCATAGGCTGATTTCTATGGAATCTATAGGAAAGAAACAAGTTCCCAACATTTAGGCAATTTCAATTGATCGATTCAATCGAAAGGTTCAAAGGAAGGTGTCCAAAAGCTTTAAGGGTAGGTACCCTTACAAAGGGCAAATGGAACAAAAGGATATCTTTTGGAGGGATTTTTCAAATAGAATTTTACAAGTAAAATCCTTCAGACATTTTGTCTAAAGGAATGATCAAAGGTCCGCCAGAGAGCCCGAAGGATAAGTGCCCTTATGGAGGGCACTTAGGATCTAAAAGGACCTTTGTGACTTTTCTGAAAGGCAATTTTGGAGATCAAATAGCCCTTGTGGAGGGCAGGTGATGAGAAAAATAGACCATTGCACAAGGCAAAAAAGTTGGAATTCCTTCAAATTTGCTTAAGGCAAAAGCCAAGATGAATTTTTTTAGACAAAAAGTCTGAAGGAATTCCTTCAAACTTTTATCTGAAGGAATTTGCCCAAATGAAAAGACCCTGAGGGAATAAGCAGGTAAGGCAAGGAAAGAATTTCCTTCAGACATTTTGTCTGAAGGATATGAGGAAGAAGGCTACCTAAAGAACCCTAAAAGGCATGTACCCTTGTGGGGGGCTCTTAGTGACTAGGAAAAGGACCTCTCCCAAGTCCCAAAAGGACACCTTCCCTTTGGAAGGATTCAAAGACTAAGCTCAATCAAAGGAAGTCTAAAGGAAATAAATCCAAAAGAATTGACCAAGGGGTGATAGGCCCACAAATGTCAAATTTGGACACCATGAACTATCCATTGGAATCCAGATGTCTGGTGACATCCCTGAAGATGCCAAACTCAGGACAATAAACTAGCCATTGGCTTTCAAATGGTGATGGGTGCATGAACATCATATTTATAGAAATCAAATAACCATTGATCTTTAAAGGCTTAAGCATGGACCTGAATGCATTCAAAGGCCTTAAGGCCAAAAGGAAGAACCATTGAAGAGGGAGCTGAAAGAGCCAACAAAAAGGGAAAAGATAACTCGAGAGCTCAAATTGCAATAAGAAAGAGGAAAAGACCATAAATATCTATGTAGGAGTTATTCTAGTAGGTGGAACAGTCCACCAAGTAGATATTTTAGCTTGCAAAAATTAAAAGTGTCACCTATTTTTCTCCCTTGGAGTAAAGGTAAAGTGGATATCTACATAGACAATAGGAAAAGGACCAGATGACCTAGGCCCAGGAGAAGACATTTGAGATGAATTGACACACAACAATTAAGGTAGATGCCCTATTCCAGCATGGTCCTTTTTGACAAAACTAAAAATACATTTAAGGCATTGATTGCAGCATGGATTGTTCCATGAAATAAAGTGCTAAGCCTTTCTTGGCTACTATATATTTTAATCTCTTATTTTATGAAAGAGGACATCTTTTTGGTTATAGAAGTAAAACTCTGCCAAAATTGAAAGGTGAATACTGAGACTTTGAGCTCAGATTATTGATCATATTTCTTTGTTTGAATGAGAAATTAGGTTACTTTCAGACTTGTGCTATAATAACTTGTGTCATTTTAGGAGATTGTTTTTATGTCTGTCTCCTGAATACGGTCTTGTCCAGTTAATGAAATAAGTAGAACTAGTGGAATTAATCAAGAAGGTGTCCTAAAGCCAATTGTGGAGAGACTTTGTGCTACCACAATTGCCTTTAGTGTGTTTGTCTATTTTTTGTTCCTATGTAAAGGGCCTTGGGATGACTTTGTGCCCTCATTGTTCTTTTTATTTCACTCTTGGGTAGTCGAGGTGGAGACTTTGTGCTACATCTCATTCTGCTAGTTACTATGCCCCCTATTACCAGTTACTTGTTACTATTAGAAATAATTATGGTTGTTTGCTGAAATACCACTTCTAAAAGAAGAGAAGTGCCTTCAGTGTTCTCACCTAGATTTCTCCTTTGTCTATGAACATCTTCTCTAAAAAAAGAGAGATGGATGGTGTTGTCCTACCCCTGAGTGTTATTTTATGCACATATATATAATATAGAGCTCCTCATAGTTATAAGGGAACCTCCCCTTGATGAGAGGAGAGATTTGTCCCCTTTTGATGTTTTAAACCTACACATTTGGCCAACTAATATCCTTATGATATGGTTAAAGTGACCTATTTTGCTCATCAATTAGCTGGTGACAAAATATTCACCCAAAAAAATTTGGTGACTCCACTAGGGAAGAATAAGCTGTTTGAAGCCTCAAGCTTCAAGCTGAAGTAGGGCCAGTTTTTTTCCATTTTTATTTTACAATCTAGCAACTCCACACTATACTAGAAGCTAGAGAGCCCAAAGGTTGTTGACCCTATTTTTGAGTTGATGCAGTAGGTAAATTTTGAATTGTTTCCTCCACAACTTCAAGTTCAATGAACTAGGAGTCTTTTTCCTATCAATACCAGGTCACCAATACAAGGTAGAGCTTCTTTTTATGCTATTAGCATAGCTTTGCCTATACATAGTCCATCTAGATTTTTTATCCCCACTTTCCATAATCAAATTATGGTAGTTTAAGGCCCCTGGGGTAACTCTTTTATCCCACTTAATTTAACTCCACCTCTACACGAGCTACCATGAAATTTAAGGAAGAATTTCTCCAAATTCTTTGGTGATGGGAGAGTTCAACTTGATGAACACATTATAGCTTTCACCATAGCCTATGGTGTGATAAGCATGGAGTATGAAGACATAGTAGTCAAGTTGTTTGTCGAAACATTGCAAGGTGCTATTATACACTAGTTTTATCATCTACAGGCCTAGACTGTGACTAACTAGAACTCCCTCAAAGCTAAGTTTAAAGTAAGGTTTAAGTGTATAGAAGATGTCCATGCCCTATTGGCCCAGCTCACATAGATGAAGAAAGAACCGCATGAACCTATGTGGGACTTCGTTGCCAAATTTGGCAAGCTGAGGAACAAGATTCCTACAATTGCTCAACCAACACCAAGGAATCTCAAATGTTTTTTCATCAATTCTCATCTACTTGAAGTAAGTTTCTTGTTGAGATGGGCTGGCCACATAAATCTTGCTGCTACTCAAGATTTAGCTACTAAAGTGTAAGATTACCTTATCTTGGCAGGAAAGATAAGGAGAGATCCTAACAGGGGTAAATCTTCTTCAGCTTATGAATAATCACCTATAGGTACCACTAATCCAATGGTGCAGAAGCTGGAAAATGAGTTGCTAGCTTTTAGAAAGCAAATGGTGTAAGGGATGTAATCTGCTGCTTCATACAGAGATATACCAAGGAGAACATTCCCCAATCATTCATACCAAGGCAATGCTACCAAGAATCAAGGGCAGCCAAACTGTCTTCCTCTCCCTCAGGGGAAATTGGCCATTGAAGCACCTCCAACCAATTCAATAGTTAGATATCTTGAAGCAAAATCAGATTTTTCCTTCCAGCTTGAGCTGAACCTAGAAGATGACACTAATCTCTTCATAGAGGGAGAAGAAGAATTAGCTAGCGACTCTAACATTGGTTTCCTGAATTACCAATATGAACTCAGAAGTAAAGGTAAAGCAGTTGATGGATCATACGTTGTTTTCACCTGGTCTAAGAATCAGTTAGCCCAACAAGTTGATAAGGAAAAAATAGAGGAGTGAGCTCAACCTACAATTTTAATTGCCAAATGAGGAACTTCTCTACCTTTCCAGCCAAAGGACCTGGTGATTGCTAAAAAGGTAAGTACTTCAAGTATGCCTTCACCTTCAACTTCTATTTCATAGATCAGTCCCCCCCCTAAAAACTAGAAGAATGAACTCCCTTCCCCTATTCATAATTCATTTCAGACATTTGACATAGTTGACCATGTCAAGAAAACTAAAATTCAAATGTCTAAATTTGAATTCCTACAATCCAACCTTGAGTAGTTGGATAAGTTGGTTCAATGTGTGAAGAACCAAAGCATCCCTGTAGGACAAGATGTTAGAAAGGTAATTCATGATCACCTAAGGAACATGTCCACCCAAACAATCTTATCATTACTCCTCCTACTGCTCCTAGAAGGACTAAACAATTTTATGTCTCTCTGTTGATAAATGGATATCAGCTAAATAATTTCATTATAGACTCAGGTGCATTTGACAATGTCATGCTTGCCAAAGTAGCTAAATTCTTTGGTCTCACATTGACCAAGACATTTGGAAGATGTTTCTATATGGAGAATAAACAAGTGCCACTATTGGGATAAATCAAGGATGCCCAATTTGCATTTTTAGCATTCCCAAAAAAGAGAATCAAGATGACAATCTTAGTGGTCAACATCCCAACCTCATACAGCATCCTTCTTGGGAAAAATTTCTGTAAGGACTTTGGTGGTGAATTAACCATGGACCTATCTAAGGTGAGGATCCCTGTCAAAGGAATCATGTAGAGGCTACTTATTGAAAAGGAGGCAAAATATATTGTCACTCAAACATCAGACCTTGAAGCTCAAATTCTATTTGAGTCTTCAAGAATGGGTAACTTTTTCTTGACCACAGAGGATGTTCATGTTTTAGCTGATGAAACTTCTGAAAATGATAGTCTGAAAATTGGTTTAGATGGAACAATAGAAGACATGAGAGAGCACAGTGTAAGCCTAAAGGAACTCTCCCCTCCACATAAAGAGAAATCTAAGGAAAAATTAGTCTTTGATGATGTCTAGATTCTAGAATTTGATGGCAATTGTTCCTCAACCAGTTCTGGAGCTGGGATTGTTCTGATATCTCCTCAAGGAGATATTTTTCCTTCATCATACAAGTTGTAGTTTAGCAACACCAATAACACTATTGAGTATGAATCTTTACTACTCAGGTTAAAGGCCACCCAAGACAAGGGCATCAAGCTCCTTCATGCCAAAGCAATTGCTAAGCTAGTGGTTTGTTAGGTGAGGAACCTGTACCAAACTAAAAATGAGAGATTGTGCCATTATTGTAATCTAGTTTGGGATCAAATTGAAAGTTTTGATGCTTTTAGCATCTCTATAGTTCCCAAGGAATTCAATGACTGAGTTAATGCTTTGGTTATTTCAGCAACTCTCTTTGTTCCTCACCCTAATTTTATTGGAGACAAGTACACTATCAAACTAGTCTTTCGACCAAGTGTGCTTAATAATGCCAATCATTAGCAAGTGTTCAATGTTGACAACAAAATCATTACCTTCTTGGCACAAAAAGGCAACTTCAAATAACTTCACTTCAAAGGTCGTGAATCTACCCCTGAATCAAGTTCAAACATAGGTGAGGAATTCCTACAGCTCAAAGGGAATAAAATTCCCAAAGGATTGGTTTCCTTTGAGATGTTCTTTGACAAGCACGACAGGTTCATCAAATAGCAACAAATGGATTCAAGCTCCTCTCAGGAGTTTGATTAGAGAAATTTGGGTACCAAGGAAAATCCTAAGATGGTGAACATTGGGAAGTGCTACACTCTAGAAGAAAAGTTCAAGTTCACTACTCTGCTCCACCAGTACATAAATGTTTTGGCATACTCTTATGATGATCTAAAGTCACTTAGGCCTAAATAAATTTGCCATAAAATTACTCTCAAGAGTGATTCAGTGCCTTATAATAAAAAATCCAATCAATATAATCTAAAGATATTAGGTACTATTCTATCCAAAATATAGATAATGTTGAATGCTAGAATAATTTTCCCAATCCATCATTCCACATGGATTGCCAACATAGTACCTATGAGGGAAAAGAATGGCAAAATTCACCTCTATGTGGACTTTAGAAATTTGAATTAGTCATCCTTAAAGGATAACTATCCTCTACCCATCATAGACCAAGTTCTTTAGATAGTGACCAATTTAGAGATGTTATCAATGTTAGACAGCTTTTCTGGATACAATCAAGTAGAGGTTGGTGAAGCAGACTAGCACAAGATTGCCTTTACCACACCTTGGGGCACATTTGCATATCAAAGAATGCCTTTTGGCATGATAAATTTTGGCACAACTTTCCAAAGAGTAGTGGACCTTACTTTTAAAGATGAAATGGGTAAGTTCATCGTGGTATACCTTGATGACTTGATCATCTTTTCCAAGCATCACCCTGATCATGTACACCATTTGCAATAAGTGTTGGAATGTTGCCACTAGAATTGCATTTTTCTAAATCTTAAGAAGTCTATTTTTGGAGTAATAGAAGGGAAACTCCTTAGACACATTTTATCTTGAGAAGGCATAAAGATTGACTCAAATAGAGTCAAGTCCATCCAAGAGCTTACCCTACCCACAAGTAAGACTACAGTTCACTTTTTCTTCAGAAAGGTGAATATTTTACAAAGGTTTATCCCTGAGTTTGCTAAGAAGACTCACCACATTGTGAACATGATGAAGGGAAATGCCACCTTTAGCTAGACTAAAGAAGGCAAATTGGCATTTCAAGATATCAAGACTATTATTGCCCATGCCCCAATTCTAGTTTGTCCAGATTATACCAAGGATTTCACAGTGTATAGTTATGCTTCTAAACACACACTTTCAACAACTCTAGTTCAATAGAACAAAGCAAGTGTGGAATCTCCAATATCCTTTATGAGATTTCCCCTCAAAGCTCATGAGCTAAAGTATTCAAATAAGGAGAAGCATGCTTATGCAGTGGTAAAGGTAGTAAAGCACTTCCATGTTTACATCCTCAATTCACACACTACTGCCATGGTTCCTGATACCATAGTTAAATCCATATTAACTCAACAAGATTTTAGAACAATAAGAGGCAATTGGATTGCTAAAATCCAAGAGTTTGATCTAGTTATCAAACCAATGAAGCCAGTGTGGGGAAGGGGCCTCTACCAATTGATTGATGACAATAAACTTGAAGAAGCAGGGCATGAAGAAATAGAAGTGGAAGACATGCCAATAATCCACTTTGTCTCTGCCACAAATGAGTGGCATTTAAGTATTGCTCATTTCCTTACTTATGGTGAGTGTCCCGCTCACTTGTCTCATAAAGGTAGGACTGTTAAATTGAAAGTTATCAATTTTGCCCTATGGGATAACAACCTATATAAGAGGAGCCTTGATGGAGTGTTCCTCCATTGCATGGATAAAGAGCATCAGAACCAAATTTTGAAGTTCTTCCATAATCTAGCCTATGGAGGACATTTTTTTGCTCCTATAATTGCCCATAAGATTCTATGAGCTAGGTATTACTAGCCTACCTTATTTCAAGATGCATATAAATGGGTATAAAGATGTGAACTATGCCAATAGTTTGTTGGAAGACCCAAGTTAGCTACTCTGTCTCTCAAACCAGTGGTGATAGAAGAGCCATTTTAGTAATGGGGAATCAATTTCATTAGTGTTGTGAACCCATCTTTGAGTGTTGGACATGATATGTCCTCATAGCCATAGATTACTTCACCAAATGGGTGGAAGCAATTTCAACCAAGCATTCTACATCAGAAGTAGTATGCGATTTCCTCAAGGAGAATATCATTTCCAAGTTTGGGGTTCCAACCAAGATTGTCACAGATAATGCAACCTATTTCTCTTCTCATGAGATCACTCATTTCTATTTTTATTATGGGATTACTCTTTCCCACTCCTTTGATTATTTTCCACAAGCGAATGCCCAAGCAAAATCAAGCAACAAGAACCTAGTGACCATCATTAGAAAGCTGGTGGATGATAACCAACAAACATGACATAAAGCATTGGTTGATGCTTTATGGGTAGATATAATTATACCCAAAAGGGTGATAGGTATGTCACCATTCTAACTTTTTTATGGTATCAATGCAGAGATACCAATCACCCTAGAGTTTTTAGCATTGAAATTAGCAAAAGCGATCAAAGATCAGACATATGAAAGCTCCATTGACAAGAGGATTATGTGCATAACTGAGCTAGATAAGCAGTGAACTATGGTGGTGGACCGAATCACTGCACATCAAAGTCTGGTGAAGAAGCTCTTTGACCAAAAAACAAAAAACTATGATTTCCAAATTAGAGATCAAGTTCTGTTATGGGACAAAAGGAGAGAACCAAAGGGAATGCATGGGAAGTTTGATTCCCTATGGAGAGGCCCATTTACTATCCATGAGCTCAATGGTGAAAATAGTTTCTTGTTGAAGTACCAAGATGACACACCCTTTTCTCTGCCTCACAATGGGCAACATCTGAAGCACTTCAATTCTTGAAGTATTGGATAAGATCATCTATACATATGTATATTTGTATAGTCTTTAGTTCTATTTTTGTGCTTTCCATTTTCATTTTTGCTGCCTTTATTTTTTAGGTAGCATGACTCCATAGCCCAATGGCATACTTGAAGACACTGGAGATTCTAGTTTCTACTCCCCTCAGCTGTTTCAAAATTTCAACTGAAGGAAGTTCCCCAAATAGAGCCATCTATTGTTCCTAAAATATATCACTCATTTTTGGGGAAACATATGAACTATTCTGGTCCTATGGGCCAAAATTCTCTTTTCCCTTCTCAAAAAATTGTTTTGAGTATTCAAATTCTCCATCATTCAAGCTTTCTTAGCTAACGGACTTCATAGGCTAATTTCTACGGACTTTGTAGGCTTGTTTCTATGGAGTCCATAGGCTTGTTTCTATGGACTCTGTAGGCTTGTTTCTATGGACTCTACAGGCTTGTTTCTATAGACTCTGCATGATTATTTCTATGGACTCCATAGACTTGTTTATATGGACTCTGTAGGCTTGTTTCTATAGACTCTATAGGCTTGTTTCTATAGACTCTGCATGCTTGTTTCTACGAACTCCATAGGCTTATTTCTATGGACTCTATAGGCTAATTTCAATGGACTCCATAGGATTGTTTCTACAAACTCTGTAGGTTGATTTTTATAAACTCTATAGGAAAGAAACAATTTCCCAACACTTAGGCAATTTCAATCAGTTGGTTCAATCGAAAGGTTCAAAGGAAGGTGTCCCAAAGCTTGAAGGGCAGGTACCCTTATGGAGGGCAAATGAAATAAAAAGATATCTTTCAAAGGGATTTTTGATAGTAGAATTTTACAAGTAAAATCATTAGGGAATTTTATCTGAAGGAATGATCAAAGGCCCACCAAAGAGCCTGAAGGACAAGTGCCCTTACAGAGGGCACTTAGGAGCCAAAAGGACCTCTGTGACTTTTCTAAAAGGCAATTTTGGAGATCAAACAACCCTTGTGGAGGGTAGGTGATGAGCAAAATGGACCATTGCACAAGGCATAATAGTTAGAATTCCTTCATATTTGTTCAAGGCAAAATCCAAGATGAATTTTTTTAGACAAAAAGTTTGAAGGAATTATTTTGGACTTTTGTTTGAAGGAATTTGCCTGAATGAAAAAAGCTTGAGGGAATAAGCAGTGAAGGCAAGGAAAGGATTTCCTTCAAACATTTTGTCTAAAGGATTTGAGGAAGAAGGCCACCCAAAGAACCTTGAAGGGCATGTACCCTTGCAGGGGGCTCTCGATGACCAGGAAAAGGACCTCCCCCAAGTCTCAAAAGGACACCTTCCCTTTGGAAGGATTCAAAGACTAAGCTCATTCAAAGGAAGTCCAAAGGAAATAAAGATAAAATGAATTGACCAAAGGGTGATGGGCCCACAGACGTCAAAGTTGGACACCATGAACTAGCTGTTGGAATCTAGACATCTAGTGACATCCTCAAAGCTGTCAAATTCAGGACAATAAACTAGCTATTGGCTTTCAAATGGTGATGAGTGTGTGAACGTCATCTTTATGGCAATGAAATAACTATTGATATTTAAAGGCTTGAGCATGGACCTAAATGCAATTAAAGGCCTTAAGGTCAAAAGGAAGAATCACTAAAGAGGGATCTGAAAGAGCCAACAAAAAGGGAAAAGATAGCTCGAGAGCTCAAATTTCAATAGGAAAGAGGGAAAGACCAAACATATATGTTCAAGAGTTATTCCAGTAGGTTGAATAGTCCACCAAGTAGATATTTGAGCTTGGAAACATTAAAAGCATGGCCTATTTTTCTCCCTTGGAGTAAAGGTGAAGTGGACAGTTGTGCAGACAATAGGAATAGGACCAAATGACCTAGGCTTAGGAAAAGACATTTGAGATGAATCGACACACTACAGTTAAGGTAGATGCCCTATTCTAGCATAACTCTCTTTGAAAAAACTAAAAATACATTCAAGGCATTGAATGCATCATGGGTCATTCCATGAAACAAAGTGCAAAGCCTTTCTTGGCTACTATATATTGTAATCTCTTATTTTGTGCAAGGGGAGATCTTTTTGGTTATAGAAGCAAAACTCTGCCAAAATTAAAAGGTGAATACTAAGACTTTGAGCTCAGATTATTGATCATATTTCTTTGTTTGAATGAGAAAGCAGGTTACTTTCAGACTTTGTGTTGTAATAGCTTGTGTCATTTTAGGAGATTGTTCTTATGTCTATCTCCTGAATACATTCTTGTCTAGTTAATGAAATAAGCAGAACTAGTGGAAGTAATCAAGAAGGTGTCCTAAAGCCAACTATGGAGAGAATTTGTGCTACCATAATTGCCTTTAGTGTGTTTGTCTATTTTATGTTCCTATGTAAAGGGCCTTGGGATGACTTTGTGCCCTCATTGTCCTTCGTATTTCACTATTGGGCAGTTGAGGTGGAGACTTTGTGTTACATCTCAGTCTATTGGTTACTACGCCCCATGTTACCAGTTACTTGTCACTATTAGAAAGAACTATGGATGTTTGCTTCAAGACCACTTCTAAAAGAAGAGAAGTGCCTTAAGAGTTTTCACTTGGATTTCTTTTTTGTCTGTGAACATCGTCTCTGAAAAAAGAGAGATGGATGGTGTTGTCCTACCCCTAAGTGTTACTTTCTACATATATATATATATATATATATATATATATATATATATGTATATATATGTATGTATATATATGTATATATATATGTATATATATATGTATATATATATATATATATATGTATATATATAATATATAGCTCCTCATATTTATAAAAGAACCTCCCCTTGATGAGAGGAGAGATTTGTCCACTTTTGATGTGGTAAACCTACACATCTAGCCAACTAATCTCCTTATGTTGTGGTTGAAGCAACCTATTTTGCTCATTAGTTAGCTGGTGACAAAATATTCACCCAACATTGTCAAGTGTAATTAACCCTATTTATATATTTTCATGGGAAACTAAAGCCAAATTTGAGGCCAAGCGTGAAAGGTGTGGGAAAGAGGAGTTTCTTTGACTATAGGTAGTGATGGCTCACTTTCAAAAGATTCTAGTGATCCCTAATTAGTTTTAGGATGTTCCAACAAGGGTGAATGATCAATGAATTTTTTCTTGTGCAAGATGAGAAATTATATGCCACATTTAAAGAGTTTCATGACTTTGGGTGTCACTTGTGTTTTCTAACTTTGCATGATTATTTTCACATTCTCTTCTCATGAACATGTAACTCTTTTTTTCATCTTGATGCGTATCCATTCAAACTTTAGGATTGTTTCTTATCTTTTATCTCTCAATTTCTATAAGAAATAACCATTTTGGCCTTTGTAAAATATGCTCTACCTAAGTATGGTGAATCCCTACTCATTTTCATACCATGGATCAATAAATACTACTAATTTTACATCTTCTATGATTGTTCATAGTGTGTTCACTTGAATGATTGATATTTCTTAGTGATGACTATTGTTTCCAGAGCATTGTTGCCTTATTCTCTCACTTATTTGTAGCTTTAAAGCTTCTTATTTTAGGTCATGTGAAGTGTATTATGAAGAGTCAAGGTTGAGTGAGTTAGTCTTTTAAAATAGTGCCATTCTAGGCTTGTTGTTTAGTCCTCCTAGCCTAAACATTCATCACAACCTCAAAATTAAATACTAATGTGAGAAGATTCATATTAGAGAAGTGTATACCTAGTTAGTTCCTAGGTCTCATCTATGACATGAATTTGGTTTGTAGTCATCAATTAATTTGGTGTATCACCACCTTTAAGATAGTTTACTTTTAGTTTTCTCTCCTTTTTCCTTGTAAGCATAGGTGTAGTAGTGATCCAAAAGTGGTACATCAAGGGAGCTAGCCCTATCTAGAGATTCACCTCATCCCTAGGCTACCCACGTCCTAGATGTTTTTTAATTGTGCCACTTGGATGAGAAGAGATGAGACATCTCTTTAAAGGGTGAAATTCCAAGTGACAACACCAAACACTCCCTCTTTTATTTTATACAATTATCTCGAACCTTCTTAGATATTTTTTTAATAAATATGTCTAAAAAATTTTACATCACCGATCTCTACTATATTTGGTAATTTGAGGATGAGCCAATTGATGATTTTGTAACCTTTTGGAGAGTTTTGATAAACCAACTATCTTTCTATTTTCCCCAATTTGATCTGATTAAGTTTTTCTCTCAAGCTTGTGCCAAACATATTTCTTACACTTTATAGGTTCAAACTTTCAAGACCTTTGATGAGGATTTCACCATGACATGTAAATTAGAGATTAGAGCTATTGATGATGTGAAGATAAAATTGAAAAACAAGAACTCTAGTCTCAAGTCAAATAAAACTTCCTCCTCCAAAATTAGAAACCACTCCAACTCTAACACCAAAATTAAAGGAATCACAAATCTAGTAGTCCTTAAAACTACCCCTCCTCTGGTTTTTAGCCAACCCAACTCTTTCAATTCTTCCAACCCTAATACTCAAAACCAAAACCATAATATCCAAAAGCAATATACTCTGCTAGGAGATTCATATGATTTAGTATTGGAAAACTTGTAGAAATAAAATATCATACAACTTCCTCCAATTAAACCCCCATAGCAATTTGATTCCTCTTATCCTATACCCAACTGGTATAAAGAGAATGAATTGTGTGGTTACCACCATGTCATTGAGAATAATGTTAGTAGATTAAATAATTTTAAAACCATTATCTAAGGGCTGATTGATAAATGGTAAATCATATTGGATAACCCCAATGCACCCCCAAATCCGTCACTTGATATTTTTAGGTAGCTATTACCCAACCATGTCCCTTTTGAAAACAAGGAAAACCATAAAGCATAATCCTCTCACAACCATGAGTTCCATATTGTTAATGTGGTTCTTAGTGAGCTCATTATTGAGGAAACCATTTCCCAAACCACTTCTTCTTCCCCTCCACTTATTGAGGTAGTGGAGTCACATTCTATTCCTTTGGAAACCAAAACAAAGGAAGCAACTATTCCCCTTTCTCCACTTATTGAGGTAGTGGAGATACCAAACTCTCCTTTGGAAGACATACCAAAGGAGGAAACCATTACCACCATACCTTTCTCATCCATCATAGATCAATCCACTCTTATTTTAGAAAGCATTCCTAAGGAAGAGGTCACCTTACCTACCCCTCCCATGGAAGAATCACCTTCCAAAACCTTAGAGCCTTTGATTGAGGGAAAGGACAAGGTAATTGTTCCTCTCTCTCTACTCATGTGTTTATCCTTTGAGCCCAATATTGAAGGAACCAAACCTGTCTATAAGCCTTTCTATAGATTGTTTCAAAACTTAGAGTTCTTATCCCAACCCAACATGGATCATGCCACATTTTAGCACTATCTTGGTATCCCCTATCTAACCAAGTAAGATCCCTCAACCATACCATTTTCAACCCAACCCTCCACTTCTACTAGTGAACCCACCATTATCCTATCCAAATCATTAGAAATTTCTACCTCCCAAATCATAGGCAAACCTACAAAAACAACTCCACCAAAAGTAACCCAAGCACTTTCTACCATCCTAATAAAGCCATCAAAATCCTAGGCATGCTCCCCACTTAGATCCTTACTCACCCTCCATTAAAGTTGGATTTATCACCATCTAGCCAACCAAAGAAAACCCAAGTTAAACCAACCAAGCAGGTGGAGCCACCTAGGGTCCTAAAAACCAAAACCTTACCACCCATTTTTAACTTACCATCAATTTTAGGACCGCATCCTTCTTCCATCCTAGGACCTCATCCTTTCATTAAGAAAAAAAGTATCCAAAAGATAACCCAAACCCAACCTCCTCTTTTAGCTACACCTTTACCTATTATTTGCATGCCTTCTACCTCTAAACCATCCACTACCAAGCCTTCTACTTCTAACCCTTTTATTTCCAAACCATCCATTACCAAACCTTTTATTTATAAACATTCTACCTCGAAACCATATACCTCTGAAATTTCCCCCTTCAAACCATTAACCCCCAAGAAATCTAATCCAAAACCACCTACCAAGAATATTCTACCACCTAAAACTCATGTTAAAAATCCTACTCCAAAAAAGGCTTCCACCCCAAAAATCAAAGACAAAACCCCAACACCTTTGACATATTTGATTGAGTCTTAATCAAAAATATTGAAAAATTTATTTCAAGCTTATTTCTTGACTTTGCCTTCTATTAAACCATTTTAACAATAGTCCTAAGCCATCCTGGTTTAATTTCAATCTAATTTGCTCATACCATAGAATGGCAGGACATGATATACAAAATTGCAAAGCTCTCCAATTTATAGTCCAATAATTATGTGATGAGTATGACTTATTATTAGAATACCCTCCCATGAGTCCACTACCAATTTGAGAACAAAAAGTAACCACCCAACACATACCTACTCTAACATCCTCATCTAAGAGTGTGGATGAAACAAAGCAGACCGTTAGCTCAACTCCTCCCCAAATCCATACCATCCATGTGGT
The DNA here is from genome assembly GCA_037957365.1 of Torreya grandis. Lineage (NCBI taxonomy): Eukaryota > Viridiplantae > Streptophyta > Pinopsida > Cupressales > Taxaceae > Torreya > Torreya grandis. The sequence continues at coordinate 2,008,966 of JARHVA010002023.1, forward strand.
CACATGATCATGAGCCCAAAAAAAGGATAAGGGGAAGGAAAATATGACCATTATATGGGCATACCCTTCTTCCACCACCCAATCACCCAAAAAAACCCCAAACACCTTCACCCAAACCCAAACCCAAGATGTCCATCTTGGGTACCTCTCAATCCAACCCATTCGAGTCAATCTAAAGAGTAGTTATAAAGCAACTTAACCAAACACTAGTGAATATGAGTTTATATGAACTAATTAATATCTCTCCCCATTACATCTAAGTGATGATAGAGGCTTTCTATTCCATAGAGGCTCAACCAAAAGATCCATAACCTTTAGTAGCCTTTGTCAGATCCCTTCAGCTTTCCACCCTTGTTACCTTTAAGGATTCAAAAATTCCCTCCATTAATCCCCATGATTTGTATCCTCCCCTCTTCATTACCTCATACATCAACCAAACATATATCAAAAGGGTTATGGTTGATGGAGGATCTAACATCAACATATATCCTCCCACACATATGACCAACTAAAATTGCCAAAGAACAATATGTAAAAAACCATAGTGGTGCTCTGTTACTTTAATGACACTATGGAAACAACTCTAGGAATTGTCATCCTCCACATTCAATTAGGACTTCACATGATTCTTAAGATCTTTTACATAGTATAAGGTGAGTTCTAGTACAATGTTCTACTTGGACACCCTTGGATCCATTCCATGAATTATGTGTCATCTACTCTACATCAGTGTATCAAGTTTGAGCACAAAGGTTAGGTAGTTACCATATAGGTTGACCCAAGTCCTTTCACATCATGTAACATGACATACCAATTGAATTATTTTCTCATTCTTCCATCAACCAAACCTTCACCAACCAAATATGACTCCACCTCTTCCATCAACCAAGCCTTGACTAGCTTATCCATCCCTTCTACCCAAATCCCCACAAAAGACTCCTTAGAATCAAAATTCCAAGTCTCTCACTCAAGGAGTATCACCTCTTGACCTTGGATGCCTTCCCTACTCCCCAAGAGTATGAGAACCTTGACCAAAATCTTGGTTATGATTCCAAAATCAAAACTATTATTCCTTTTAGGCCTCCTAATCTCCAAACTAATTTTGTCTATGGGGAACTTGATTAACCACTTTTTTCCTCCTTTACCTTCTATTTTACTCAACCATTTACCTCTTATTTATCCTACTAGATAAACTAGAGTTTTCTAAGACATACATCCATAGGTCTGCTTAGAAGGGGTTCAATCTAGGATGTATGAACATAGACCACATGAGTTATTTATACGTAAGACACAAAATCCTTGTGAGGGATTTGGTCTCATATTAATTCCACCTAAAGATCCAACCAGTTTGCCTCTTGTTATTAGCATTGACATGGAAATTCCATCATTAACAACCCCTTCACCATCAAGAGTTAAGGATCTCAAAATCATTCCCCCTAACATTTTTTCATCAACATGATTATCCTTAGACTCCTAAATTATTAGAAGGATAGGGAGACCATAACCTTTCTTTTGATTCATCTTGAGATGGTGGAAAATGAATCACCTATCATTAATACCATTTGATGTCAAGATGACAATTACTTTCTTACCTATCTTGGTGCAAAATATTCCTCTATCCACAAATATCTCCCTCTTGAGACTTTAATCATGTTGAAGGAATCCACCATGGATGTCAACATAGGTACTCAAAATAGCCAATGTATTTTCAAAATTGGCTAATCTCTAGATTCCTCAGAGCTTCATTATTCCCCCTCCTTTTAAGACCATATCATAGAATTTTCTTGGTCTTATAGTCACATGCTAGGAGTAGTCACATGATCATCAAGTAGAAGCTTCATCAGATGTACCCTTATATAACCCTTCTTATCAAAGAAGAGCTTTAACACCACCTCTCCATGAATTTCATCTAACCCATTGATTATCCCCAATGGGTCTAAAATTTCATCCATATCACCAAAACAATAGGGTGTTTTTTATTTGCTTGGATTTTTATGATCTTAACCTTGATTACTTGAAGGATGACTTCCCTTTGCCAAGCATTGACTAGTTTGTTGATCTTACAACTGACCATGAGATGTTATCTCTTATAGATGGTTTCTTAGGCTATAATAAGATCTTTATTGAACCTAAAGACCAACATAAAATTTATTTTATCATCCCATGGGGAACCTTCTACTATAGGGTCATGCCTTTTGGTTTTAAAAATGTTGATGCAACCTACCAACATGCCATGACCTATATCTTTCATGAATTTATACACAAGACCATAGAAGATTATGTAGATAAACTTCTTGGTAAATTTAAACGTCGTAAATATCATTTAGTATTTCTCAAGGTTATCTTCAAATGACTCATCCATTACCATATTCACCTTTACCCAAAGAAATGCATATTTTTTGGGTCTTGTCAAGAAATCTCCTTGGATTTATCATCTCTCTTTTAGGAATCAAAGTTGATTTCTCCAAAATCAAATAAATCCTTGACATGCCTCCTCTAACCAACCTCAAGCAACTCCATGGTTTTTAGGGGAAGATCCAATCCATTTTTCACTGTAGACATCTAATTCCTGACACCATTTGTGTTGAAATTGTCAATCTTACTCGAATTGCACTCAAATGCACATTTTAGGTCAAAATACAAAAAGTGCCCTAAATAGTTCAAAATTAAAACTTACAAGTGACATTTTAGATTGAAGTATCCCTAAATATGGAAATTCATTTTATGGGCTAGCTAACTTTAATCAGATTATTTTGAGTCAAAATGATAATTTCACCATTTAGTGCTCTAGATCACTCTTTTTTTCTAATTCATTTGTACACATCATGTACCTTTGTTATTTGGTGTTGGAAACATCCTAAATGGGAATAAAAATCCAATTAATCTAACATCACCTTCTAGTTCCTCTCCAGTCAAAATATGACCTAGTAATATGACTTTCTAACCATTTTGATTAATTGAGGGCCAATTTTCAAATAATTGCACAAATGTTGATTAACATTTTTTAAGGCTAATTAATACAAATCAAGAGATTAAGTGCATTTTCCATGAGATTTGTTGAATATTTATTTTTGAAAATTGATTCCTATTAACTACATCATTAGGTGACATCATTTCTTGGGAAGATATCCCTAGGCCATAAATGCCACAAATATCAATATTATGGGTCACCCATGCCTACTTAATGATTCTCATGCCTCTTCAATGCCCCTTCTTCCAAGGTCATGATGAAGATAATTATGTATTTAATTCTAATATTAGGATTATCCATGGCCACACATCTCAATCTTGAGATGGATAGTCATGGTTGATCCTGACCAATATCAAAAATATATAAATAGAGAGGCCATAGACATGAATTTTAATCTTGAATATTGCAAAGTTATAATGTTAAATTGTTTCCACAATCCTTTGCATTTGATCATTGATTTTGTTTTCAAGCTTCATTTATAGGCTAGTTTAGTGATTTGGAATCATGAGCCTAGGTTTTATGGAGTGTTCTTGAGACATTGGAGGATTTTGCCACCTTTGTTGATAAAGGCAAGGATTCTTGATCAAGGGATAACATGATTTTGAGCCACATGGGTATGGTGAATCCATTTAGGAAGGTAATATGACGTTTTCTTTATTTCATTTTTTTCTTGCTATCCTTTGTAATTCCCATAAGAATAGATAGGCTTAGTTAGTTAATTTTTATGCATTTTTCATGATTTATGGACTGATGTTTGACTAACTTACTTTGTAATCCTCTCTACATCTTGGCATGATCGGTGGGATGAGACACATTCCACACATGAAGAATACCATTTTTTAGCTTTAAAATATTCATTTAGACCATTAAAACTATTAAAAATTGATTTTCTAAATTTATTTTGCCATTTTTATTTGCCACAAATTTACACAATAACTAACATCAGCTAGTAATACCAACATCAGTTAGATAGCTTAACTGATATCAATTAGTAAAATTGACATCAATTGGATACCTATCATTTATCACATTCATATAATTATGTCAGATACATAACCATCATTGATTAGAAAATGTAAATGTCATCAATTATATAACCAACATCAATCACTATGGTTTTATTAAAACATAAATTTGAGGGCTCTTTGTTTTAAATTTCACTATGTTAGTGGTTGCAGAGGAGAAATGGTCTGCAAATAATTTATTTGATGGCTACACAGATTCTATGAGTTAGAAAACTAGTAGCATGGTGAGTGACAGAGGATAATCTATGCCCTACTCAAGAGCTACATTAATGGGTTGGGTAGAAGGTGTCCTTATATGCATCCTTTATTCTTAAAATGATAATTACCAGAGGCCCTTTGATAAGGTAGTGATGTATTGAGGGATATGGAGCATGTAATTAGATAATATGGTTATGTGTCTATTGAGGAGGATCTAGTAACCAACATAAAAGAAAATATTTCCATGTTAATGATAATAGTCACTAATAAGAGGTGATTGGAATATGGGCCCATGGTGGTGTTGCAAGATGACTGATTGGATCAATAATTACATGGCCACATGAAAGATTGGTGGACATGCTTGCATCACACTAAAAGACATTATGTAAAGGAATTAATGATCTCATAAGATGCTCACATTGATGGAGTGGATAATCATGCTAGTGAGAAAGGATAATCAGATTGTTGTGTTAAAGTGAGGCTCTAGGGATGAGGATGCATCATTAATCACTTGGCTATACAGGTTACTCAAAATGTTGAGAACAAAGGGAGATAAAAATATTGAACAAATAGAGGAATTGTGGAGAGGAAGGGGAACCTCCATGTCTTCATATAATTAACATGGTGAATGTTTGGATCTATCAAATGCTTCAACACATTGTGGTGATAATAGAAGTGATAATAAATCATCAGGAAGAGGTGAGACATCCATGACCTGAGCTAGAACTAGAACTATTGCCTCCTTAGTAATAGAGTAGGAAAAAAGTGTATTATGTTTGGTGTAAGGTTTAAATTCATACTTTGTAATACATTCATAGAGGGAATCTACACTGCCTAAGGGGATGCATGTAAAGGTAAAAATAGATGGTGCCTTTATGGGTTGAACAACTAGAGGAGGGCTATGTAGCGAGGGTATTGGGTGAGAAAAATGAAAGATGTAGAGTGGATTTTGATTTTCACCCTACAAGGATGGATATGATAGAGGAGAATAGAGGATGCTCTTTAGTGGCTACAGAGATAGTGAATATTATTGAGGGTAGATATGGGAGTAATCAAGTAGGAGGGATGATTATAATCCCAAAAACACTAAAGAATCATCCAAATGTAGAGAAAGGAGGATGAGGTACAAATAGTTAGATAGATTTTTAAAAGTCATGCAACTTCTCACACCTTAAATAAATAAATAAAATAAAATATATTGCATAGTTTGTTTGAAAACATGTACAAAATTCTAAATGTGATTTATTATTTTTAAGGCTAGATGAACATAATGATGAAAATGATGGAAAATGGTTAGAATTGATAAAAAAACATTTAACCATGCATTTAAGAGATAAAAATGGGGCTTGATGCTTCATCATTAGCAAGGACTGAAAACAAAACCTAAAAGTGAGATAGACTTAATGAACATAATCCTTCCAAATGCTTCACATTATCATGTGTTTGTGGATAAAACAAGTTTCTTGATCACCTAGCATCAAGTAACCTCACAATACCTTGATTGAGAGGAAGAAGGGAAATATGGGTGATAGGTAGAGTGAAGAAGGAAAATGTGAATGATAACCTTATGTGGGTTAGTTTTCCCCTTTTATAGCTGATCATCAAACTATAATAGACTAGTCTATGTCTTATGATAAGTGTCAAATGATCGATGTGGGAAGTCTACATGTAGAAGTTGATTGTGGCTGATAATGGGTCTTTTTGAGCTTTATTATTTGGGAAACTGATACATGTAGGAAGATTCCAATGATTTGCTTTCTTTTTTTGTCAAAGTTGACTTAGCCATCCTGTGAAGGAGTGTTCTAAGTTTATGGGCTATGTTTTTAATGCTTGTAATAGTTGTCCTTCAAGGGAATAGTCTATTTTATTTTTTTGTGATAAGAAAATTTGAATTTCTTTTGGGTACCTATCCTTCAAGGGAGTAGTCTACTTTTAATTTTGAAGTAATTTTTTTATTTTTATTTTTGGGAAACTATGCTTTGAGGGAGTAGTCTGCGATGCCAAAGAGTGTGACCCAGCTAATATTTTGTATTTATAAAATAATTTTGATATTTGTAGACATGTACTAGTCTAATTAGCTTTGGGGGTTTCCCCTTTACAAGGATGAAACTTGAACACAAGAAGGTTTGTGAAAGGAGGGGAACTAAGGAACAATGACCATGGGATCCCATCATGTTAAAGATGAAAAGTATCCATGAGAACCATGTTATGGGTAAAGCTAGGGTACCCATACTTAGGATGGGATCATGACTATGATGGTTAATCACATGGTTCTATGTTGTATTCAATTTTTATTAGAAAGGAGAAGAGGAATGTGAAAGGTAGATATCTCATAACCAAGGGATGAGCTTAAGTTCGACATGCAAATGGGTTAGATTCATGTTTTAGCAAAAAAATTGATGAAAATGTAAAGCATTGAGAGGCTCATGTTTTGGTTTGACTTCAAGGGAGGATAGATGATAAACACTTGATCTGTACTTGTGGGTGATGATATATGGTCCAAGCCAATTGAAAGCAAACTTTCCCCATTTGCTTTTCTCCATGTTGGTTGCATGTTGGTTTTCTTTTAGGATAAGGTCTCCAATATTAACATTTCAAGGTTTAAGGTGTTGTTTATAAGCACAAGTGATATGCTCTTGATAGATGTAGAGGTAGGTAAAAGCTGCTAAATGATGCTCATCAAGTAGCTTAAGCTGAGCTAAATGATGCTGATGAAAGTCCTCATTAAAAATGATATCTTGAAAAGAGATGAGAAGATATGGGATTTGGAATTCAAGGGGTAATATTCCCTCTACTCCAAAGACAAAAGAGAAAGGGGTAGCAACCATAGAGGTTTGGATGCTAGTGCGATAGGCCCATAAAGTGAATGGGATGTGCAAGTGCTAATATCAGCTTGAAGCACTGACTATCTTAGTGAGCATTTTGTTGAGGATTTTTTTGGAGTTTCTACCTAACCATTGCCTTGAGTGTGGTAGGGTCACGCTTTTTGGTTTTAAAAATGCTGATGCAACCTACTAACATACCATGACCTATATATTCCATGACTTTATTCACAAGACCATAGAAAATTATGTAGATGACCTTCTTGGTAAATCTAAATGTTTTAAATATCATTAGCATTTCTCATGGTTATCCTCAAATGCCTCATCCATTACCATATTCTCCTTAACCCTAAGAAATGCATTTTTTGGGTCTTATCAAGAAATCTCTTTAGATTTATTATCTCTCTTTTAGGAATCAAAGTTGATCTCTCCAAAATCAAAGCAATCCTTGACATGCCTCCTCTAACCAACCTCAGGAAAATCCATAGTTTTCAAGGGAAGATCCAATCCATTTGTCATTGTAGACATCCAATTCCTGACACCATTTGTGTTGAAATTGTCAATCTTACTCGAATTGCACTCAAATGCTCATTTCAAGTCAAAATCTATAAAATGCCATAAATAGTTCAAACTTATCACTTACAAGTTCCATTTTAGGTCAAAGTATACCTAGATAGGAAAATTAATTTTATGGTCTAGCTAACTTTGATTAGATCATTTCAATTCAAAATGACAATTTCACCATTTAGCGCTCTAGATCACTCTTTTCTTCTAATTCATTGGTATGCATCATGTACCTTTGTTATTTGGTGTTGGAAACATCTTAACTGGGAATACAACTCTAATTCATCTAACATCACCTTCCATTTCCTCTCCAGTCAAATTATGACCTAATAATATGACTTTCTAACCATTTTGATTAATTGAGGGCCAATTTTCAAATAATTGCACAAATGTTGATTAACCTTGTTTAAGGCTAATTAATACAAATCAAGAGCATAAGTGGATTTTCCATTAGAGTTGTTAATTATTTATTTTTGAAAATTGATTCTTATTAACTACATCATCAAGTGACATCATTTCTTGGGAAGACATCCTTAGGCCATAAATACCACAAATATCAGGATTATGGGTCACCCATGCCTAATTAATGCCTCCCATGCCTCTTCAATGCCTCTTATTCCAAGTTCATGATGAAGATAATTATGGATTTAATTCCAAATAATAGGATTATCCATGGCCACACATCCCAATATTGAGATGGATGGCCATGTTTGATCCTGACCAATCTCAAAAACATATAAATAGAGAGGCCATAGACATGAATTTTAGCTTTAATATTGCAAATTTGTAATGTTAAATTTTTTCCATAATCCTTTGCATTTGATCATTTATTTTGTTTGCAAGCTTCATTGATCGGCTAGTTTAGTGATTTGGAATCATGAGCCTAGGTATTATGGAGTGTTATTGAGACATTGGAGGAGTTTGCCACCTTTGTTGACAAAGACAAGGATGCTTGATCAAGGGAGAACATGATTTTGAGCCATATGGGTATGGTGAATCCATTTGGGAAGGTAATATGATGTTTATTTTCTTTCATTTTTTTCTTTCTATCTTTTGTAATTCCTATAGGAATAGATAGGCTTAGTTAGTTAGTTCTTTATTCATTTTTCATGATTTGTAGACTAATGTTTGACTAACTTGATTTGTAATCCTCTCTACATCTTGGCATGATCAGTGGGATGAGACACATTCCGCACATGATTAAGACCATTTTTTAGCTTTAAAATATTCATTTGGACCATTAAAACTCTTACAAACTGATTTTCTAAATTTATTTTGCCATTTTTATTTGCCACGGGTTTACACAATAACTGACATTAGCTAGTAATACCAACATTATTTAGATAGCTTAACCGACATCAATTAGTAAAATTGACATCAATTAGATACCTTTCATTGATCACATTGGTATAATCGATGTTAGATAGATAACCACCATCAATTAGAAAATTTAAATGTCATCATTTATATAACCAATGTTGATCATTATGGTTTTCATAAAACACAAACTTGAGAGCTCTTTATTTTAAAGTTCACTATGTCGATGGCTGTAGAGGATAAATGGTATACAAATAATTTCTTTGATGGTTACGTAGATTATATGAGTTAGAAAACTAGTAGCATGGTGAGTGGCAAAGGACAATCTGTGTCCTACTTAGGAGCTACATTGATGGGTTGGGTAGAAGGTGTCTTTATATTCATCTTTTATTCTTAAAATGATAATTTTGAGAGGTCCTTTGATAAGGTAGTGATGTGTTGAGGGATATGGAGCATGTAATTAGATAGGATGGTTGCACATTTGCTATGTAGGATCTTTTAACTGATACAAAAGAAAAGATTTCCATTTTAATGATAACAGTCACCAAAAAGAGGTTACTAGAATATGGGCCCATGGTGGTGTTGCAAGATGAATGATTGGATCATGAATTACATGGCCACATGAAATGTTGGTGGACATGCTTGCATCACACTAAAAGAGACTATGTAGAGGAGTGAATGATGTCATAAGATGATCACATCAATGGAGTGGATAATCATGTTGATGAGAAAGGACAATCAGATGGCTGTGTTAAAGTGAGGCTCTAGGGATGAGGATGCATCATTAATCACTTGGACATACAGGTTACTCAAAATTTTGAGAATGAATGGAGCTACAATTGGTGAAAAACTAGTGGAATGTTGGAGAGGAAGGGTAACCTCTATGTCCTCATATAATTAACATGGTGAATATCTAGATCTATCATATGATTCAACACATGATGGTGATAATAGAAGTGTTGTTAAACCATCAGGAAGAGGTGAGACATCTATGACCTGAGCTAGAACTAGAAATATTGCCTCTTCAGTGATAGAGTAGGAAAAAGGTGTACTGTGTTTGGTGCAAGGTTGAAATCCATGCTGTGTGATACATTCATAGAGGGAATCTACATTGCCTAAGGGGATGCATTTAAAGGTGACAATAGATGGTGCCTTTATGGCTTGAACAACCAGAGGAGGGATATGCAGTGAGGGCATTGGGTGAGTAAAATGAAAGATGTAGAGTGGAGTGTGAATGTCACCCTACAAGGATGGATGTGATAGAGGAGAATAGAGGATGCCCTTTAGTGGCTCCAAAGATAGTGAATACTATTGAGGGTAGATATGGGAGTAATCAAGTGGAAAAAGGGATGAATATAATCCCAAAAACACTAAAGAATCATCCAAATGTAGAGCAAGGAGGATGAGGTGAAAATAGTTAGCTAGATTTGTAAAAGTTATACAACTTCTCACACCTTAAATAAATAAATAAAATAAAAGATAATGCATAGTTTGTTTACAAACATGTATAAAATGCTTAATGTGATTTATTCTTTTTGAGTTTGGATGAACATAATGATGAAAATGATGGGAAATAGTTAGAAATGATAAAAAAACATTTAAACATGTATTTAAGAGATAAAAAATGGGTCCTAATGCTTCATCATTGGCAAGGACTAAAAATAAAACCCAAAAGTGAGATAGACTTAATGAACATAAGCCTTACAAATGCTTCACATTAGCATGTGTTTGTGGATAAAGCAAGTTTCTTGATCGCCTAGCATCAAGTAAGCTCATAATCTCTTGATCAAGAGGAAGAAGGGAAATACAGGTGATAGGTAGAGTGAAGAAGGAAAATGTGAATGCTAACCTTATGTGGGTAATTTTACCCCTTTTATAGGTGATTATCAAACTATAATAGACTAGTCATTGTCTTATGATAAGTGTAGAATGATTGATGTGGGAAGTATACACATAGAAGCTGATTATGGTTGAGAATGGGTCTTTTTGAGTTTTATTATTTGGGAAGATGATCAATGTAGGAAGATTCCAATGAATTCCTTTCTATTTTTGTCAAAGTTGACTTAGCCATCTTCTGAGGGAGTGTTCTAAGTTTATGGTCTTTGTTTTTAATGATTGTAATAGCTTTCCATCAAGGGAACAGTCTATTTTATTTTTTTATGTTAAGCAAATTTGAATTTCTTTTGGGTATTTGTCCTTTGAGGGAGTAGTCTACTTTTAATTTTGAAGAAATTTTTTTATTTTGATTTTTGAACAACTATGCATTGAGGGAGTAGTATGTGATGCCAAAGAGTGTGACCCAGATAATATTTTGTATTTACAGAATAATTTTGATATTTGTAGATATATACTAGCCTAATTAGGTTTGGGGGTTTCCCCTTTACAAGGATGAAACTTGAACACAAGAAGGTTTGTGAAAGGAAGGGAACTGATGAACAAAGACCATGGGATCCCATCATGTTAAAGATGAAAAGTATCCATGAGAACCATGATATGTGTAGAGTCAAAGTACCCATACTTAGGATTGGATCATGACTATGATGGTTAATCACATGGTTCTATGTTGTATTCAGGGTTTCTCAGAAAGGAGAAGAGGAATGTGAAAGGTAAATATCTCATAATCAATGGATGAGCTTAAGTTAGACATGAAAATGGGTTAGATTCATGTTTTATAAAAAAAAATTGATGCAAATTCAAAGCATTGAGAGGCTCATGTTCTAGTTTTCCTTCAAGGGAGGACATATGATTAAAACTTGATCTGCACTTGTGGGTGATGATATATGGTCCAATCCAATTGAAAGAAAACTTGCCCCATTTACTTTTTTCCATGTTTGTTACATGTTGGTTTTCCTTTAGGACAAAATATCCAATATTAAAGTATCAAGGTTTAAGGTGCTTATTATAAGCATGGGTGATACACTCTTGATAGATGTAGAGGTAGGTAAGAGATGTTAAATGATGCTCATCAAGTAGCTCAAGCTGATCTAAATGATGCTAACAAAATTCCTCTTCAAAAATGATATCTTGAAAAGAGATGAGAAGAGAGGGGATTTGGACTTTAAGGGGTAAGACTGCCTCTACTCCAAAGATAAAAGAGAAAGGGGTAGTACCCATAGAGGTTTGGATGCTTGTGCAATAGGCCCATAAAGTAAATGGGATGTGCAGGTGCCAATATCAACCTAGAGGACTGATTATCCTAGTGAGTATTTTGTTGGATGATTCTACCTGACCATTGCCTTGAGGGTGGTATGGTGAATAAAATATCAACTTGAGGATGGTATGGTCATGCCTTTTAGTTTTAAAAATGTTGATGTAACCTACCAACATGCCATGACCTATATCTTCTATGAATTTATTCACAAGACCATAGAGGATTACGTAGATGACCTTCTTGGTAAATCTAAATTTTGTAAATATCATTTATGAGTTATCAAGGTTATCTTCAAATGCCTCATCCATTACCATATTCACCTTAACCCTAAGAAATGCATTTTTTGGGTCTTGTCAAGAAATCTCCTTGGATTTATCATCTCTATTTTAGGAATCAAAGTTGATCTCTCAAAAACAAAAGTAATCCTTGACATGCCTCCTTTAACCAACCACAAGTAATTCCATAGTTTTTAGGGGAATATCCAATCCATTTGTCACTATAGACATCCAATTCCTGACACCATTTGTGTTGAAATTGTCAATCTTCATCGAATTGCACTCAAATGCACATTTTAGGTCAAAATCCATAAAATGCCATAAATAGTTCAATCTTATCACTTATAAGTGACATTTTAGGTCAAAGTATCCCTAAACAGGGAAATTCATTTTATGGACTAGCTAACTTTGATTAGATCATTTCGAGTCAAAATGACAATTTCACCATTTAGTGCTCTAGATCCCTCTTTTCCTCTAATTCATCGGTACACATCACGTACATTTGTTATTTGGTATTGGAAAAATCCTAAATGTGAATACAACTCCAATGCATCTCACATCACCTTCTAATTCCTCTCTAATCAAATTATGACCTAGTAATATGACTTTCTAACCATTTTGATTAATTGAGGGCCAATTTTCAAATAATTGCACAAATATTGATTAACCTTGTTTATAGTTAATTAATACAAATCAAGAGCTTCAGTGGATTTTCCATGAGAGTTTTTGAATATTTATTTTTGAAAATTGATTCCTATTAACTAAATCATCAAATGACATCATTTCTTGGGAAGACATCCTTACTCCATAAATACCACAAATATCAAAATTATGGGTCACCCATGCCTAGTTAATGCCTCCCATGACTCTTCAATGCCCCTTCTTCCAAGGTCAGGATGAAGATAATTATGGATTTAATTCCAAATAAATGGATTATCCATAGCCACACATCTCAATCTTGAGATGAATGGTCATGGTTGATCTTGACCAATCTCAAAAATCTATAAATAGAGAGGCCATAGACATGAATTTTAAGCTTGAATATTGCAAAGTTATAATGTTAAATTGTTTCCAAAGTCATTTACATTTGATCATTGATTTTGTTTGCAAGCTTCATTGATAGGCTAGTTCAGTGATTTGGAATCATAAGCCTAGGTTTTATGGAGTGTTCTTGAGACATTGGAGGAGTTTTACACCTTTGTTGACAAAGACAAGGATGTTTGATCAAGGGAGAACATGATTTTGAACCACATGGGTATGGTGAATCCATTTGGGAAAGTAATATTATGTTTGCTTTCTTTCATTTTTTTCTTGCTATCCTTTGTAACTCCTATAGGAATAGATAGGCTTAGTTAGTTAGTTCTTTATGCATTTTTCTTGATTTATGGACTAATGTTTGACTAACTTGATTTGTAATCCTCTTTATATCTTGGCATGATTGGTGGGATAATACACATTCCACACATGAAGAAGACCATTTTAAAGCTTTAAAATATTCATTTGGACCATTAAAACTCTTAAATTTTGATTTTCTAAATTTATTTTGCCATTTTTATTTGCCACAAGTTTACACAATAACTGATATCATCTAGTAAGACCAACATCAGTTATATAGCTTAACTAACATTAATTAGTAAAATTGACATCAATTAGATACCTTTTGTCGATCACATTGGTATAATTAATGTCAGATAGATAACCATCATCGATTTGAAAATGTAACTGTCATCAGTTATATAACTGACGTCAGTCACTATGTTTTTCTTAAAACACAAACTCAAGAGCTCTTTGTTTTAAGTTTCATTGTTTCAAACCTAAAAGAGCTTCAAGTCTAAAGGACATGCTAACATTTTTTTTTGGAGGACCAAGCTTGACATTTGATAAAAACATGTTTAGATCACCTTTTACATGCTTAAAAATACATTAGGAACCTTATTTTGGTGTTTAATAAAACACAAATTTTAGATGTTTATGATGAATGTTTTCAAAATTTTGTAACTAAAACCAAGGGGTCAAATGAACACCACCTCATTTTCCATTTGGGCTTAAAAATGAACTCAACTTTTCAAAGATTTTTGTAATTACTTAGTTATTTATATTAAATTTTTGTTTGGAAAAAAGAGGGATGTTGCATGTATGCTCTTCCGTTTATCCTCTTTAGGGAACCTTTGGAGTTAAAAGCACCATTCCTATTGCAAATAGCTAGTCCAAGGCTTAGAAAGAAAGTCATCTAAAGCATTCCCCAAACACTTATCAAAGTTTGGGTGACCTTGAAAATGATCTTAAAGTCTTTCTACTTTCATGTTTTTTTTGTGTTTATGTATCTTGGCTTGTGAGGGGGATGTCATTACCTCCCACGAGTTCTTTAGGTAAGGTTTCATCTAAGGTTTCATCTTCTGGCATTAACTTAACTTACTCCTTTTGAGTTGCACATGGGATGTATCTGCATTTGGACATTGAACTACACTGACCGAACAATAGGATGTAGTGGTTGTAAAAAGGACTAAACCTTTTTACAACTATATAATACCATGGTCACCTAATTTTGGTGCTTTTCTTTTGCATCATTTGATGTGAAAGTCATTGTGTAATTGATTCCCCTAGAATGATCAAAAAATTACTAGTTTAGTAGACCCCACTTTGCCATACCTTATTCGTTTAGACTTAAGATGTTTTTTTTTTATCATTAGCTTACTTAGTCTTGATTTGTGTCTAAAACTTCTTTTTAACTCATTGAACTTAACCAAAACACATTGTCCTCAATTTTATTGAGCAAGGGAAGCATTACGCTATCCAATTAGAAAAAATTCATATTTTCCTTGTTCAAATTATTTTCTAAAGCTTTGTGTCATATCATCCACTTTGGCACAATCATGATGCCCAATTGAGTCTAGATCTTTCACCCAATTTGTTAAATCCTTCATTTATAATCCACATTTGAAATTGAACCTTTCTGAGTTCTAAGGGTTAGTGTGTCAAAGTGGGTTTGCCATTTATGTACTAAGCTTGTTCTAACTTGGGTTCAATTTTGCATTTAGATTGAAGGTCATTTATTAAGACTCAAAATCACATTATCATCTTGGTGGAATAAAATCATATTTCATATTACTCATGCTTTGAGTCCTAAAACATATTTTATCCTTCTAAAATCATGTGGCAACATTGTGCTGCCTATTTAGTCCTAGCTTTATACTTAGTAATTCATGTATGTTTTTACATCTTGAGTTACTTAGTTTATTTTGTCTTCTTCTTAATATAGAGAGCTTTCCCCTAAACTTTTAGGGTCAACTTGTCAAAGTTGAAACTAGCTTTTATATTATGGGTGTATCATAAAGATCTAGACTTTGGTGTACTAGTTTTCACCTTGGGTCTTTGAGTTACCTTACCCTCTTCCAATCTATATGATTTCAAACTTACCAAAGGTTGAGTAAACTCATGAACCAAATCTTCAAACCACCCTCCCTTATAGTCTCATTGGTACCATGGTTATTTTTTTAAAAAAGATCCAATTCATACTTTGTTTAGTTGCCAAGCATCAGTCTAAAGTTAATCAAACACACATAACAACTCTTTTAGACATGACTCAAAGGTTCACTCATAGTGGGGCATCTTATGGCCTTAGTTATGAAGATGATTAGTTTTATAATGGTCAAGATAACCCTATTATTTTTTATGATATCCTTCTAATAGTATGATCTAAAGATGATTACAATGAATATCAACCCCAAGAGGATCAACATGAAGCCCTTCTTAAATTGATAGAATCAGGTGTTAGACTACCTTCTAACTTTCCTATAGAACAATTGCATACCTTAGTTAGAGAAGGATAACAATGATGACAAGATAAATCTTTTGCATGAATAGACATACCTTCTTCCTCTAATAAAGGAAAAGAAATACAAATAGAGTCAAAACCCACAAATCTAGATCTTCTAGCTAAGATCAAGATAATAAGTCAACAATATGTAGATCAGCTTGTCATAGACTTAACTGAATCCCTAGTTTCCACTTCAATTCAAAATGATGATTTGAAAGAACAAGGAAATGTGGTTGAAAATATGTAACAAATATTAGATTCAGACATTACCATAGTGGATCAAGGTAATCTAAATGAACAGTTAAAGTCATAAGAGATCATACAAAGTGTTCCATTTGACATGGAACATACATTATTCAATCATCAAGAACCTCTTATTACTTTACAAACTCAAAAACCCAAACATTAAATTTAAATTGAGGAAATCCCTCAAGATAATTTGGCTAGTTCTTTTCAACCAACCCAAAAATTGGTAAATAAACATAGAAATTTACAAAATCAACAAAGTACAAAACAACCAAACTCAGGGAATGTTTTACAATCCAAGAATCAATGGCCTATATTCTCAACTCAAGGATAAAATCAGAACCAACTCATGGATCAAAAGGTATACACTCCCTATAGATCCACACAAAACCAAGGGCACATTCCACCCCAATAGAAAAGAAACTAGGGGCACATTCCACCCCAATAGCAATAAAAATAGAGGCACATTCCATCCTAAAAACATCTTATTCAATCCACAAATACACCAAACATGCAATAATGGAATTCTATGAAGGAATTTGTTCAAATATTGGAGATGAATAATAGAGACAAAAATTACAAATTCGATGAGATATGCCCATATCCATTTGATTTATCTATTCTCAAAAACCCCTTTCTACCTCATTTTGAGGCACCTAAATTTGATAAATATAAAGTAAAAGGAGATCCATGTGAACACATGTAGGCATTCTTCACCTTATATCAAGAGGTTACTTATAGTAGCAAGTAATTACTATGACTATTTTCATGAAGTTTAGTGGGACAAACTCTTGTTTGGCTACTTAAACTACCCAAGGGATCAATTGTAGATTGTAATGGCTTATAAAAAGAGTTCATTAACCATTTCTCATATAACATAGAATATGAATTAACTATTGTTGACATATGCAAATCCAAGAAGCATGCTGGTGAAAGTTTCACCACATATATGTAAAGGTGGAGAACATTAGCAGGCTACTTTCAACATAATTTGCCAGACAAATAATCGACTGATATCTTTGCATAGAATTTGCATCTTGAAGTTTCCCATAATCTATAATTATCTTGTGCTAACTCATTTGAAGAATTTATTGATAAAGGAATGCATATTGAGAAGGCTCTTATTGTTAAAGGCCTTGTTAAGATTTTTATGCAAGGTCAAGTGTCTAATCAGATTAAATCACCAATTCAAATAGTTATGCAATATAAGCCTAAAGTCTTTAGAAAAAATAACAACATGGTTGGAAATAGGGTGACTAAAACAAGACATGTACAAATGGTATAGGCTATGCCTCCTCAGAATGTACCATTAACCCCCTAAATCCATTACCTACTTTATAGAGATAACCTCCATGAAGAACAATTCATAGCAATTTTAGAGTCTTTAGAAAGTTAGGAGAATCAATTGAAATAGTGTTACAAAATCTCATTTTATCTAATTTAATTGTATGTCTAGTATTAAGGCCATTTCCTCAAGATCAACCAAAACTAGATTGGTATAAAGAGAACAAATGGTATAACTTTCATCATGTTGTTGGTCATAGTGCATATCATTGTGTTCGACTATGACATATTATTAAGGAATTTGTTGAAAGTGGTGAGCTATAAATTAATTTGTCCCCTAATTAGGACACAAATAAAGATATGGGAATCTACAAATACCCCTTTCCTTGACATGATCCACCACCACCAAGAAATAATCAAAATGATCACAATCAAGGATAGAGGAAGAATCAAAACCAACAACAAGGTTAGAATTATAATGAATATAATCGAGATCATAATTCCCATACTAATAATGTAGCTTATAACAATGTGACTTATGATGATAATAATACTATGGGATGCATTTATACAACCCACATTGTCACTATTACTATAAAACTGCATGGCCAATCTCATGTTCTTCACAACATAGGACCCATCAATATAGGGTTAGCACCCTCTCCCCCTAGTAATACCATGTTGAGTTATCATTATCATGTTGCTAATTCATTTACATAGGTTACTAATCCTAAACAACAACACCTTTCTTCTAATTATAAAGTTTCCTCATTGACCCAAAATTGTAGCAATATAGTTACTCACTTGTGAGTCACCATCCAAGACCCTTTACCTTAGTCTTTTAATTATAATAACTCCATGCCACCTCTAGGTTGTGAAATCACAACTAGATGCCCATGAGTTACCATATTGGGCCATTCACCCACTTCTTCTATAAAACCCAATGAGAAC
Organism: Torreya grandis; assembly: GCA_037957365.1. Taxonomy (NCBI): domain Eukaryota; kingdom Viridiplantae; phylum Streptophyta; class Pinopsida; order Cupressales; family Taxaceae; genus Torreya; species Torreya grandis. The sequence goes on from JARHVA010002023.1 coordinate 2,027,587, forward strand.
ATTGTTCCAATGGTTCCAAAGTTGAATATTGTCCCAACAAAGACTAAAATAGTTAAATACACAATTTAAAGGCCTTATAGTCTAACGGATCAACTAGATAAAAAACCCTACATAAATTTCCATATTATAACTCTTGGGACCATTTGATATCCATAGAACCATCTTTATGGGACCATTTGATATCCATAGAACCATCTTTAATAAACTTGTACAAGAGTCTATTGTGCCTAATGACATAAACCTTGATCAATTCTAGAACCTAGTTAGACACTTGTCTTCATTTTGGTAAATCACATTTGATCAAAAAGACATGTCCACCCTCAGCCTAAACCATAATAACCCACTATACATTGAGATAATCATTGTGGATCACAAGATCAAGTGAGTTCTTATAGATAATGGTTCAAGGTTGAACATCATATCTCTTAATTTGGTATGATGATTGGGCAACATGGATAAAGACATTCAGCTAGACACTATTATGATCAAGGCTTACAACAATGCTGAGAGGTAGTCATCAGGTACAATTTGGTTTCCAGTCATGGTTGGGTCTATTTATCATCACACATTATTCCATATTATGGATATTGAGCTTCCTTATAACATACTTCTTGGTTGGTCTTGGATCCATGAAGTACATGAAGTTCCATCTACTCTTCACCAATACCTTAAGTTTCCTCATGATCGGATCAAGGTTACTATTCTCATTGATCAATAGCCATATCAATACTACAAACATCTTGAAGTAGAGTTTCATAATTATAACTATTTCCTAGATTTTGAATTCATTTAAAATAAAAATAAATCCATCATTTCTCATCTATCTCCATCTAATTATATAGACCCTGGTGATCTAGCCTCCACTTTAGTTGATCAATTTCCTATAACTCTAGCCAAGCAGGTTATTATTAAATATGTAAGCATTTCCACGTACCATCTTAAGGATGTCCTCCATATTAAAAAATTACCAAAATCCCTTAAAACATTTGGTAATCCTTAAACTTCCTAGACTCCTAACAAACTTGATCAGATTTGGAAAACAAAGAAGAAACAACCAAAACCTCATGTGGTTTTTGTACTTACAATTCCACCAAAAAAAGATTTAGAGGCTTTTATCGAGGGAGATTCATTATGTTCTGAAGGCCTTGCTGATTATTTTCAAAATCTAAAGTATCCTATCCCTAATAGAATAATGGATGATCTTGAATATACAAGGAAAGGCCTTGGTCTATAAGCACAAGGAATTTTAGAGCCCTTATCAATTAGAGTTATCAATTGGAATCATGGTCTCAAATTTAAACCACTAGAGGATGACCTCATGACATTTAATAGTGACTCTTCTGAAGTGATTAGTATTGAGACTCCTAGCAGTGACACAACATCCCATTATAGCTTTTTCAATGAGCTTATTAAATTAGATTTGTTTGAATCAAATGTCATATTAACCATAATGCCTACTGGAGCTTTGCATCCTGAAGCATAAACCCATCCTAGTGGTGTTTCCCTATCTAAAGTAGGACATTATATCTTTAACATTGGTGCTTCTCATCTTGAAGTAAACCCTCACTATAACCTATGCATTTTTCATCTTGAATTCATAGATTGGGATCAACAAAATTTGGTCATATGCCTCGATGAGTTCCAAAATGAAGAATCAATTATAGAATACATGGGCTTACTATATGCGTTCCCCATTGGTGATCATAAGTAGGTTTTTGATTTTTCATTCGATCCTTCTACCTACTTTGGAGAGAAGAAAAACTTTCTTGGTCATAATAAAGAACAAACATTGATATTTTGAGGTGAAAACCTCTCTGAGGCACTTTTCGATTAGGGAAAAAGTAAAGAACATGATAATCCTTTGAGTGAAAACCTATTTTAGGCACTCCTAGGTGGGAAAGTTTGCTCATCCCCTATGGACATAGAAAGTCCATCTAGCCCAAGTTCCATAGCTAGTATAAGCATCTCTTTAGAACAACATCAATTATTTGAGCATCTTTATCTTGAGTTTCCAGAGGGTTTTACCAATTGGCCTTTACCTGAGAAGGTAGATTTTGAGTCTTCATATTATCTAGATCTTTGGGAGGAACAACAAGAAGATATAATATAGGAAAATGATCATGACCATACATTGCCTATAATTCTATAAGATGGATCGACACTCCTTATGGAGAGCATAATAGAAGTGAATTTGGTAACCCATGAAGATCCCAAAATTGTTTATCTTGGATCTTTCCTTACTGAAGCAAAACATGAACATATTATATCCATTCTTAAGGTTATATATACATCTTTTCATGGGATTGCTCTGACATGTTAGGCTTAGATCCAGATTTATTTTTGAATCATCTTGTTGTTTACCTTATTGCTAAACCAATCAAGCAAAAATTAATGAAGATGTATCCATGCATCACCCTTTTAGTTAAGGCTGAGTTTGAAAAGTTGTTAGGAGGTAATTTTATCAAACTACTAGACTACTCTAAATGGGTTTCTAACATAGTACAAGTGAGTAAAAAGACCCCAGGGTACGTATTTGTACTAATTTATATGATATCAACAAAGCATGCCCCAAAGATGATTTTCCTCTACCCAACATTGAAATGATCATCAACTCAACTACTGGGTATGAGATGTTGTCCTTAATAGATGGATTTTCTAGTTACAATCAGATCAATATAGCCCCTGAAGATCAGCATAAGACCGTGTTCACCACTGCATGGGGGATATTTTGTTACCAAGTCATGCCATTTAGTTTGAAGAATGTTGGACCCACATATCAGTGTGTAATGACTATCATTTTCTATGACATGATGCATGATATTGTCAAGAACTATGTTGATGATATACTAGAAAAATCAAGAACAAGAGTAGGACACCCTGACATTTTATGAAGAATATTTGAGAGGCTTCGTGCATATAAAGTCCACTTGAATCTTAAGAAATGTGTCTTTGAAGTCACATCAAGAAAATTGCTAGGGTTCATTATATCACAATGGGGAATCGAAATCGACCCTACAAAGGTCAATGTTATTATGGAAATGCCTCCACCAAATAATCTTATATAGTGTATACATAGGTTCATTTCTCAATTGGTAGATAAGTGCCACCCATTAACCCATCTCTTAAATAAGGGGGTAAAATTTCAATGGGAAGAAGGTTATTAGATAGCATTTTCAAAGATTAAAACATACTTGGCAATCCACTAGTCTTACGACCTCCAACACAAGGAAAGCCACTACTTCTTTATATATTAGCCATGGAACATGCACTGGGGGCACTTTTAGCTCAGCATGATGATCATGGTAAGGAATATGTTGTTTATTATTTAAGATACACATTTCTAGCCTATGAACATAGTTATGTGTCTATTAAAAAGGCATGTTTAGATATGGTGTTTGCCACCCAGAAATTGAAATATTATATGCTAAATAACAAAACTATTGTTAGAGTAGATTACAACACCATGGCCATTCTCAACATGGGGTCTCAATCTCATTGGAAAAATTAACCCAACATCTTGAGATGGCCATAAGCACATTTTGAATGTTACCAAATGGAATGAAGCCATTCCTCTCACTTATGTTACTGGGAAACAAATAGCCAAATTGATTCATTACCATATCATCTATCAATATTGCATCCCAACCTGTATTATATCTGATAATGATAGATCCTTTTTGAACCAAGATATGATATCTCTTTATTAAAAATTCAAGATCAAGCATAAGAAATCCACTCCATATAACCTACAAGGCAATGGACAAGCTAAGGCATCAAATAAAACCATTCTAGCCATCTTAAAGAAGATTATCAATGATGGTGGTCGTAATTGGCAATTGTAACTCTTTCTTGCCCTTTGGGCTTATAAAACCAATATCATACCCTAATTAGAGCTACTCCATATTCCCTTGTTTTTTACATTGAAGCTATCATCTTGGTTGAGATTGAAATCCCATCATTAAGAATATCACTAGAGCACATTGAAGATAATGAAGACTATAGAGCCTCATGACTGCATGAACTAGAGATTATTGATGGTAAGCATTTGGATACCCTCAAAAATTTGCAGGCCTATTAGAACAAGTTATGGAGAAGCTACAATAAATGCATTCTCCCTTGAGAATTTGAGATTAGTGACTTAGTTTTGAAAGAGAATAAGAAAAATATGAATGCCAAACCCAAAAAGAAAGGCAAGTTTCAGCCTAATTGGTTAGGACCATATATTATCATATCAAATGATGGATCATCATTTGATTAGGAGCATATCAATTGGCTAAACTTAATGGTGAAGAAATTTTAGAGCTTATGAACATCATACACCTTAAGAGGTTATATGCATGAATAGCTTTGAACCATTGTCTACAAGACCCCTAATTTGGGGGTAACTTATGTTGATGTAATTTTATCCCACCCTTTTTATCTTACCTTGAATGCATTTTATAATACCCTCGTCTGCTTTACATGATTCTTGATAGTAAAGGCTTTGAATCCTTGGCACTCTGAACACATTCTTCATCTCATTCTAGATTGTTCTCTTCGAGAAGCATATTATTTTTTATGTTTAAGGCATGTTGTAACTTGAACACTTTTTATCCCTTGACTAATTATTATCTTGATTATGTCTCATGAACATTATGAACATCATCAACATCAATTATACAAAAGAGTTTAGCTAGGATAGTATTGTGCAGCTTCAGACAAGTGAACAAAAACATCTCAGTTCTAGACCATTGTTACACTATTATAGATAGGTGAATGTAGATATTTATTTTTTACTTTAGGTTGCACATTATTATATATCACATTTTCTGCTCTTTATTTTTTTATCAAGAGCCTCACTCTCATTGATTTGCAAGCATGGGTCATTGCAGCTAGCTTAGCTATCTTTTTAGAATTTCTACTCACAAAATGTGCATCTCCTCGATTAGATGGTCCCACATTATTAATATTTAATCCCAAAAACACCAAAAACATAAGAAATACTTTTAAAATACCAAAAACATTAGAACATGATCCAAAAAAGAATAAAAACATTGTCTTATACTTCTATACATTTGTACATTCCCATTCCACCATGATACACTCTTGCCATTTTTAAATCATAGAAACAATTGTTAATTTCATCTTGTCCCATGAAGTTGCCATTTTTCAAGGCCATTCTTTCTTGTCTCATCAACTTCTTGTTTTTTATACCATTTTCATTTGTTTTTCATATATTCCATTTCTTCTATAACATTAATCATGGTGGTCTAATCATCATTTTTCTTCTATCCCATTATCTGGGAAAACTACATTTGGCCTAAATTTCATGCTGTAGCATGGATCCATGGAACTATATAGGTAGTGTCCACTTGTATTATACATATGGAGTCAGCACGGCCAACCCCTTCCTTTTCTTCTCTTCTCCCATTTCTTTTCTCATTGTTCATCTTTAATTAGGAAACAATTGTTGTGTCATTATTATTTATTATGATGTAGTGGAAAATAACGCCTCTACCACACATACATGAACATTTGTCTTTAAACCACACTAGCTCGGTTTTTGTTTGTGTGTGTTTATTTGATTTCTCTTGGTTTTTTGTTGTGTTTTCTTGGTGTTTTGTTTTGCTTTTGCACCTCGCCTTTTATTTATTCTCCTTTTCTCTTTTTATTTCTTGGTCTTGTGTTTCCTTGATTGTTTTTTCTTATCTCTTTTGTGTTTTAGAACATCTTGATGATTTAGATGGATCATGATTGTCTATATCTTGATCTTATGTTATTATGTTATTCTTAGTGTTTTTTGGTTATTTGATTATTGTTGGTGTCTTGTTTTTTTGTTTGTTTTTGCTTTTCTCTTTTGTGTTCATGAATGCCTTGATGGTCCACATGGATATTGATTATTCATATCTTGGTCTCATGTCATTAAGACGTTCTTGCCTTTTGTTTTTAAACATTTTTATTCTTACTTAAGACCATTTCTTGATTTCAAGATAGGTTCATTTATATTTATATTTTTCTTTTTCTATGTCTTTACTTTATTGTTTAAATGTAAATCACTATAACTCTGGTTTTGGTCATTATTTTACCTTTATCCTTAGTTATAGGTATTCACATTTGAATTGGCTCAGTGTAATTGGGATCTTATGTCATTCTAAGTTATTCATACTTATGATGCCTAATTTATTTTTCTATAGCAAGCACTTTTTGCTCAGGTCTCAAAGTCTTAACATCAACATCAACTCCAATGAATGATTCTCAAAAACACTTTGCAACACCTAGGCTCATGATATAGAATTAGGCTTCTAGGTAACATGCATTTTAGGCTTCTTTGTCTATGCTTAGATGTGCATCTCTTTTCATACATTGTGATTCTAATCAATTCTTGGTCATTTTTCATCATTCCTCATTCCATTCTCTCCAAAACTTGGGTGAACTACATTGGCCTGAAGTTCATGTTCGAACATGAGTCCATGGAACTATGTAGGTAGCACTCAATTTCTATTGAGGTTAGCTCAAATATCTCTATTCTTATTTTTATCTCTCATAACTTTTTGCATTCTCATATACTTGGTTTTATATAGCTTTCTAATCCATAACACCATTGCATGTATGTTTGCACCTACTCACTTTAACCTATCTTTTGGGTTATATCCTTGAGCTATTTTGCTTGCCAATTTCCCATGTTAGGGCACAACATCTAAATAGCATCTAAATAAAATCATCTCTATAGGGGAAAATCATTATTTATTCTTTGTTAACGATCAATATTTTACCTACTAGGGTAAAACTATTTTAGCATGATCAAATTTTCTCTAATGGAGTACTTATTATATTCTCTTTGGAGACCCCATTCTAAGTATGCTTCCCTTCCTAAAGTAGAACACTCTCTCTTTTCCTCTAATTTCAAGATCTCCACATTAGAGCCCATCATGGCAATATTTTAGTGTACAACTTGTCTCAAGATTGATCAATGTTATAAGTGTGCAGCTTGTACTCTCAAATTGAGTACATTTAAAGTGTGTCCCTTACATTTATGGATTATATATTTCTCATTCCCCCTATCTCTAGGGCCTATTATACCTCTAATTATATTTTGATCATTGATGATAATCACGTATGCAAACATTAGCTTGTCTAGATGTGATTTACTCCATGGGTTAATCTCTCACTTTCTCTCTCTTTTCAAGAGTCCATCCTTTTCTTCCATCCTAGTATGTCCTCTCGAGGGGGCATCATGGGTATATTCCAATTTCTTCTTGAAAACTTTTTTCTTTGAAAATATGTTACTTCACTTGAATGTCTCTCTACACCTTCTAAAATAAGGGTAAAATGTAGACATCTAATTCCTAACACCATTTGTGTTGAAATTATCAATCTTACTTGAATTGCACTCAAATGCACATTTTAGGCCAAAATCCATAAAATTCCCTAAATAGTTTGAAATTGTCACTTACAAGTGCCATTTTAGGTCAAAGTATCCCTAAATAGGGTAATGCATTTTATGGGCCAACTAACTTTGATCATATTATTTTGAGTCAAAATGATAATTTCACCATTTAGTGCTCTAGATCACTCTTTTCTTTTAATTCATTAGTACACATCACATACCTTTGTTATTTGGTGTTGGTAATATCTTAAATGGGAATACAGCTCCAACACATCTAACAACACCTTCTATTTCCTCTCCAGTCAAATTATGACCTAGTAATATGACTTTCTTGAACTTTTTGATTAATTGAGGGCCAATTTTCAAATAATTACACAAATATTGATTAACCTTGTTTAAGGATAATTAATCCAAATCCAGAGCTTAACTGGATTTTCTATGAGATTCGTTAAATATTTATTTCTAAAAATTGATTCTTATTAACTACATCATCAGGTGACATCATTTCTTGGGAAGACATCCCTAAGCCATAAATACCACAAATATCAAGATTATGGGTCACCCATGCCTAGTTAATGCCCCTTATGCCTCTTCAATGCCCCTTTTTTCAAGGTCATGATAAAGATAATTATGGATTTAATTCCAAATATTAGTATTATCCATGGCCACACATCTAAATCTTGAGATGAACAGTCATGGTTGATCATGACCATTCTCAAAAATCTATAAATAGAGATGCCATGGACATGAATTTTAAGCTTGAATATTTCAAAATTATAATGTTAATTTTTTTCAACAATATTTTTCATTTGATCATTGATTTTATTTGAAAGCTTCATTGATAGGCTAGTTTGGTGATTTGAAATCATGAGCCTAGGTTTTATGGAGTATTCTTGAGACATTGGAGAAGTTTGCCACCTTTGTTGACAAAGACAAGGATGCTTGATCAATGGAGAACATGCTTTTAAGCCACATGGGTATCGTTAATCCATTTGGGAAGGTAATACGATGTTTGCTTTCTTTCATTTACTTGTTATCATTTGCAATTCTCATAGGAATAGATAGGATTATTTAGTTAATTCTTTATGCATTTTTCATGATTTATAGACTAATGTTTGACTAACTTGCTTTGTAATCCTCTCTACAATCACTCCAACTCTTATCTATCTGATAGATGCCAACCTTTCCATCACATTCTTAGGAAAGATATATCTTTTAAGTGGAATAAAAACTATCAAAAGTCTTTTAAATCACTTAAAGAATACCTTCTTTATCCACCCAACCTCAGTTATCCCAAAGAAGATCAACCTTTATACCTTTATATTTCCACTACCAATCACTCTTTAGGGGAAATGCTTAAACATCGAGATGAAAATCATAAAAATTAAGCTATCTACTATATGAGTAGAATGCTTATAGAATACAAGACTTAGTACACCCATACTGAGAAATATTTCCTCGCCTTAGTCTTCATGGCTTTTAAAATTTGACACTACCTTCTCAACCATAATACTATGTCATAACCAACATCAACCCACTCAAGTATATGCATTCCAAGCCATAATAAAACTAGCGTATGGCTAAATGGCTCATGATTTTAGCTAATTTTGATCTTGATTTCCTCCAACAAAATTCAATTAAAGAGCAAGTCATCATTGACAAATCGGCTGAAGCACCTTTAGCGGAAAACCAACCTTATTCTCTTGAGTTTCTTGATGAATCCATCATGACTATTTCTCAAGAGGATCTCACCTATCAAATGACCATGTTCTTTTATGGATCAATGTGCCAACATGGTGGGGGTGTTGGTATCATTCTCACCATCCTTAATGGTGAACCCCTTCCTTTATCTTTTAACCTTGATTTTGATTATACCAACAACATGGCTGAGTATGAATCCCTAGTAATAGGTCTCCAAATTTCTTTAGCCTTGAGAGTGAAGATGATTAATATTTCTGGTGACTCCCAACTCTTGGTCAATCAAATCAATCAATCTTAGCAATATAAAAATTATATCTTAAAAGAGTATAAATAGCTAGTCGATATAATCTTAGTGTCATTTAAACATTAACTTATCCAAGCCACTTCATAATCTATGAATAAGTTTGTCAATACAATGGCTTCCCTTGCTTCCTAGATCCCATCTATACCTTCTAATTCTATTATATTTTTTCTATCCATTTTCTTACTGAACCTTCTTATACCAAATCAAACCTGACCTTTGGTATAATTGTATCATTAACTATCTCAACCTAGGCATCATTCCCTCTAATATTTCTAGGAATAGTTGAAGAGCATTTATTCAAAGTACACCTCATTATACCATACTAGGTGGAATTTTTTATAAGTTTGGCTTTGTTGGTCTCCTTTTTTATTTCCTGCATAGTCATCAAATTTCTCATGCTATCAGAGAAATGCATGATGAGATCTGTGTTGGACACTTTAGTGGGCTAGCTATCACTAAATATATCCTTCACCTTGGCTACTATTAGCCCACCCTTAACCAAGAATATTGTGATTATGTGAAGAAGTGTTTTAAATGTCAACAACATGCCAATTTACATCACACATGTAGTCATAGCCTCCAACTATCTAAGGATTTAAGGCCCTTCTCGTAATGGGGATTAGATCTTATTGGTTAAATTAACCCCCATTCTTCATATCAAAATCATTCTATCATCACTATGATCAAATAATTCACTAAATGGGTAAAGGCTATTCCTCTCATTTTAACTAAAGCTGAAAAGATTGTAAACTTTATTAACCATCACATTATCTATCATTTCGGTGTTCCTCATAATATTATCACTAATAATGGTAAATCTTTTAAGAATTGAAAAGTTCAAGGTATTTTTGACGTGTTTGTCATTAAGTTAAGTTTCTCTTCTCCCTATCATCCATAAGATAATCGGTAGGGTAAACCTTCTAACAAAACCCTTAACAACATGCTAACTAAAATGGTTAACGAATCTATTTAAGATTGGCATTTACACATCCCTTTCACCTTATGGGCATATCATACTAGAATTTGAACCCCTATGGGTATTACCCCTTTCTCTCTTATCTTTGGATCATAGGATATCTTTCCTCTCGAAGTCCAAATTCCATTTCTTCATATATACCTATATCCCTATAGGATATCATTTCTACGAGATATTATTATCAGGAACATTTATCCCAACTTGAGCTACTTGATGAGCACCACTTGGTTGTACTTAACCATCTTCATGTCTATCAATAACAAATCACACATGCCTAAAAAAAAACCTAAGATAATAAGAATTCAACATTAGAGACCTTGTCTTAAAGGAGAATCAACATATAACCAATATGGAGAGAAGCAAGTGGAGTAAGTTTGCTTTCAATTAGGTTGGACCTTATATCATAATGCACAAGTATGGATTAGGAGATTATCAATTATCCTCTCTTAAGGGGAAACCATACCTGAGCTTCTCAATGCTTCACATCTATGTCCTTTTTTTAAAAAAAAGATCAAACTCACCTTATATCTAACTTAAGCACATCCTTTATTTTACAATATTTTCACTTTCATCACCTCAATTTGAGGACAACCAATTAAAGAAAAGAATCATGTGATTATCTATCATCATTATAGTATTAATCCTAAATATGGGTACCAAGACTCTACCCATGGCTTGATTCTCATGGATACTTTTCATCCCTAATAAGATGGAATCACATGGTTGTTGTCTCTCAAATAATCCTCTCACCCACTATTTTAACCTTCTTGTTCTTTAGTTTTTCCTTCATAATGGTAAGAATTTAATCTTATATAAGCAAGTTTATGTCATCAAAATCAAAAACATTAAAATTCATATATTCTATGGGCATCTCTATAATTAGTAGAATGCTCCCTTGAAGGATAGCTACCAAAACTAATCAAAATTTCTCAATGTAAGGTAAACTGCTCCCTTGAAGGATATATATCAAAAAGCCTAAAATAAATCTTAGAAACTTAGACCACACCCTTTAAAGATGGTTAAGTAAAGCATTTTCTAAAGAAATCAATTTATTGGAAGCTTCTCACATTGATTAGCTTCCCCAACCACTCAAAGCAATAACAAAATATCAAAAGACCCATTATTTGAAAGCCCAAATCAGCTTTCATGAGTAGACTTCCTGAATCGATTAGTCTACATCATCTATGATATATATTTATTTATATTGGCTCTTTGGAAACCTACAGAAGAGGAAAGCTAACCTCACATGAAGGTTCCTTTATTATCTATCTCCCCTTTATACCCTCTATAAAACAAGGGATTTTGAGCTTACTAGACACTATGTGATCAAGAAACATTTTAACCAACCAATGAATGTTGATGTGAATCACATGAAGGGATTATGTTCATAAGCTGATCTAGCTTCCTTTTGTTTTGGTCTTCACCAATGAAATATCATTGTGTCTCCTTATTTCTCATACCTACTTGTTGCCATATTCATTAAGATGTTTATCTTTTGATTGTCGTATCTTTTCTTATCTTTTTTCACATATAATTTTGTTATCCAAACTTAATCTATATGTTTTTAAGATTAATCAACATTAATATAATTCAATTCAATTCATTAAACAAAATTTAAATAAACATTTTATGTTTTGTTTAGTGATTTAATTTTAATTTATGTGTTTAAGTGTTTTAAACATAAAAACATATTAATAAACTATCTCTTATATCTAAAGTCATCTCATATATCTAAATAACCAATCACATCTCATTAATCATCATAATTTATCGCATTTATGACCATTTATAAACCAATGAGTCATCACATATGTTATCTAACACATGTCTATCTAGATAAAGGAGAACATAGATTAATTAATTTAAAACATCCACATTTATAACATTTAATCAAACATGTATCTAATAATAATATAAATGATAATCATAACATCATGATCATATCATAAGCAAACTCATTACATCATGAACATAAAATAAATCATCCATAACCATAAGAAACATCCATAAAACCATAATCACATCATAAGCTCATAATCATATATCATAATAATGTCCACATTTGTCACAAAAATGTGTACATCTTATTACATCAGCTCATAGGATGGTATCAAAATCATATAATACATCAAACTATAGAATCTCATAGGCGTCTAAGGTCTTGGGGAACTACTACTCCATAGAGCCTATCCATATTTAGGACCTATCTCTTCACCTGTAGATACTACCCACTAACTTAGTGTAGCACTGCTAGTTCCCCTAGTAACCATTACTTTATACTTAGCATATCAGGGCTCATCTAGAAGTTGTCTAAAGACTAGTGCCTCATAATATCTAAGATCCTCAACCATGGCCACATACCTCACCATAGATATAGTCTTTGATGGTCCTATAGGTATAGGTGCCTACCCTCCTACCTATCTCAAGGCATCCCTCTTTTGTGAAACTAAGGCTAGTTATGCTCATGTTGTATCCCTCTATTACATAAGGATATCCACTTGGCTCTACAGTCATGACTACTAGTATCACCCTCACCTGATATCTCTCTATGATGAGTGCCTACCTATTATGAGCATCTAAATCTATCTAATCCCCACCCCCTACACCATGTCTACATTAAGATCCTATTGTGTACCATCTCCCCCAAACACTACCACTACATAATGACCCTAAAACCATACAAGTTACTCTTATGTAACCCTTACATCATCAATAGTTGTAGACACTAGTAAATCCTTATAGTCAATCTTTATCTCTTCAAGCTATGGTGGAGGTAGTGGTGCCTCAACATCCTCTCTCTTGTACCTCAAGAAAACACCTGGGATACCTTGAATAATCTTGAACTATCTCCTAACTCTATTGAATGGATGAGCTCCATCTCATGCTCACATCTCCCATATATCCACCTATAACTCTATAATGATATGGTCTACCTAGCATAACTCACCCACGCTAGTAATATGGTATGTGGCCTCCAGATAACCTCTCCATTAACCAGTGCCTCTAACCTATCCCTATACCACTCTAAATATAGTGTTTCTCCCCTAGTGCTATAAGTCCATAATCACCTCTCTACCTCATGAATCCCACTCTGAAGTCCACCTTGTCCCATGTTTACCATGGTAATCCACCTAGTTAAAACACCCTAATATGCTCATATACCCATTAGTATAGTACAAAACTAATGTTATTTCCATACCTCTTATGTACCCAATATCCCAAAAGCTCATGATAGATCTGCACTGGTAAAATTGGGGCCCATACAAACACTATTTGATCCATCAACATGTCAACAAGAATGCCTAATAATAAAAAGGGAAACTTACCACTACTAGAATCTAGAAGTGTGTAGTAGGTCACAACTATCATCATCATCATGATAATCTATATCCCTCCCTATCCATATGATACAAGGGTGCATAATGGAAGCTTCCCATATGCCACCTCATGTGAAAAAAGTCTATGCCAAATAACTAATCCATATGCACATCTCACTCCTCATTTCTAACATGTTGTATTGGCTCACCCTATATCAATAGCTATAAAATCTAATGAATGTCCTTTGGTAGGATGGTAATCTCTCCAGTCAGTAGCAAGAAAGTGTTGGTAGCTATGTCTCATCTCTTGATGAGGGATACCAACATCACCACATCTCTTAGCACATGTTGATAAAATACCATACCTCCTAGACCCACCACTATCATGTGTTCCCACTCCTAATTTGTTATAGACATGCATACCTCATCCAAGAGATGAGGTACTCAGTCTTGCATCTATAGCTACTCCCTTTCCTATAAGGATAAGCATATACCTTAGTTCACTTTTCCCTTCACGCATAGCCTATGCATTTTAACTATTCACCCTACCCCCTACCTTAGCCTATTTTTACCTAACACTTACCTAATTTTACCTAAAAAAATCTTACCTTCACCCTATCCTACTTAAACAAAGTATTTCCTTCACTAACCAAACTATTACCCCATTTGCCATCCTAACCAAACCCTTAACTCATTCTTATACCTTCCAAAACTTTAACCCATTCCTAATCCATGTTATACCCCATTCCCACACCTTATAGTGACCACCAATAGTCAAGTTTCAATTAGTGATGGTTCCTTATGGAAACATCACTGATCAATACTCAACCACTGATGGTCCTCACATTGACCATTTGATAGTCACCTATTGACTAATTATGGTTGATAGTGATCATCGATGGTCACTATGTAGAGACCACTAATGACCCCAAAACCCTAGGTCCTACCTAAACCTATCCTAAACATTAACAACACATCAAAGTTAAGCTTACACCTGCCCTATTGCTACCCAACCCACCTTCTTATCTCAAAATTTAAACCCTCTAATAAATTCCTACCAAATATTAGAATCACCCCAATTTCTAATACCTACCCACCCAAGCCATACTAATAAATAGAAATAAATTTCCAATTCAATTGCATACCCTACCTCATTACACATCTTCCATCATGGTGGAGCCCTTAGAACCACCACTACTACTCAAACGTGTGCTTTGCCCCTACCTCATTGTATCCTCATTAGATCTCCTCTACCCTATCCCACCTCGATATCTCTCCACCTCACATAGCCTAACCATGGTCAATCCTCACTCACTTATCTCACATGAGACTCCAAGTGCATATTCACCATCATTTTTGCACAAGATAAAAGTGAAAAATGTTGTGGGTTGAATTTGTGAATGAGTAAATAGAACCCACACTAACCTTTTATGATTGCATGTTTAAGGTTTTATTTTGATTATCAATGGTCACTATATGACTATTGATAGTTGACCTTAACCATCAATGGTCATTAATTCTAGTGTTTTGTCACCCCACCACACCCTTTTCCCAAAGGACCACCTATCCTAACTTCCTCTTTACCTACCTAGCTTACCTTTTGGTCATTTAGTCCACTTGTATACCTACCACCATGGTACCTTTACCGTCACCTTTATTTTTATGACCCAAATTTACTTTGGTCATTTTGACCACATCAATTAGCCTACCATATTTGATGAACATGCACTACTTTTATGCACCAATCATTTAGATGCCTCAGAGCATGACCCTTTATAGTCTTGATAACTAAAACCATTTTTTTTCTTAGGATCAAATCTATTTTTTGGATACTTATGAATATATCAATCTTACCTAAGAGACTTGAGTTTATAGGAGTAACCTATATCAACTATGCCTAATACTATGGCCAATTTACCCTATCACCTATCCTTCTAGTCTAACATTATTTTACCACCTACCTCAACTATGGTATCTCAATCTATGTACGATCTATGATATCACACTTAGTCACATTTTGTGCACCTATTAACATTTAAATGCCCACCCAACCAAACTTAACACATAATTATCCACTTATCAAACTTTTTAATGACTTTATTTTACCTCATAAATTCCCAGTTTGAGGGGGAACACCTCCTCCCATACTTGGGACATCCAACCTTCTACCAACCTTCCATTTTTATTTTTTAGCTTGCTGATACAAACTACATAACAAAAAGGGGAAAGATGTAGACACTGGAAAACTATACACTACAAATCTAGATGTCACATTAACCTTTAAACCACCCCTTAACCCCATTTGGGTTTGATTATTTACCAATTATTTCGTTCTTAACCTTGGACCATTTCCAAGGGAATTAACCACCAATCATTGGTGGATTATTCATTTTTTTACTATGTCCCATCGACCATCGATGGTTAGTCCTTGATTTTTTATAGTTACTTAAACTCTTTCATGATCAAATGAGTCAACTACAACTCAACTTAAACTCACTAATTGATTACCAGCTGTCTAATTTTAGTTTGTTGTCTGCATGATCAATGCATGTTAGACTATTTGATAAACTTTTTGTTAAACTCTTCATTTCAACCCTCATTTTCTATATATTAAGAGATAGAGAGGAGGTTGAATAGGAGGTAGGTACAAGAGATTATGAATCCCAAGCAAATCCAAAAGCTTCCTAGTGAACCAAGAACTAGGTCAGAGAATTAAGGTTCTTTTATAACTCACTAGCTTGAGCCAAGGTACCATTACTCTACCAACATTACTCCAAGATCCACAATATATTTTATCTAACCTCAACATTCCTCAGGCCATCAACACCTAAAATCTAAGTATCTATATTTTTTTAATCAAGATTCAATAATTAGCTTTATTTATTTTAGTCCTTGGGTCATTCTCATTCTCTACACTTCATTCTCTATGTTGATTTTTTCTAACTCTAGACACTTCATCTCCTAACCAAAACCACCCATAGCCTATTATAATCATCCAAACACCCAACTCCCAAACTATATACCTCTGCTCATTACTCTTTATCTTACAACAGACATTAAGCCCAAACACCACTCTTACAACCTCTCTACATCTGTCCCTAATAGACTTATTTTACCAAAACCAAATCTAATAGTAACCATCAATGGTCACCTAATCTATGATTGTTAACAACTGTTTATGGTCACCTAACCATCGACGGTCATACCCAACTACTGATGGTCATTGTGTGTCATTTTACAATAGCAAGCTAATTTGACCTATCTACCCATACCCAGATCTTAGCTTATGAGTTTATATTTTATTAGATAACTTAAACTTATTTTATGAATCAAGCTAGAGTAGTTTATAATTAGTATTCAATGATTTATTATTATTTTTAATCAAAATTACTTGTTTTTTTTTTCAAGCATTTCTTGTATTTGATTTTAGTACCTTCTGTTATTCTATGTAAGCATCTATTTTTAGTTTATCAAAACTTAAATTTTTTAAAAGTGTGGATTGATAGCCTCCAAGGAAGTTTTTGCTTCTTGGATCTATCTCACATTAGGTAGTCCACCCTATTATCTCACTAATCCATTATTTTATAGATTGATTTCTTATCTATAAGTCATCCTTCCTAGATAAAGAGGAGTATCAACAATCATCTGGATTCACGCAAATGCAAAACATCTAGGTTCTACTAACCTCACCATTATTTTAAGTTTTACATCTTTCTAAACAATAAAATAAGTAAAATTTTAGTGAAACATCCATGTTTAAAATACACTTTAACTCACCTTGGGTTGGGATTAATTAGTAAGCCTATAAATACAAGCCTTTGCCTATTAAATCCTAAGCTTAGATATTTTAGAGTTATAATGAAAGTTTTATTGCATGAGATCCATATCAATAGTGTTATAACTCCAAAATATTGAGTCAAGCCACATCAAGCCAACATAAGCCATAATGGTGCCAAGGAGCGAGGGATCTACACAAATTACATTGCCAAAGACTCTTTGAGAAAAAACTAAGGAAGCCACTCAATAAATCATTTGGATCTCCCAAGGAAGGTAAAGGATCTTATGTCTTTTGAATTTTATTTGTGTTTTCAATTATCTTTTATTTATTAAGCTCAACCCTAAAATCTAAGTGTCAGTATGTTTATTTAAATTTTTGTCACTTGAACTAACATGTTACTAACCTCCCTTCTTGGATTCCTATGATCATAGAGAGGGTGTCATTATGCTACCCAATTCATTCCAATTTTTGTGCATTGGAGTCTTGAAACAAATTATTTTTTCATACCCTTAGAGCATGATAACATTGTTACACTACTCAAATCATTTCAAAGACTTAATGTCTTGTATCCAAATTCCAAATTCAAAACCAAAACCACATGTTCCCTATTATATCTATACTATTATTAGAATTTCCTTATGCAATAGAACATGTTAAAGATGAGGATAGATAAGTTTTGTTATATTGTACAAGATGGCAAGAGAATTCATAACTAACAGAGACATGGTAGAGATGAATTATAGTGCAGTAGATAGGAACTAAAATTAAGCTAGAATTTTCTTAAGGTATGTAGAGCATTCATATTAATTTAGATAAGATTAAGCCAAACATTAAACATGACAATGTAGACAATAAATAACATAATAAATATGATAGGTAACCATAAGTAAAATGTCTATATTGATCTCAACATAAGGATCATCATCTTCTTCATACAAACATACATATATATAATTGTTACAGTTCCTGACTATTCATATTATTCTCATACATTGGTGCCAAGGATAAGATAGGATAAAATACATATATCCAATAATTTCATACATACTACATGAATATTAAAAGAATATCCTATGCAACTTTACTTATCTATTTCTTCTCCCAACACTTTCTCAAACATAAAATGTTGTCTCATCTAGAGACAACATTATATATTCATTTGACTGTGCATTGAGAGTAGAAGATAAAAAATTGGGTAGACTAGAAAGAGTCATAGTAATCACTCAAGCTATCATTTGTGCACTACTTAGCATCGCTATCAATATTTTCTTGATGTTGAATGTTCTTCAACAACTATGCAAATTCATGCATAATATTTTTTTATATAGTTGGATCTAGATAATTATCCTCTTTAACTTTTCTAATGCCTTGATCCTAAGGCATCTCAAGTTGAGGTATCCCTTTTTCTACATGTTATTGTCATGTCATAGAATTTAGAAATGCATTTTTTTTTAGGATCTACACTTCCCATATTTACATTTTAGATAACTTTGTCATTTCTTTACTTTTCTAAAATAGGATAATCTTTTATGTTATGCTGATCAAAGATTCTACAATATGTGTAATATGACTGTTGTTGTGAGTTCAGGATAATTTGATTAGACATTACTGTATTCCCCACATAGATATCATTGCAAAGGAGGCCTTTGATATTTATTACCTCTACCACCTTGGTATCCTCCTTTGTAACTTATTTGACCTCTACTTCTATTAGACTAATATCCCCCCCTCGATATCCTCCTTCTTGATATGAAGAGTTTGAGTGCTAATATTATTGATTGTTATATCCCATGTTGAATTTCTATTGCATAATTGGAGGGGTCCAATTTTTTTGTTATTAATACATTATGGGTGAGCTCCAAGTTGATGTATAATATAAATAGGGGACAAAGGTGTTCAACTCGATGAATAAGGAGTCCATCTAGCTAGACCATGAGGTTGATACTATGGTGAACTCAGAATCCATTTCAGACCTATTTGGGTTGCACAACTCTTATCATCTTTTGGACTTGGACTTACATTCTTTGTTGAGGATATTTATTGCACTATAATGACAAATAATTTTTTGGAGATGACTTCTTTAAGCTCCTAAAAATCCTGATAGTTATTTTCATCATGGTTAGTCAACTTGTAGAAATTACAATATAGATTATGTGGGTTCTTGATATATTACTGCAAAAGATGGCATTGTGTCATGGCATGCCCTATTACCTGACAGATTTCTTAGAATTATGTCTTGAATTTAGGATAATCATTTTGATGGTGTCCTTATTTTATGCACTCTATGAACCATAGATTCAATTTAGGCTTATCCACCTCATGGTATTTCTCCATTATTTTCATTAAACCTTATAGTGTGTTTTCAATTTTAGAATTAGCAATAAGGGATTCTTGATAAATTTCAATCTATTTTACATGTAGTGAAATAGATCTAGCATCTATTTTTGTCTCGTATTAGGAATACATAGTGGCAAACTAAATCATATTTTGTAGTACTTTAAAGAAACATGATAATTTATCTTTATCTATCAAAGTGAATTCTACCTTATTTAATATAGAAAAATATCTATGATCATAGTTGTAGATCGATTCTCTATACTTTTAGCTTATCTCCTTCATATTTTGTATTGTCTAGGTAGTGCATTTCTTAATCTTAAATTCTGTGATGAGCCAATCCTAAATTTTTTTTTAAAAAATTACTTGATGAATATATATTTTATATATAAACTCCAATGCTCTCCTAGTTATATCCCCTACTAATTCACACTTTTATAAATTTTTCTCAGTGACACCCTTAACTTGCCATTTCATTTTGCAAGTTATTAGGTATTATTCAAGGTCTGTGGACCCATAATAGACGGCTAAGTTTAAGAATCCTCCTAACTAATTCAACATATTGACTAGTATGAATGGATTATTTTTCATAGATTATATTGGAAGAGTCTATGTTCTAAATGATCCTATTTGCATACTACTTTATGCATCAGAAGAATTATCATGCACACTTTGTTTGATATGTTTCTTTCTTCTTTTTGTTAAAATTTAACTAATCTTATGTCTTTTAAATCCTTCCTAATATATTTTTTGTGAATTTCCATACCCTAATGATTTACCTTCTCTAAAAATGGTCTTTCTTAATTCTTATCCTCCTACTCACCTTGCTAAAAACTTCTACTAAAATATAAAATATTGGGTTGCGGGGACATGTACACTTCCAATGAATAATTATTTCTAGTGACTTCTTCCTATACTAAATTTGAACCTATAATTAACCTATGACTAAGTTATATTTCTCTAAATAATTCTTCTTCTAACAATACCCTTTCTTGTAGCTGCACACTACTTCTATGTTGTATTTGTTCTACTCCTAAACTAGTCTCATCTTCCTCTTCACACATCTCATCTTCATCTCATTATTCTCCCTTTCAATCTATCTATTGGCATCCATCATCATCATCATCATCATCATCATCATCATCATCATCATCATCATCATCATCATCATCATCATTTTTATTCATCCTTCACTCATCACATCTATGCACTCATTTATCATCTACTCTATTGTTACTCTTACTTCTACTCGTAGATACTTAGGTATTCTTTTATTTATTCCATCTATTTTATTATCATAGTTCCTATTCGAAATCCATAGTTTTCCTCTAACTCTTCTTTCCTTACATCTCCATTATGGATTTAGGTTCAAGCTATAATTAATCATCTATCCATCATTTACCATCATGCATACACATCCCTATATGCTTGATACAGGAGCATCTACATACATCTTCATGCAAGACATGGTTATGTTGGGATGCAAGTCATGTTTGAATTTAAATTCAAATTATTGTATTTTCCCTCCAAAATGTTGTTAATGAGGAGTAATTGTAAAAGTAAAGGTAAAAAGTCAATGTAAAAAAATAAAAGAGTGAAAGTGGTTAAAGGAGAATCTCCTACATTGGATTTGTTGAGCAAATAAAGGAGGAGTGGTTGAAAATCTTTCAACCTTGGCATATTGTTGAAGATTACAAACCATGTTTGTTTTGTCTTGAGCGCAAGTTGGGCGTGGAGGTTAAGGAGGAGGCTCTTCAAAAGAGAAAAAGAGAATTCATTAAAAGAAGAGAGAGAGCTCATTAATAAAAATAAGAATAATGTGAGAAGAGCTCATGAAAATAGAGGAATGTAAAAGAGTTCATATGAGAAAGGAAAAAAAAAATAGAGCTCACATAAGAAAGAAAGAGCTTATTAAAAGGAACAATGTAAGAAAGAGAGCTTATGTGTGAGAGGAGAGTAAAAATATGAGAGGGGGGACCTCTTAGTCAAGAACAAAAGAGAATGGAATGAATAAATAGTGAGGGAGGACCTCATTCAAGAATGCAAAAGTGAAGAGAGAAAGTTGAAGATGTAAATAAGACTTATAAGCCATTGACCATGGATATGGATCATAGAGTGATGGATCCTTGCTTGACTATGTATTATGCATGAGAACCTTTGGATATACGTTGAGAACTACTTTCCAATTGTATTAGGTGATGAAGAGGACTAAAATGTTGCAAAAGTTCAATGAACAGGGTGCAGGCCTGTGTGGAAAGAAAACTAGGCACGGTTGGAATAATGAGTATATCTCAAGATTTACCTAATAAAAAATTTGGAAATTTTGTGTGTAGATGAAACTTGGAGTTATGAATCCAATTAAAGTGTTTTCAGATCTAATGGAGCAATGTGGAAAAAGATATGGTCAAAATATAGACTTGTAGTTTTGAGACAACTCAGAAAAACGTGTTCTCAGGTACAAAAGAGCACATAACTGTAAAATGAATGCTCAGAATGACTTGAAATTTAATATTAAGTTGGATAATAAGTTTATTTACATGACTCAAATGTTTGAGGTCTTAAAATTCTATCCACGAAAAGATATAGAGGACTTTATTTTCTGAAAGAGACTGTAAGTGAAAACCTATTTACTCATTTTGAGAAGGAGAAAGGATTGCATAAATAGAAGATGCTATTCAATGGTTTTCATAGGTCATATATATGTTTATAAAACCTATAATTATGATTTGAACACCTTTCAAGAAGCAAATGTAAGAACTATAGTGAAACAGGGTAGTATTAAGATCTATTAAGCCCAGTCAAGAACAAGGAAAGTTGCAATTTGGAGAAGATGTTCCAAAGGAACCTTGTCTAGCTTTAATAACTGTGGTATAAATTGATAATGGATACTATGATATAATATTGGCTTGATGAAAGAATTTTTAATCTGAGAAATAAAGGCTAAAACTCTCTTGACAGGGCTGAAAGGACCAAAAGGGCTGAATAAAGGAAATTGGGTTGTGATGTAGGATAAAAGACTGTAAGTTCTAATATAACTTGGGATGGATATAAGAACATGTTATGATTATTTTAAAGGTTTCATTCAGTGACGGATCGATCTTAAGAGTCATAGGTAAATCATGAGATAATTGTATTGTTCTTGATAAAGATTTCTATCTATCATGGTATGAATGACATTGTTTTACAAATGAGCAAGTTTGCATTGATGATCTTGATTCCTATATAGAGCTATGTCACCAATAAGAGCATTGGTGACTCAACTAGTATCTGAGCATTGAGATAAGAGAAACTTTCATCAAAAGAAAAGGACATAGTCTAATGAAGAAGTGACATGTTGGTAATGTAACCTGAGGTGTAAACAAGGTGAGGGTTACATCAATGCTCAAAGCAACTACTCCATCTTGGCTAGAGTAGGCACCATGGCCTTATCCATAACCAACATATTCAATAGGAGAGGTAGTAACTACAAAAAGTTTCCTTTGATTCCTCAAACAAAATGGTACTATGTAGCTTCAAATGATATGTATCCTTACACTATGAACTTGGTTATATATTTGTCTATGGTGGTGGTAATCCAATAGTCTAGTGATTGCATCCAATTAGTTTCTAGTTTCAACAACTAGTCTATCTTTTCTTCGATCTAGGTAATAGTTTATTTCATTCTAGGATTGAAATAATATTATTACAGTCTTGTCAACTAATTAGTCATTAGTTTAGGTAGATTGCACAAGAAAATTTTGTATAATTATCTGTAGATATGATCGTGAATGATTTCACTTGTGGTAAGACCAGTCCTTTTAGCTTCTTCTTCTATAAAGTGCCATACTTTCTTGTCAAACCATGTTTTAATATCTCACTATCCCAGTAACCATATTAGCATAATTTCATCTAGAAGGAGTGTTTCCATGCTCACCACACTATTGTTAATAAAGGTTCCTGATGTAATATAACATGGTAAAGATGAGGACATCTAAGATTTGTTATATTGCATAGGATGGCATAGAGAATTCATATCTAATAGAGACATGACAAAGATGAATTATAGTATAATAGATAGAAACTAAGATTAAACCAAAGTTTTTTTAAGGTATGCATAGCATTTAGATTAATTTAGATAATATTAAGCCAAATATTAAATGTGATAATGAAAATAATAAATAACATAAGAAATATGATAAGTAACCATAACTAGAAAGTCTATATTGATCTCAACAAAAGATTCATCATCTTCTTCATACAAACATACATATATAGTCATTATAGTTCCTGACTATTCATATTCTTCTCATACATTAGTGCTAGGGAGAGGAGACTGTTCATCTTATATTCCTTTATAACTCATGGAGGATAGGACAAATAACATATAGCCAACAATTTCATACATAACACATGAATATTCAAATAATATCCTATGCAAATTTACTTATCCATTTTCTTCTCCCAACATATACCTATTACTTTTATACCATTCATCCTTATCTATATTCTTATCTATTTTAAAGAATCCTAATTTTCTAAGTTGAGTTTGAAATTAGCCTTAACAAATTCAAATCCAAACATGATTGATTTCTACCTATGGCTTGTGTAATTTTGGCATAGACATTAATATTTCACTTTTGGGTTGTGTAACTTAGGCTAGTTATTTATTCAATTTGAAAACTATTTTTTGTGCCTAGATTTAGGGAAGTAGTCTATATTCCATATGCTTAGATTTTTATGCCTTATACTTACTGACTAAGTTCATGTTTTAATCTGAATGCCTAGTTTATGTCAAAGTGTTTCAAATTTTTAGATTAAATCTCTTACCTTGTTTTGTTTAAAGTCTAGATTTTATACCTTTTCCAAAAGATCTATAAATATTTGTTTTGAGCTTAGATTTTGTGCCTTGTTTTCCAAAAGACCTAGTAACTTTTATTTGTTTAAACCTAGTTTAGACTTGTTTGAAAAACTTTGTACCTAAGTTTGGAATTCTAGTTTTTGTTCATCCACTTGGCCTTTTTGTGTAAGACATTAGACATTAGAAATTAGAAATTAGACTATTTTAGACCCTATTTTATCATAAACCTTTTTGGGATATAACTCCACTTTTAGGCTACATTATACCAAGTTCAAACCATTTATCTTTTTAGACATTGTTTTTTAAGAGTGTATAAAACTATATGGCCTTTTTCATGAAGCATTCATCATTGATTTAAATATGTCTCACTATAATCATAGTAGAGCAATGTATAATGCAATATATGATAATGTGGTTGCACAAGGTGATTTTGTTCAAGACCCTTATGGTGACGATGTGGTTTGTGATATATATCCTTATCCTCTTTGGAACACTCAATATGGAGAAAAAATCCAAGATCCTCTATCCCACTATTTGGTCAATATGCCTCCATACTCAAAGCAACACCAAGAGCAAATAATGCATTACCTTACTAGTGTGCCATTGATTATGGACCAAGTTCAAAAATAACTATATTACATTACAATGCCATCAGCATATGATCCTTATTTGTTTCATCATCACTTACATGTAAATAAGGATGGAGTTTTAGTCAGAATAATAGAGGTAAAAGCCAAGTTTTTAGTAGTCTTCCCTATAAAAAATTGCCTAGTCTAGTTAGGGTACCTTTAATTATGCCTTATAACCAAACCATTGAACATGCCTCTTGTATCAATCCTCAAGAAATCATGTTTATGTCATATCAAGACCCACATATGATTGTTCTATGAAAGGGCCTCATAGAAGATCATTTTATACAAATGCAACAATCATACCAAACTTCTTTGAACTTAGCGCATAATTTTAATAACATGGCCATGTCAAATGCTTCACTCATCGATCTCACTCCTTCAACATGGGTATAAATAAAATTAATGGGCCAAGATAATTTGGGTATAGACCCATTCATGCAAAACACTTCATTTTGAGGCATGTACAATGACCTAGATATTAAATAAGTGTCTACTACTTCTACATAGGCAAATGTGCCAAACCTAGTGGATAACACACAAGTGTCATCCAATCTAGGATAAAGTGGTTTAAATGCATCAATAAATACTCCACAATAAGTACCTTTAGTAAAAACCATGGAATAAAAACTCCTACATCCCAACTATAACAAGTTATCTCTAATTCTCAACCAATTGCTTCTAAAATCATGTAATTGTAAGGATTAAGTAGGCAAATGCCAACTAGTGCTTTGCCTAAATAAGATGTGATGAATGTTACTCCACCTTAATAGGTGATGACTAACATTACACAATATTAGGCAAAATCTAATATACCAACGTAGTAGAGGTAGAACATTCCACCACCTCAGTAAGGGCCAAAGAATGCTCTACCTCATCAGGTAGTGATAAATGTACCTCTTTAATTACATACCAATATGAATTCACAATAACAAACATTATCTTATCAAAAATGTATGTCTATTGGTTAATGATATATACTAAAATTTTTATAAGTGTCTCCTCCATAGTAGGTTTTCATACAACAAAGAGGTACTATTATCCAACAAGTACCACTTAGGCAGCAATTGACTTTCATTCCAAACATGCCAAAAATTCAATGATAGGGCCTTGTTTCACAACACTTATCCAACTAAGTTGAATAGTAGACATCAAGTCCCTATTTAACCTTAGTAAGCATATTAATTCACTCAAATCCATATCCTTACATCCTAACCAGAATTAAATCAAAACTAGGCCTACGTACCAAATCCAAATTAGAATATCATACCATAATGCATGCAATTTAAATAAATGCACCCCAATCTATGGATGCATATTCCTAGGTAGTTCCCTAACCAAACCAACATTCCATAACAAATCATGCCTCCATTATACCCTAGTAAAAGTAATATGCCTTTGACCACCCAACATCCATCTCATTCCAATGTTCCATTTAGTTTCTTAGTACAAGATCTGTAATAAATGAAGGATATAATTTATGTCATTCAATTAGGGAAATAAACCAATAATTTTAATTTAGATGACTTATTTTCTTACCCATTCAACATTGAGTATCTAAAAATACCATTTCCTCTAGGGTACAGACCACCAAAGTTTAACAAGTATAAGGGTAAAGAAGACCCTAAGGCTCATTTAAAAAAAATTATTTGATGTTTTCCATCAAGTGGCTTACAGTGACATATATTTCCTATTTTTATTTACCCAGAGTCTAGTAGGATAGGCCTTGTAATGGTTATTTAAATTACCAAAGAACTTAATATTTGATTTTTATGACTTTCAAATAAGTTCATGCAAGATTTATCCTATAATATCAACATTAGATTTCATTGGTAGATTTGACTCAAGCCAAGTAGAAAGTTAGTGAAATATTTTCAAGCTATCTACAGTGATGGAGAGCACTTGCTAGTCATTTCACCCATAGCTTAACTAATAAACAATTATCCACTATGTTTACCAAAAAAAAAATCAAAGTGACATATCTTACCATCTAGAGATTTAATATACACACACTTTTAAAGAGATTATCGACAAAGGCTTATTGATTTAAAAGGCCCTTATTAACAAAGGGATTATCAAATTAGCCTTGTCAAACCAAAATCATATCCAAAAGTAAGGAAATGACTAAACTCCAAACAAAAACCAAGTCCAAACATAAATTTTTAGTAATAGCCCAAGCCGGTAACTATGAAAAATCTAAGTAGTTTAACCATAACAAGAATGTTGTTGGAAATGGAGTAACCAAGTTGTGACATGTCCAAATGGTGTAATAATTGTCTACTCAACCAATATTGTAAATATAAATTAGTTCTCATCATCAAACCATCCATCAAGTGTAGCCTTCATATCAAACTAGACCTAATAAACAAATGCATCAATCCTTGCCTTTACAAACCCCTCCTCCAAAGATAAATGTGTATGCTCATGAGTCTTCAATGACTTTGGAGAACCTATTGAAGTCATGTTTCACAAGTTGAATGCCATTAATCTAATTAATTAGACCATACTGAATAACTATCCTAAAGGTATTCCTTATCTAAATTTTTATCAAGAGAATGAGTTTTGTGAATACCATCATATTCATAGACATAATCTATGTCATTGTGTGTAGATAAAGCACCTCATTAAAAATATATTGGAAAATGGGGAGATTACATTGGATAATAGAGCTTCTACATCCAATCATAAATTGGGCATCTACCAAAACCCTTTTCCACAAAATAACAATACCAACCAATAATAGAAGTGAAGGCCAGAATAACAACAACAACAACAATAGTATCAACATTCATGATAACAATATCAATATCAGTAGTAACAAAAATAATGTCAAAAAAAATGATGGAACCAAGGCCAAAACAATTCCAATACCCAACAAACTTACCATGAAGTTACACATAACTA
The DNA here is from genome assembly GCA_037957365.1 of Torreya grandis. Classification (NCBI taxonomy): domain Eukaryota; kingdom Viridiplantae; phylum Streptophyta; class Pinopsida; order Cupressales; family Taxaceae; genus Torreya; species Torreya grandis. The sequence continues at coordinate 2,055,733 of JARHVA010002023.1, forward strand.
AAAAAAGCATTATAGGTCATATTGTAAGAGGTCATGTTTTCACCATCACCATCAATCTAAGACCAAGTGCTAACCAAAAAATATTGGTAGTAAAAAATTCCAATCAACCCATCTATGATAATGATCCTTCCTTGACTTGGGACTACATATAGGCACACCAACAAACATGGATTACTACTTTTGAACCTTATACTAAGAACTCATCATTACCCCATGACCACATACAAGTGTACTGACAACCAAGACTTATCCTCTCCAACCCCTTGCCACCATTATTTTCTATAAATAATGGTCTTGTATATAATTTTGAGTGTGTGATCATAACTTGATAGCCAAAGATTACCATTCTAGGCCCATAACCACCTACTACCAAACCCATCCAACCCACAATTTTGGCTAGAAATAAATCATATATTTTTGTAAAGGAAAAGATGTTAGATATTGTGGAACAACTATTTCACTAAATTTTGTCTATTTTAAGTCTAAAGGAAAACAAAAAGAATGATGGGGATAAGTGATTAGAATGAACTTGGATTTGGTTTGTGCGCCATATCTAGACATTGTGAGCACTCCTCTTTGGTTCGAGAAGACTACCTATAAATAAGAAAGCACTACCACAAGATGTTTGTTAGTAGTTAAATGAGTGGGCTACAAAGCTACGCGCTTGTTCTAAGAAGTGTGAAACTTTCTTAGAGATAACAATCCACTTTTGAGAGGTCAAATAAAAATAAATAACTAAAAGAGAGGTAAAGAGAGAGTAAAAGAGAGGTAAAATTACCATTATTAACAACCTTTATGTAGCAGAGAGTGACAGGGTGTAGGTGAAGTACTTTATTTATATTTTAGAAGTTTTTTAGGTAGGTTTTTGAAGAGGTTAGGGAATCCATAGTCACCAACATCAATGGGGTAGTGACTGATATTAGTTATACTACCGAGGTCAGTAGTGAGGTGATCGATGTTGGTTATGTTATTGAGATTGGTAGGGGTAATAAATAATTGGGAGTTTTTAAAAGGAATTTTCAAGTCTAAGAAATGGTTTGGATTAGGTCAGGGTGGTTAGGAGAGTTATGGGAGAGAGATTATGGCTTGGGTAGGTTTGGTCAAAGGTTTGGTGTGTCAAGTTAAGCAAAAACAAGTGAGGAAGCTTTGTAACTGCCTCATAAAGGTTCAGTCAAAAGTGTGTAAAGCAATGTAGAATAGATGTAAAGAAATAGAAGAATAAATGTTTGAAAGACCTATAATATAAGTGATGTACTTAGTTGTGATTACCAAATGATATATGTCAAATTGATGATCTCTAGTAGGGAGTCTAAACCTGAATGTATAAATAAAGAGAATAAGTAGGTGTTGGTGGTCCTCAAGAGCTCAGTTACTGATTGTGATTGACTTACATAAGGTGGTTGTAAGCCAGGATGTCACAAATAGAATGCCAAGAGCTTGAATGCAATTAAGAATCAATTTTCTTAATTTCTATTGATCTAAAGTTTAGGTTAGAGTTTGGCTTATATTGACAACATCGATGATCCCACCAACATCGAATGTGGGTTGACCGATGTTGATAGCTATATAATAGCTAAACCTTACTATTTTTGGCTTGTGTTCTATTTTTTTGTGCCAAGTGTGACACCCATTATAAAATGGTAAACATAAGAGGTTAGGAAGGAGGTAGTTGATTAAGAATTTAGTTTTAGAGTGGGAATAAGTCTTGGGTAGTTAAGATGAGGTGACTAGGTCTTGAGGTATTTCATCAGGTGGGGATTTATCAGAGGGTGAGGTGGCTAGGTGAGGTGGAAAAGGGGGTTTTTAATTAACCTAATTAAGTATTTTAAATTAATTAAAAGTGTGAGGGGTAAAAACATGGGTTAGGTAGATTATTTATTATTGAAACAGGCTAAGGGGGGTTTCAACATAGGGAGCTACTCACGTGTGTGTGATGTAATTTTAGTGTCTACATTTTCCCCTTTTTGTCTTGTAATTTGTACTAACATGTTACAAGATAAAAATAGTAGTTAGATTCTCCAAGTATTGGATAAGGTATCCCCCCTCAAAATGGAATTGATGGAGGAAAAACCAGAATCAGGAACTAATTTGATAAAAAGGTAATTGGTCGAATGGTGTAGAATTAAGTATCACTCTGTATGCATGTACTATAATGAGCTATAGTCAACAAAGTCAATAATATGAAAGGTTAAGGATGACTCAAATAGAAGTAACTAAAGCATAGATTGTAAGTGATAGCTGATAGGTCATAACAATCAAAGTTGTAGCTCTAATGGTTAATGTGTCTTAGGTATCCAAGGTAGAAGTTCCCCTAAGAAACACAAAAGGGTTGAAGATGATATAATGAGTTTGGTTGCCATCTATAACACCTAATACACATATATGTGCACAATATCTAATTATATTAGAAATAGCATAAGTGGTCAATACAAGTAATGCAATATTTATGTAAAAGGGTTAATGAGTGAGGAGATATTCATGATCTCTAAGCACAGTCATCATGGATGAATATTTAAGTAATCTCTAATGGCATTTGTCATGGTTGGGGAAGATATATGTGATCTCCAGTTACCCCAGTATATGGATAAAGTTTGAATAGTTGGGGTTACTATGTTTGGGGAAAATAGTAATAGCATAGTGTTGATGTCAGTTGCATTTGTTGATATCAATAAGACAGTGTTGACATCAATAAACTTAGGGTAATGTTGTTGATGTTATTAGGTGTAAGCACCAACATCAACTGTTTAGGTTAAGAATTTTGATTTCGATGGCTGACCAATCTCATTTAGAAGTTTGTGATTAGAGAGAACAAATAGAGATTGAGAGTGATTTGAGATGGTAATGCAAGGAGGGGACCCAATAAGAAGCGCATAACCATAAAAGCTAGTAGTGCTAACCAAGCTGAGATAGAGAGAGGAGGTAATAGCCTCTACTAGTTGGTTTGAAGTTTCATTTTAGTATTTGTAATTTTTAGGATAATCAAGGGGTGGGCATGGAGAAAATGTTAGTGGAGTGGTAGAAAATAGGGTAGGGTAGTTATAGGATAAGTTAGGGGGTGTTGTGGGTAGGTTTTAAGATGAAATGGGTAAGTTTGGGGTTAGGTCATTTGGCCCTGGGGCTAAAACAATGGTTGATATTAGTGAGGTCTATCAACATCAACTAATATGACACTGAGGTCGATAATTGCATGCCAACATCAACTAATACTTAGGTTGATAAAGCACTGACATCAGCATTAATGCTAACATTAGTGACTATAGAAAAGTAGAAAAATAAGAGAAAGGGTGAGTTTATATCTCTAATGGAAGTGGTCAACTAGCCTAATGGTTGAATTAGCCTTAGAAGACCTCATATTGATTGAGTGTTTCCTATATATCCTAGTTTAGGGCCTTAGGATAATGTAGTTCTCCTAGAGCCTAAGGAAAAGATCTAAAAAGGTATGATAGGTAAAATGGGTAAAAACGTAAGTTGAGATATGTCAATATAGTGTTGAGAGGTCTAAGGTTTAAAAGATAGGACATAGTTTTAAGAGTCAAAAATATAGGTTGTAAAACATAGAGTTGTGATAGGCAGGTAGGCCTAGGGTAAAGAGAGAGAGGAAACAAATCCTAGGGTAGAGAGAGAGGTAATGAATCTTAGGGTAGAGATAGAGAGGCAATGAATCTTAGGGTATTTAGTGAGGTGGGTATATGGCTGAGCTAACCTCAGAAGACCTTGTGTCGACTGAATATTGCCTACATAACCTAGGTTAGGGCCTTAAACCAATGTATTTCTCCTAATAAAAAGGAAAAAAAGGTAGTGATAGAGTATATTAAAAGTTGTGTGACATGAGTTATTTATGTGTATGGATGTAAGTGAGGATGGAGCTGACATTATGAGATCATCTACTAATGTTATTGACACACATGAGGAAGGATGTCACCCCAGATGAGTGGGAGCATATGGTGGCCATCATATTAGGAGGGATGAGATGGTACTATTGAGTTCCTAGGGATGTGTCCCTAATGATAGCATTTATTGAGAGGTGATATTATACTACCAACACCTTCCATCTATAAACTAGAGAGTTGATAGTGACACAAGATGATGTGTATGGGATTTTATGGCTACTACTCTAGGGTGAGGAGCTTTTTGCATGCTCAAGAAAGGAGCATGATATCCACATGGTCACATTATATGGAGATTATGTTAGTGAGGTGACATAACACTCTATGAGTTTTGTGTATGAGTTACTCTTTATGGTTGATGAGGAGAAACATCATCTAAGCATCTTGATGATGATTGAGATCATAGTGTATGCAATACCAAATACAGATGGTCGGAGATTTATAATTACATTGATAGGTGTGCTTACATATATGGTTGAGTAGCATACCATTTTTACCTATGGTCCAATACCTTTAGCATATTTATACAAAGAGATATAGAGTTTCAAGTTATGATGGTGATACAGTTTGTTTCTCAATCATCTATAGTTATTGGGCATATTACCACATCATGATGACATGACTAATGGGGTTACTTACCACTATATTAGTTAGATTTAGATTTGGCTTTAGATGGTGGAGAGAGGGGATGGTATAGACCTAAGTGGATGGTATGGTGCAAGACATTGCCTACTATAGGTGCATGATCAAGGACTTGATCCTTGTAGATTTTTTGTGGAAACTGTATCTTACATACCTAGTTTTAAGAGGACAAGCACAACAACTTGTTGGGTTTCAAAGCTCACTATGGGTCAAGGGGAGATGGGATGGTGAGTTGGAGATGGTACCCATGGCATGGGTCAGGAGGTAGTTTGGTCTTCTACATGATATTCTACCTGCCTCCCTCAATATAAGAGGGATGACATAGAAACACCCCTACCATTACCCCAAGAGATAGATAGGCCAAATTTTGAGGTGATGCTAGTAGGTCTAGGTGTTGGAGACCTAGGGTGTACAGTGGCCTATACAGCTTGGTGGTTAGGGTTAAATCTAGTATTAGAGGTCAGATGGCCTCCACTAGATTTATAAGGGTTAGTTAGAGAGAGGTATGTAGCACTACAAACCTGAGATATAGTAGTGTAGGCTTGAGATGCAGCCCAAGAATAGGTTCTAGCCTTATAGGGGTAGGTGGTGAAGTTACAAGGTCAAATTACGGATTTATAGGGTTAGGTTGTATCACTACAAGGCTAGGTTATTATTTTATAGGGTCAGGTGACTACAGTGATAATAGAGAGAGATAGTCTAAGAGTAGTAGGCTAGGCTACTCCTCCTCCACCACCTTAGGGATTAGTATAGGCTAGGCCATAATCAAGTGTTATGGGTCCTCCATAGACTATGTCTATGGTGAGATATTTGACTACCCTAGATGAGATTGCCTAATATGAGAGGGTGATTAGAGAGTTCCCATAGATATAGATATATTCAAAGTTTAGAGAGTAAGATAGGTCGATGTCACATGTGATGGATTCTAGATCATGCAGATGCAGATATGCAAAGAGTGGTGATGAAACTACCTCCTCATGACCACGTAGAGAGCCTTGATTTCCCTGAGTGTTAGAGTTTACCAATTTTGATTATATATGTTATATGTATACTAGCCTATGAGCCAATGATGTGAGATGTACATTTTGAGAGGGAAATATGATGTTATGATGATGTAGATGATGAACATGTACTTTGATCACATATTATAGATACATGAGATGTTCATTTATTGTTATGTGTTCATTTGAGATGTTTTTATTATGATTATGATGATGATATGGATGATGATTATTTTATGTTATGTTAATTTTGATCATGTTAGCTGAGTTAGACTAACTTTTCCCATATATGTGATGGTATATGCATAGTTGGTTGGCTAGTTTTATCTTAGCATTTTTCCATATTTTGTGATGATGTATGCTTAAAATGAATAGATTGGTTATGCTAGTTTATTTTAGCATTTTTCCATATTTTTGATGGTGTATGAGTGAAATAAAATGAGTAGGCTTTGTTAGTGTTAGTATGACATTATTTTCATCATCTCAAATAGAGATATAGACATCTTTTGTGGATGGGAAAATAAAGAGGCTAAATACTCATGCATTGGCAAAGACCATAATTAGAACATAAATAGGCTTAGAAAAATAAGCTTCTTTCATGCCTTATATCTTAGAACCATTATGTTTTTTAGATAACCATCATGTTTACCTTATGTTAAGTGAGATTCACAGTCCCTTGAAAGAGTATAAGGGGAAAAAGGGTAAGACAAGAAAAAATGTTTAGGTAGTATAACCTACAAAGTAGAGATGATATTCCCCTTTTTTGAGTGACTTGAGAGCTACTATAGGCAATTCCATGACTTAATTTTTTTTTGGTTGTGTAAGTTGATCAATGTGGGAAGCCTATAGTGGGATTTTGTATGGGTATAGGTCATATAAAGCTGTGAGGAGATTTTTTTTCTTTTTTTTCATTTGTTTTTCCCTTTGAGAACAAAGCTTGGCTTAGCCATCCTTCAAGGGATTGGTCTAAGCATTTGAGTTTAATTTTAAATAGTTGTTCTTCAAGGGAGTAGTCTATTGATAGTAGCAAAGGGAAATTATGTAGCTATCCTTCAAGGGAGCAGTCTATGTTAAGAAGTATGACCTAAGACTTTATAGGTTTTTCAAATATCCCATTTTTTTCTACTTTTAGTCATAGACAAGACTATAGATGCTTAGGAGTTTTCCACTTTGAGGTAAAAACCATACCACTACGTAAGTTAACTAAGTGTATAGGATTAAGGGTAAGGAGGAAGGGAAATGAATGTAATAGGGATTCTCAAGGGATGAACTCAAGTTAAACATGAGGTAAAGCGATGCTTGTTTAACAAAAAAATGGTTGTAATTATAAGGCATTTAAAGGCTCAGGTTCTGGCCTTCCTTCAAGAGAAGATAATCAATAAGTTCTTGAGCCATAATTGCGAGTTATGATATAAGGTCTAAGCCAATTAGGAGAAAACTTACCCCATTTGCTTTTCTCCAAGTTCATCACATGTTGATTTTCTTTTAATATGAGATCTCCTATATTAAAATCTTGCTCTTTGAGGTTTTTGTTATAAGCACATTTGATATGCTCTTAGTATATTTGGAGGTGGTTGAGGGATATGAGATGGTTCTTATCAAGAAAAATTCAAGTTGAGCTAAACATTCTTGGCAAAAGTCATCATTAGTAAGTATGTCTTGTCAAGAAATGTGAAGAGAAGGAATCTGGACCTCAAGAGGCAAAACAACCTCCATCCCATATACCAATGAAAAAGGTGTAGCACCCATAGGGGTTCAAATGCTAATGCAATAAGCCCATAAAGTAAAAGGAATGTATGTGTGTTAATCCTTGCCTATATCATTTACTACCTTCATGAGAATTTTTGTCAATGTTTTGTTAGAAGCTTCTGCCTATCCCTTAGTTTGTGGATAGTATAGTGTTGAGAAGCTTAATTTGAATCCAAATGTATCACAAAGGCTTTGAATAGTCTTGTTTTTGAAAGACTTATCATTATCTATTATAATTTTATGAGGGATACCAAAATAATAGATGATGTGATGGTTGATGAAGTTAACAATTTTATCAGCTTTAGTGGAGATGAGAGGGATGGTCTTGACCCACTTGGTGAAGTATCCATTGGTAGTAATGATAGAAAAATAATGGAGGGATGAATGAGGGTTAATCTATCTAATTAGATTTAATCCCCATTGGGAGAAGGGCCAAAATTATTTGGTGACTTGTAAAGCATGACTAGCAATGTGAAGGAGGTTAGTGTGTTGTTGACACTTGGCATAACATCGAACATAATCAGCACAATCTTAATGAAGTGTGGGCCAATAATATCTAAGTTGAAGGATACATTTGGTAATTGCATGACCATTGAAATGCCCACCACAAATCCCTTCATGGACTTCCTTAATAGCAAAGGGAGTATCAATACTAGTTAGGCATCTAAGGAAAAGACCATCAAAATCTTGCTTATATAAAAGACCCCTAGTATAGTGTAATGAGCGGCACATTTTATGAAGGCCTACTTCTCATTATTGGAGAGATTAGAAGGGGTAATAGAGAAGGAAAGATAATCCATGAGTTGTTTGTACCATAAATCTTGTAGGTTGGTTGTTACATTTTCGATAAGGAGGATGTTAGCCGAGACATAGGAGGGTAATATTAAGTGATGCATGATGACATAGATTCTTAAAGAGGAGGATGAGGAGGGTATGTGAGAAGCAAGTGAAGCCATTTTGTTAGAAAACTTGTTGTAGATTAGGGAATAGTTTTTAAGAGATAAGAGTCAAATGATCCCATGAGTATATCTACACGATGTTTATATCACTACAAAATTTAATTTTTGCATAGGTAGGAACCATTAAATTGGTTAACCACTAACTAAGAATTACCAAAAATGGTTATGGATTTGATACCCAAAAAGAGAGCTGTTTTAAGTCTTAGAATCAAAGCCTCATATTCAGTTGTATTGTTAGTGCATTCAAAATCTATTTTAAATGAAAAAGGCATAGGCTCACCATCTATATGAATAATAATTACCCCCACACCCCCACCATGTTAGAATTTAGATCCATCAAAGGACATCATCATTTGATAAGAAATGTCATCAGTGGAGAGCATTGCAATGGATTTATTAGGGAATTCAAGGTTTGAAGATTGATTTTTAGGTAAAGGGGCAGCAACTAAGTGGTCAACAATTGTTTTCCCTTTAATAGAATTTTCTTGAATGAACTCCAAATAAAATTTAGCAAGAAGCATGAGCCATAGAGCTACACATTGGTTGTGATATGGTTTGGAATGCATGTATTTGAGGGGATCAGTATGGGTGACAACATAGGTTTTGTGATTTAGGAGATAATGGCAAAGTTTGGAGGCAAAAAATACCAATGCAACAAAAAGATTTTTAGTATAGGTATATCGAGAATCATAATTAATAAGTGTTCAACTTATGTAATAAACCACATACTCTCAATATTTGTCATCTCAATGTGCAATCATAACACCTAAAGAATGGTTCATTGTAGAGATGTATAGGTAGAAAGGCTAGTTTTCCCTAGGTGGAATAAGAATTGGTGGGGAAAGGAGGTATTGTTTAAGTTAATCAAAAGCCTCTTAGTAATTAATACTCCAATTAAAGGATACACTCTTTTTGAGGAGATGGTGAAAGGGATGGCAACAATATGATAACTGATAAATAAAGTAGTGAATTGACTGGAGTTTGCCTTATAGGCTATGGAGTTGTTTGATATTAGTAGGTGTAGGCATCTCTAGGATTGATCTAACCTTATAAGGATCAAGCTCGATACCACAAAGAGAAATGATAAAACCTAAGAACTTACTAGAAAGAATACCAAAGACACGTTTCTTTGGGTTTAGTCAAATGTTATATTAGAGGAGACAAGTAAATATGGTTTTGAGAATCATCAAGTGTTCTTGATGAAGTTTAGATTTATTGAGTAAGTCATCCACGTAATCTTCAATAATTTTGTGTAAATCATGGAAAATGTAGGTCATGGTGTGTTGGTAGGTGGCACCAGCATTCTTCAGGCCAAAAGGCATGACTCGATAGTAGAAAGTCCCCCATGGGGTAATAAAGGTTGTCTTGTGCTAATCCTTAGGAGTGACTATGATTTATTATATCTAGAGAATCCATACATAAGTGATAGCATCTCATGGTCGACTGTTAGATCAACAAGTTGGTCGATACCTGGTAATGGGAAATGATCTTTTGGACAAGTGAGGTTTAAATCATGATAGTCAGTGTAAATATGGATTCCCCTAGTTGATTTTGTGTCTAGAATAATATTAGAAATCCATTATGAGTATTCAATGGGTTAGATAAAGTTAACATAAAGGAGGCATTAGAGCTCTTCTTTGACAATGAGAGCAATATGAGGATGCATCCAGTGAAGCTTCTACTTAACAAGTTTAGCATCATGATTGGTGACAATGTTATGGGTGATGATAGAGGGGTCAATATCAGGCATGTCATTGTAAGACCAAGAAAAGGCTTTGCTATGGTCATTAAGAAACTTGGAATAATCGCCTTGTTTAAAGGAATCTAAATATTGTCCAATCTTGAGGATGTGAGGGCTATCATGAGAAGGCAGGTTGATGTCAATGGTTGATTCATTTAACATAGCTTTTCTTTTAGATGGGAGTGATTGTTGGATATAGGAATCATTCACACCTATGTAGGTGAGAATTACGCCATCATCTTGACATTCGATAGTCTTAATAGTGGGAGAGTCTTCATCAATTATTTTAGAATGAATGAGAGGAAGGGACCTGGTTTCCTTACCTTGATGATAGGTAAGAGGCTCAAAATGGATGGCATTTATTAAAAAAAAATTAGGAGGTATAGATACGTCTAATTTGATAGGTGATGGTGTAGAAGAAGGTGGAGAAGGAGAGACTAGTTCTTCAAAAATTGGTTCATGATAGGTTTTGGTGAGTTTAGTTGGTTCATTGTATCCCACTCCATGCCTCTTTTTGGCATTTTCAATGGTGTTACTAGTATGATATTAAAAATGTGCATGGAAACCTTGTTCATAATGACCCAAACTAAATCCTTTCCAATCACACCTATAGAGATAGGTGTGAACAAATCTAGGGTTACTCAAGAAAGAGAAATCACAAGTAAATGGTTATGGTGAAGAAGATGGATTACTAACAGTGGGAGCTTGATCAATTTCTCCCATATGTGAAATTGGTTCAAAGGTTAGGGGGCCCATAAGGGATGACCATCACAATACAGGGATCATAATTTGGGTGAATGTTAAGCTTTACATACTCTTGTGGAGTATAGATCATGTCAAATGTAAAAAAATGATATTTTCCAAGTGACAAATGTTGAAAGGTCTCCTTTATGGGATCCTTTTTAGGAATTTGTGTTACCGTTATCTATGTAACCACAGGAGTAGATCTTGTATAAGCTTCAAAAGCATCATGCAAGGAAGATGATGTTTTAAATGGGATGAGAACATCATTGGGATTATAGGTCATGTTACATGTTTTAAATGGAAGTGGGTCAATAGGTATAACATGTACTTATCTATCATGTTCAAACATGACACAACAGTGTAAAGTTAAGGGTACACATGCCATATCACATATCCAAGGTCATCCAAATAGTATGTTATATTGGAACTCTCCTTCCACAACATAGGAGATCTCAAGAATAGTGCAGGGACCTACACGAATATGTAAGAAAATAGTTCCCATCATAGTAGCTATAGTATCGTTAAAGGAAGAGAGTACCACATTGGTTTGGGACATGTAATTATAGAGAAGGGTTAGCTTTTTATAGTCATCGGTGGAAATAATATTAATATTAGCTCCCCCATTGATCATGACTCTCTTGATATGAGTTTGGTTAATATATGTGGTAATAAAAAGGGTAGAATCCTGATCTTCAGGATGTTAAAGTGGAATTTATGAATCACTAAAATAAATTAGAGAAATAGAATTAAGGGATTTGACCAAAGATGCAAGAGGTTGGGGATCATCCGATTATACCTCAATTTATTGCAAAGCACTAATGAAAGCCTAACGGTGTTGGGATGAGTTTTAAATTAACTCATACAAAGACATTTTCATAGGAGTTTGGTAAAGTTGTTTCACCATTGAGCTTTGATTAATGTTTTAAGATGTTGTTTTAGAAATACCTAAGATTTAAATCTTAGTATTAGGAGGGGGAGTGTCTTTTTTGAAAGGATGGGTCCAAGGAGTAGTGACCTTTTCTTTAGCTTTATCTTTTTGGTTTTA